>OX336373.1:25809922-26305491 GCA_946902895.1 Fragum fragum
CTACTAAACCATAACCTCTGAGCCTTTCAAATTTTGTATTTAGCATCATGTCTGTGTCCTCTACCAAAACAGTTTGGCTTATGATGATTGGAAATTACTTAAAATAAAGAATGAATTCTTTAAAAATCATTTTCATCCAAATTAACCATCTGATTTGAATGAAAGTTGACACATATGGTCCTCAACCAAAATACTTTGAGGCTATGATAATGTATTATATATTAGCCCTATGTTATTGGTACTTGAAATTCACATTTGAACAAATTTTATAAAAATCGCCTCCTCTTATTTAGCCATTGGATTTCAATTGAACTTTCAGAAATTGTTCTTGAATGATGCTAGGAATCCATTATTAACTCTGGTTGTTATGGCAACCATAGGGAATTTTTTATAAATTCTTATAAAATCTTCTATACTGTAATGCCTAAAGCTTACCTTGCCCTCAACCAAAGTACTTGAGGTAATGATAATGTGATTTATATCATCTGTATGCTGTAAGTACCTTTCTGGTTTTCAAGGCAAATTTTCTTTCAGAAAGGTTGAGAAATTAAGATGGATAAATGAAGGAACTCGGGTTGAATTAAAAGAATACAATACCACCAACCCCCCTAAAAAAATCAAGCCACTACATGGACTTATGCAGTATCTCAGCCTTCATGGCCCTCTTAAATGAGTTGCCTCCTTTGTCAAAGGAAACTGAATTACTTTCATGATAAATGAATTCAGGCCAGTCAAGCAAATCAGGCACTCTAGTGCCTCTAGTTTCAGAATGACCCCTTACTGCAACCATAGCACAGTTGGTAGTGCATTAAATCTTGAGGGTTCGGGGTTTGATCCCCAATTGAGGCCTAAAGCCCTTTAGACATTTGTCTCACATCCATGGGCGAATAATCATAAATCCAAGTGAGAAATGCAGCCAGAGGCTCTGAAAGGATGTAGTGATAGTACTTGTGAGAGATATATCAGGAATCCATGCTTAGGTGCTCCATGTGTCGAAAGGACTGAAATACTGTTGGCTTTAAAACTCATTGAAAAGAAACAAACTGAATGTCCTCTTAATCTAAATGCATTAGAGGTAATAATAATTGATTGGCATTAAAATTTGTGTCAGATGAGTGATCTTTAGGGCCATCTTTGAATACTTTCACGCAATGCAAAATATATCTTTTGTTGTTACTTTTTGGCCTCTGCATTGTACATCTTTCATTCTAAACCAATTTCATCTTGATTTAATTCTTTGGTTAATGTGTAGTCTTTTCTTCTTTCAGGAAAGGTAATAACAGCAGCCTATGTACCTTTGCCAAATTACCATGCCTTGTTTCCAGAGGCCCAAAGAGCCAATCAGCTTTTACTTCCTTCTACACATGCTCTTGGAATGAATGCATTCTCATCACAAAATGGATTTTTAAGTAGTGGACTAGTCAGATAAACAATAGGCAGACTTAACCCATTCCTACACAATGATGCTTTTTGAGGCGCTTCATGAAATGAATGTGGTAAAACATTGTGTAAATGAAGAAATTGCTTGCAACAAGCTATTTCTTCATTTTACTCAATGTTTTCTACCCATAAAGTTGAAAGATCTAAAATTTCATTAATTTTAAATCTTCCTCTACAATTCCTTTAAGTTTAGACTGGTCTAAAAATTTTGTGTTTGGTATTGGGTTAAAGATGGACTTTTTCATTTTAAAGTATTTACAACACATACAGCCAATGGGAAAAATTGATTTCAAGAAAATTGGAAAATAGATTGAGAAACTTTTTGCTTAATTGCTTCTCTCTTGAAATTTGTTAGCTACCATTTGCTTTAAAGGGTAGTTACATAGTTATAAAAGTTGACTTATAGCATAGCTTCAAATTGTTATTATGAATTTGCTTAAAATGTGTTGTTCACAATGAAGCGCGAGTTGATCTCAAAAATAAAACTAGTAATGTAGTAGTGTGAAAGATAAACAGTGTATATACAATGTACATAAGTGTAAATCCTGCAATATCTTTTTCCATTGTTTTAAAAAAAACAGAGAAGTTAAACAGAACAACATTCATAGAGAACTGTAGTTAATTTTTAATTTAAAACCTTTTTGAAGGAAAAAAAAATCATTTCTTACAATTCAATTTTATAAGATGAAAATAAAAGATGTCAAATAAGCAACGGTTTTACCAGTTTTTGAGACCCATTTTATTGAACCAATCTATTTGCAGCAATACTGAAATAGTTCCGCTCTTGATTTATTTTCCATGGAGGTTCAAAACAAGCTTATTTATTTTATTAACACCGGGCATGGATAAAACAGGATGGTATTTCCTAAAATGCTAATGAAGAATACAATTTTACATTCAGGAAATCTGCTAGTTTCTACCCTGGTCAGCCTCTGCCCTTGAGGTCTCAGCAGGTTGATACTTTTTGCTCATCTTTTTGGATTCCATTTGCATAAATTAGTACTTTATGTAAACTTTGTTCTAATCATGCCCCGTTCATATATTGTTAAAGATGTCATTCATTAAAATGGTCTATATAGAATTGTTAGATTTATTTTACTACCATAAAAAAATTGACAGATTGCTGGCCCAACCCATTTACTCTGCATGCCATGTCCACTGACTGACAGAGGGTACTTCCTCCATATTAGATTGTTATTTTGCAAAATTTATCGTATGTTTTTAAAAATTAAAATGGCAACCTAAATGAGGTAACTACAGTATTTTAGCTCACCTGAGCACAATGTGCTCATGGTAAGCTTTTGGCATACTTGAATGTCCTGCTGTCGTGCATGATGATTACCTTATTACCACTCTAAAATTCACTATTTTGGTGTAATCTTTCCCTAACTTACTGACACTAAAAATGTCTCTATATCTCGAGGATCAAATAGAAATAGGAAGGGATTCCACTAATTCAAGGCTTGGGATTCTGTCAGGAACCCTAAATATTTCTGGTGTACAAAGATCTTAGTAGATCAACTAAGGCTCCTGATTTGCTGGAGACATGACATTAAATTTCAATGTTCCTCCTTTCTTAACATTTAACCTTTTACGCCTACACGAAATTTGACTGGTCCATATTCAAAGAAGTTGCAGAGCACATATTAAGATTAATGAACCTCTGAAATGTTTCTTTTTGGGTAGAAAACATCGTGGATAATGAAGAAATACTTCCAAAAAGCAATTTTTTCATTTTCCAAAAATGTTTCCCAGAGCTTTTTTTCAAGTGATTTTAAAAGGCTAGGGTTGTGTGGGAATGAGTTGATGTATATCAAGGAGGGATCCCTTATTATCTGGAGGAAACATTCTTGTAACAAGTAGGGGTTATTGTGGGGATCCAATGGAAGCAGTTGGTGTCTACCCTGTATATTTGTATAGTCATCAAGAAGAGCCTTTCTGAACAAAGACATTCTGACATTCTTGTAATAAGTAGGGGTTATTGTGGGGATCCAATGGAAGCAGTTGGTGTCTACCCTGTATATTTGTATAGTCATCAAGAAGAGCCTTTCTGAATAAAGACATTCTGACCGATATCACCAGAAAAAAGGACAATGACGTATAATGACATTGTTTTCACCATTTTCTCTCAGCCTTTCTCAAACTTGTTGAAAACTTTTGTTAGGTGCCTTATTGACAATGACCTTGCTACCATTTGTCAAGGTTTGTTTCAATCTTTCTAAAACTTGCTATTAATTCTTGAAAGGTCATGAAAAAATAACCCTACTGAATATTTTGACATTCCATGTGAAAGGTTGAACTAGTGGCAAATTAGGCTCATCTAATCACAGCCTTTGTATTTAAAAATGTCGGTCGTGCAGCGATTCATACATCTGACCACATTTTTACAAGTCTACCTCTTAAGCCATAACAACACTATCCCCCTTTTTGATGCCATGAAGAAATGTACCGGTAGTTATAGAAAACTGAGGGAAAATGAGAAAGTGCATGTGACAAGCTATTTCCCCTTTGCTCAAAATGTTAGTTACCTTACATGGCACTTATTTTCCAATTTAAGTGCACTTTGAAATGTCATCTGCAACATTTGGACCCATTTAGAATTTTTGTCTTCTAGAATTTAGACCGGAAGTGAACTTTGAAATCTGACATTGCCCGAAATTTATTTGTAGCATTTTTGTTGGTTTGGGAACAGAAATGTTGTAACTAGAGCTTGTTCAAGCTCTAGTTACCACATTTAGGCCGCCAACCAAAAATTTTACTTTTTGTTGCATCTTACTGGCCATAAATTTTGCAAAAGAACATAGTTTAACCCTTTCCTGTTTTTCAAAATTCAAGACTGGTTCTATTAGAAAGGAGTTGCAGACGACAGTTAAAAGTGGGTGCAATTTGAAAAGAAACCAACCTTCTAGGTAGAAAATATTGTGGTAAAAGAAGAAATTGCTTGTTACAAGCAATTTCTTCTTTTTCCACAATGTGTTCTCAAGTGTTAAATCACAGAGACGTAAAAACAAGGGATTGTACAGGAAAGGGTTAATATCGAACTTGAACTTCCTGTCGGAGTCCTGAGGCATGGCCGTCAATAGATGTAGTGAAAATATCAAAGTACTTGGGTGAAAGGAGTACATAGGTAAAAGGATAAAATAATTTGATGCAAGATCAAAGGATTTTATTCAAATATGATGAGAATGAGACAATGAAATGGATGTTCTTTTATAAGATGACAAAAGAAACTGAAACATGAGAACTGAATCGCTCACCTTAGAACCAAGCCCTACTTGCCACACAGCTGATTTTTAAATAATAATTCCGTGGTTTCTGCAAGACTAATAGTCCAGGCCCTGCCTCGCCCACTTTTTTTAGCAAATCAAAATTTCATGAACAAGTTTCAAAAAGGGTCTTCTAAGGAACAATCCTGCCAAATTTAGTCCAAATGGTTAAGGAGAAGAATTTTAAAGAATTATTCCATGATTTCTCAAAGTGATAAACCTGGCCCTGCCATGCCCTTATTCATTGCAAATCAAAATTTCATGAACAAGTTTGAAAATGTTTGGTCCAAATTGGCCCGATGTTTAGGAGAAGATTTCACTTAGATGAGCTAGGCCCAGCCGTGCCAACATTTTTTGTGAATCAAAAATTCATGAACAAGTTTTGAAAAGGGTCGGCTAAGGAACATCCCTGTCAAACATGGTTCAAATCTGTCATATGGTTAAGGAGGAGATGTTGAAATGAAGTCGGATAAGCCAGGCCTTGCAAAGCCCATATTTTTCACAAACAAGTTTTGAAAAAGTTCACTCAAGGATCATTCCTACCAAATTTGGTCCAAATTGGCTTTGAGGTATAGGAGGAGATGATTTTAAAGAATTATTTCATGAATTTTTCAAGTCCGACAAGCCTGGCCTTGCCACAACAACATTTTTTTTCAAAAATCAGAATTTTATGAACAAGTTTTGAAATGTCACCTAAGGAACATTCCTGCAAAGTTTGTTCCAAATCGGCCTGATGGTTTAGAAGGAGAAGAGTTTAAACCCTTTCCCACACGGTGACACTTTTGAATGCCCCTCAATGAAAACATTTGGGAAAATATTTTGTAAAATGAAGAAATTGCTTGTAACAAGCTATTTCTTAATTTCATTGTGTAAAATGAAGAAATTGCTTGTAACAAGAAATTTCTTAATTTAACACAATATTTTCTACTCTGAAAGTTGAAAAAATCTAAAATTTCATAAACTTTAAATTGTCGTCTGCAACTCCTTTCAATTTGGACTAGTCTGAAATTTTGCTGCCTGGTAATGGGTTAAAGAATCGGCCCTACAACGCCCACATTTTTCAAAAAGCAAAATATCACAAACAATTTCGAAAAGGGTCACCCAAGGAACATTTCTGCCAAGTTTGGTCCAAATTGGCCCAGTAGTTTAGGCAAAGAAGTTTAAAGAAAATGTTGATGATGGACAACAGACATCGAGTGATCCTAAAAGCTCCCCTTCAGCATGTTTTGCTCGGGTTAGCTAAAAAGATGAAAATGAACATCAATATTTTTTTACCCATGTTTCCAATTGAAGGGGATGCTTTGGGCAATAAAATTTCGTTTGAAAATAAGACAGGGTGGTTATGTTGTTCTAATAGATTATTGAAAGATCACTGGCCCCGCCCACAGAGCTTGGAGAAAGAAAGTTTTGCTTGGATATCAAATTGATGGATCAGAACAAAACAGTAGTAACTGCCCGAATATTCATAAGCAGTTACAAGTGTTCCATGCTGACCCATCAAAATGGCGCTCTTTTGCAAGATAAATGGTCAGTAAATTGTAACTGTAATAAAGAATGGTTGGTTGGCAACCTAACTTTGAAATTCAAGTTGAAAAACAACAAAAATGCTTCACATAAACTTTCTTTTTTTTATTTGATTGATCTTTGGTATATTTCTTTGAAAGCCATGATCCTTCACTTGATAGAATAAATGCAAAGATCAAGATAGGAAATGACATATCAAAGAGGACATTTTGAAGCAAAACATTATTTGTAGAAAAATCTTAAAATTTTCTCATAAAATTAAGTGGAGTTGCAGATGCCAAAGGAGTATCAAACATCATGGTAAAAACAGAAATGGCTGGTTACAACCAAATTTCTCCTTTACCAAAACATTTTCTGAATACAATTTTTTTTCTAAATACAATATCAAAGAAACCTGTGATATTGTAGACAAATTTTCCAACCCAAATTCATTGTCAGATAAACAAACATATAATGCACAAATTTTGTTTTACTTTTTTTCAGCTTTGACAAAATAAAAAAAAAATCCCCCACAAATAGACAATTTCGCAGTTGGGAGAGCAAAATGTTGTAATTACAGTTTTTTCCAGCTGTAGTAACAGCTTAATTCAAGCTGTAATAATGACATTTTGCATGCCCAACGACGATTTTTTATAGTGCTTCTTTAAAAGTGCTGTGTACTGCATGATCATTAAGAGAATTAGGCCATTCCCACACAACCCTGCATTTTTGCGCCCCTCAAGAAAAAAACTTTGAATAACATTGTGGACAATGAAGACAGTGCTTGTCACAAGCAATTTCGTATTTGTCCACAATGTTATCTATCTTAAAAAGGCAAAAATTTTGAATTATCAGCCTAAAATTACCATCTGCAACTTCTTTCAATTCAGAACAGTCTAAATTTTTGTTATCTGGTATTGGGTTACAACAACATTTAATCAAGTATCAAAACATTATTCTGTTAACAAAATATCTCGAACAATATCGGTATTGGGTTAAAACAACATTTAATCAAGTATCAAAACATTAATCTGTTAACAAAATATCTCAAACAATATTGAAAGAACACTCACATATACATGATTTCACTATTCAAAGACGATTTAGAGTGATATTCACTTTGAGATGACAGTTCAAAACTAATGCATGTACATTTAACCCTTTCCTGTTTTACAAAATACTAGACCTGACCAAAATCAAAGATTTTGCAGATGAAGTGGATTTAATTTGGAAATACCAATTTGTGAAAAACAATTTCTTCATTTCTGACAAAGTTTCTCAAGTATAAAATCACAGAGACGTAAAAACCAGGCATTGAACAGGAAAGGGTTAAATGTACTCTGTATACAAAACTTTACTTTTGATATCAAAAACTTTCTTTTATAATAATTCCGACTCCCATAGACTGTTTAACTTGTATCCATTGCTTCCTGTTTCTTCTTTTCTCTTTCCATTTCCATCACCCTAGCTAATTTCTCTTCTTGGATTTTTCGCTCTGAAAAGATTCAATTAAAACAGTATATTTGTCTCCTCTGCAAGCCCAATACCTAACACACATTTTTTTTCACACTAAGATCAATATATCTGTACAAAACCTTTATACATGTATTTACAAAAAAATCTAACTTTTTTATATTATTTATCCCGTATTATTTATCCCGTTCCCACACATTTTAAAGATTTCATCACATTGAAATTGTCCTCTGCAATTTCTTTGAATTTGGACTGGTCTGAAATTTTAATGTATGGGAATGGGTTAAATGTGGACTTTTTGTACATGTATTAATTTAGTAGCAGGTATACGGAGACCAACTGATACTGATAAGACATGGTGTTATATAAAAGAAGATTACTACAAACATGTACCATCAAATTTTCTTCAGGGAAGTATATGTCTCGCAGACAAAATCGGATGCAACAGATCAACAAGAGTATTGCATGCAGATGCAAGCGCTGGGCTGTACAAGAATTTGGTAGTTGGTATAACCTCTAAATGAAAAATTGGCATAATTTTTTAACAAGAGCACCGCCTACTGGTGCCTACGCTCGGCTATTGGGTTCTGTATAGTGGATAAAAGCACAAAATGCATCTAGAGTTCTCCCCCTTGATAGTAAAGGATGCTCTTTTGATAGTGAACAAGGGTTTCAAGTGAATGCCTTTAGTAGCCCCAGAGTTATCTCAAAACGTTGGAAGTTTTCTCACAACGACACCAAGGCTATAGCAATACCTCGGGTTTTCTCCTAAAACAGCCAAGCTAAAAATGCATTAACCCATTACCAGAAAACAAAATTTTAGACTGGTCCAAATTGAAAGCAGTTGCAGACAATTCAAAGTTTATGAAAATCCAGATTTTTTTTAAAGTTTCAGGATAGAAAATAGTGTAAAATTACACAATGTTTTCCCAATTGCTTTTCTTAAGGGATGTCAAAAAGCCTCACTGAGTGGGAATGGGTTGAGAAAAATCCACTTTGTGGGTATAGATCACCCTTTTGATACTGAACATATTGTCCTAGTTTCAAGTGAATGTGTTCAGTAATACAATTAAGAAATGAAGGGAATATTCTTTGTTTTCATGGAGGTATGAACCGAAAAACCTAATCACACAATGTATGAATCCGCGAATTATAATTTAATAGCAAGGAGCGAACAAAGCAAAACTGTGCAACTTTTGATACTTTTTTGTATGGAACTATTTCGTGAGGAAGCATTCAAAATGGCTTCGTGCTCAAAATTTTGTTCATGGAGGTATGAATTAATTTTTTCGACCAATCATAAGGCTCGTTTTTGATAGACGAAACTAACAATTAAATTATAAGATAATAACAAGAGGGCCAGAATGGCCCTAAAATCGCTCACCTGACTAATGTAAGATGATTCAAAATTGAAATTGGCCCAATGGTTACTGAGGAGAAGATGTTTAAAGATTTCAAAGTCAAAAACTGCCCTACCCTTCCAAGCCCTTATTTGGTCATCAATCAAAATTCAAGAACAACTTTTGAAAAGGGTCACTCAATGAACATTCATACCAAATTTGGTTGAAATTGGCTCAATAGTTACTGAGGAGAAGATGTTTAAAGATTTCAAATTCAAAAACTGCCACGCCCATATTTGGGCGTGAAACCAAATTCTGCAAACAACTTTTGAAAAGGGTCACCCAAAGAACATTCATGCCAAGTTTGGTTGAAATTGATCCAATGCTTACTGAGGAGAAGATGTTTAAAGATTTCAAAGTCAAAAAAGTGCCTGACCCTGCCACACCCATATTTGGGCATAAATCAAAATTCCAAGAACAACTTTTGAAAAGGGTCACCAAAGGAACATTCATGCAAAGTTTGGTTGAAATTGACCCAACTGTTACTGAGGATAAGATGTTTAAAGATTTCAAAGTTAAAAAAACTGCCACGCCCATATTTGGGCATAAATCAAAATTCTGCAAACAACTTTAGAAAAGGGTCGACCAAGGAACATTCATACCAAATTTGGTTGTAATTGGCCCAATAGTTACTGAGGAGAAGATGATTAAAGATTTCAAAGTCAAAAACTGCCAAGCCCATATTTGGGCGTGAAACGAAATTCTGCCGAACAACTTTTGAGAAGGGTCACCCAAGGAACATTCATACCAAGTTTGGTTGAAATTGGCCCAATGGTTCCTGAGGTGTAGATGTTTAAAGATTTCAAAGTCAAAAACTGCCACGCCCGGCCACGCCCATATTTGGGCATAAATCAAAATTCTGCGAACAACTTTTAAAAAGGGTCATCCAAGGAACATTCATGCCAAGTTTGGATGAAATTGGCCCAATGGTTACTGAGGAGAAGATGTTTAAAGATTTCTAAGTCAAAAACTGCCACGCCCTGCCACGCCCATATTTGGGCATAAATCAAAATTCCATGAACAACTTTTGAAAAGGGTCACCCAAGGAACATTCATGCCAAATTTGGTTGAAATTGGCCCAATGGTTACTGAGGAGAAGATGTTTAAAGATTTCTAAGTTAAAAACTGCCACGCCCTGCCACGCCCATATTTGGGGGTCAATCAAAAATCCGCGAACAACTTTTGAGAAGGGTCACCCAAGGAACATTCCTACCAAGTTTGGTTGAATTCCGCCCAGTGGTTACTGAGGAGAAGATGTTTAAAGAATTGTTGACGACTTCCGACGCACGACGCACAAAAGGTGATACCAAAAGCTCACCTTGAGCACGTTGTGCTCAGGTGAGCTAAAAAATGTTAAAGTTTTACATACTGTAATCCTCTTGTTCTATTCCACACAGTCTGAAGAATGTCTTTCTCTCTGTTGTTTTTCCTTCTTTAAAATCTGTAATGTAGTTCTCTCCCCTTGCTCCAACAAACGTTACATTACATTTTGGAACTGCACTACTGCAAAATGTCAAGGAAAATGAGGAATTTTGATACAATATTCAATCTGCCTTAAATTTGAACTTGTTCAAAATATTGTATCAGGAACAAAAAAAAACAAGAGGCCCATGAGGGCCTGAGACGCTCTACTGGTTATCAAGTTTTCCGTTAAAGAAATCTGACATTTAAGGAAGTTAATTGCTCAAAGAAGAATGCATACAGAAACAAGGTGCCAAATTGTCACAAGATACGCCCGTCACACTGCTTAATATGAACTGGGGGTTTGAATAGAACTGAGGTTATTTTGAATTAATATTTTTTGTCAAACAAAGTATGAAAAACAACAAAGGGCAATTACTCAAAAAATAGGCCAGGTAGAGTTATGGTTCTTGTGCACTGCACTCCCCCTTGGTGAGATCTATACATCCATGAAGTTTCATGATCCTAGCTATAATACTTTTAGAGATATACTCCGGACAAGATTCAAGTATGAAAAACAACAAAGGGCAATAACTCAAAAAATAGGCCAGGTAGAGTTATGGTTCTTGTGCACTGCACTCCCCCTTGGTGAGATCTATACACCCATGAAGTTTCATGATCCTAGCTATAATACTTTTAGAGATATACTCCGGACAAGATTCAAGTATGAAAAAAAACAAAGGGCAATAACTCAAAAAATAGGCCAGGTAGAGTTATGGTTCTTGTGCACTGCACTCTGTATTGATGAGAAGAATATAACTGCCAAGTTTAAAGTCAATCAGACTTTCGGTGACAGAGTTATGCTCCAGACAAAGAAGTGGACACCGCCCAGGCGCCCGGACAACCGGACACCACGGGTGATCCCATAATACGTCCCGTCTTCGACGGGCGTATAAAAAAAGGGGCTTTATCCCCTTTATCATTTTAAGCAACAATCCTCAAGGCCGCTTTTCCCATGTTTCATGACGGATCCACTCCATTTCCAAAAGAAAGTTACCTTATGACCCTACAATCATTCTGTGAATATTTCATCAGAATCTGACAATAATTGTGGACTTAATCACATAAACAGGATTGTTTTGAATGAAAATCAATAAGGCCCCTTTACCTGTGTTTTCTGATGGATCAATTTCATTCCAAAAGGAACTTTCCTTACAACCCGACAATTGTCCTGTGAAATTTAAAAGACAATTTGATAATGATTGTGATCTTCATCACATACACAAGAATGTTTTGAATGATAATCTGTAAGGCCCCTTTTCCGGTGTTTCGAATGCCACAATCATTCCATGCATCCAATAAAACTGTTGACTTTATTGTGTTAACAAAGATATTAAATTCAAGTTCTCATAAGGCCCCTTTTCCCGTGATATTTTACTGTTGGTTTTATCATTCTGTGAAAGTTAAAAGTGAATCCGATGAAATATTGGGAATTCATTATGTTTACTAGAATATCTAAAAAAAAATCATATGTCCCCTTTTTACATGATACTTGATTGATTGTACCCAGTTCTGAAAAGAACCATCTAAGTATTTGTACAATCATTCTGTGAAATTTTGAAGTGAATCCGGTGAAATCAAGGGACATTGTCGTGTTAACCAGAATGTTTAAGAGAGTTTTTCATAAGGCCCCTTTTTATGGGACCCTTGCTATAGTCAGATCCACTGTCAAAATCAACAATTGGAATGATGGTACAATCAATCTGTTTAATCTGTGGAATTTATTGTGTTAATGAGTTTATAGTGAAATATTCATAGGGCCCCTTTTCTCATGATACTTTACAGAACAAACCAAATTTCAAAAGGAACAATTCTAATGAAGGTAGAATCATTCTATAAAAGTTAAAGAGAATCAATGAAAACAGTGGACTGAATTGTGTCAAGAATTTTTGTAACTAAATTTTCATAAGGCCCCTTTTTCCATGAAACTTAACAAATCAGACCCAATGTACAAAGGAACAATCCTAATGATAGTTTGAAGAAAATGATAAAGACTGAGGACTTTATTGTAATAATGATGTTTTGTAATAAAATTTTTATAAGGTCCCTTTTCTTGTGTCACTTAACCAATCAGACCTAATTTACAAAGGAACAATCCAAATGATGGTACAATCATTCTATTAAAGTTTGAAGAGATTCTGATAAAGACTGAGGGCATTGTTGTGTTTATGAGGATTTGGTAATAATTTTTCATACAGCCCCTTTTCCTATGATACTAGACAGATCAGGCCCAATTTAGAAAGAAACAATCCTTATGATGGTACAAACATTCTGTGAAAGTTTGAACAGAATCTAATGAAAACTGCAGACTTTATCTTGGTGTCAAATTTTTAAAATAATATTTTCATAAGGCTCCTTTTCCTGTGATACTTGAAGGATCAGGTCTCATGTCAGCCTCAACAATCGTGATTATTGTTCAATGATTCTGTGAAGGTTTGAATAAAATCCAATGAAAGCGCTGGACTTGGTTACAAGGATTATAGATAAAATTCTCTAAAGGCCCCTTTTCCCATGATACTAGACAGATCACGCCTAATTTGAAAAGAAAGAATCCTCATGATGGAATAATCATTCTGTGAAAGTTTTAACAGAATCTGATGAAAACTGTTGACTTTATTGTGGTACAATGATTTTAAAATTAAATTTCATAATGCTCCTTTTCCTGTGATACTTGACGGATCAGGTCTAATGCAAACATCAACAATCATTATTATTGTACAATTATTCTGTGAATGTTTGAAGAAAATCGATGAAAGCTCTGGACTTTGTAACAAGGATTTATAAATGAAATTTTCATAAGGCCCCTTTTCCTGTGCTTCTTGACAGTTCAAACCCTGTTATGAAAAGAATGATAGTTATGACCTTCCAGTCATTCTGTGAAAGTTTCAACAAAATCTGATCAAAGCTGTGGGCTTTATTGTGTTAACAGGGTTTTATTAATTGAATTTTCATATAGCCCCTTTTCCCATGTTACTTGATGGATCTGAACCAATTCCAAAGGGAACTCTTCTTACAAAAGTATAATTATTCTGTTTGAGTATAAAGACAACCCCATCTCATCTGTGGACTTACAAGCATTAATCAAGATTTTTTTAATTGAATTTTCCTAAGGCCCCTTTTCCTATGTTTCTCAATGGATCAGACCCAATTTGAAAGGAACAATCCTTATGATGGTACAATCATTATGTGAAAGTTTGAAGTCAATCAGGTGAAATCTAGGGCCATTACGTGTTAACTAAGATTTTTTTTATTAAATTTTCATAGGGCCCCTTTTCCCATGAAACTTGATGGATCAAACCTACTTCGGAAATAAACAATCCACATAATGTAATAATCATTCTGGGAATGTTTGAAGAGAATTTGTTGAAAACTATGGACTTTATTGTGTTTACGAGGACTTTTTCAATACAGTTTTAATCGGGCCCCTTTTTCACGTGGTCCTTGACTGATCATACCAAATTTTGAAAGGAACAATTCCTATGATGGTACAATCATTCTGTGAAAGTTTGAAGTCAATCAGATGAAAACTATGGGCTCTAGAGTGTTAACAAAGATCTTTGAATTAAATTTTAATAAGGCCCCTTTTCCTATGTTTCTTGATGAATCATATCCGATTCCCAAAGGTACAATCCTTATGATGGTACAATCATTCTGTAAAAGTTTGAAGAGAATCCGTTGAAAATTGTTGGCTCTAGATTATTAATGAGAATTTTAATTAAACATTTCATAAGGCCCCTTTTTCCTGTGTTTCTTGAAGGATCATACCAAATTTCAAAAGGAATAATCCTTATGATAGTACATGTACAATCATTCTGTGAAAGTTTGAAGGGAATCCGATGAAAACTATTGACTCCAGAGTGTTAAAGAGTATTTCTTAAAAGATTTTTCGATTTAATTTTCATAAGGCCCCTTTTCCCGTGTTTCCAGATGGATCAGACCAAATTCCCAAAGGAACAATTCTTATGATTGTACAATCATTCTGTGAAAGTTTGAAGAAAATCCAATGAAAACTGTGGACTCTATCGCGTAAACGAGGATTTTTAATGGAATTTTAATTAAATTTTCATAAGGCCCCTTTTCCCATGTTTCTTGACGGATCATACCAAATTTCAAAAGGAACAATCTTTATGTTGGTACAATCATTCTGTGAAAAATTGAAGAGAATCTGATGAGAACTGTGGACTCTATCGCGTAAACGAGGATTTTTAAATTAAATTTTCATAAGGCCCCTTTTCCCGTGTTTCTTGACGGATCATACCTTTTTTCGTAAGGAACGATCCTTATGATGGTACATTCACTCTGAGAAAGTTTGAAGAGAATCAGATGAAAACTGTGGACTCTTTCGCATAAACGAGGATTTTTAATTGAATTTTGAATTAAATTTTCATAAAGCCCCTTTTCCCATGTTTCTTGACGGATCATACCCAATTTGGAAAGGAACAATCCTTATGTTGGTACAATCATTCTGTGAAAGTTTGAAGAGAATCTGATGAAAACTGTGGACTTTATCGCGTAAACAAGGAAAAGTTTAACAGACGGACGATGGACGGACGGACTGACTGACGGACGGACGCACGGAAGCCGGACGGGAAATAGCCATCGCTATAGCTCTAGTGGCCTTCAGCCAGTAGAGCTAACAAGAGGCCCAGTGGGCCTTAACGGTCACCTGAGTAAAAGAGCATCAAGACAAGTGATTTTGTTTGAAAGAATAAGAAAACGGTCCACCAAAGGAACATTCATGTGAAATTTGATTAGAATCTACCTAGTAGTTTTAAAGAATTTTGCAATCAAAATTTGTTAGAAATTAATTTTGTTTCCATAGCAACCAGAGTTCATGGAACAAAATTATTTTTAGCAGTTTGGAAGAGGATTGTGCAAGGAACACCCCTGTTAAGTTTGGTTAAAAATTGGCCCAGTATTTTTCAAGATATAGTTGTTTAAAGAAAAGTTTACGCATGCATAGATGCACGACGGACACGGGACCATGACAATAGCCCCGCTGGCCTTTGGTTAGTGTAACTGAAAATGTGGACTTTATCGTGTAAACAAGAGAAATATCCATGTGATGATACTACATACGAAATATCAAAGCTCCATCATCTTCAGAGTTAGTTTCAAATGATGGCATACTTTTGAGCCCTGTACCATAATTTAAAAAATCTTGCTAGAAGTCTTCTAGATGATGGTAGCTACGGACAAAATATAAAAACTCTAAGCCAAGCTGCCCAGTGGTTCTTGAGAAAACGATAAAAAATGTTTAAAAGTTAACGGACGACGGACAAACGATGATTGCAATAGGTCACCATGACCATACGGTGGTGACCTAAAAATATGAATTTCTTAACATGATGAACTTTGAACCCTGGGCGTAGCCCGATACATGACCCAAGGTACATAAATTTCACAAACTTTAGTATACCTGTCCTACCAGTCATGCACATGAAATATTTAAGCTCTTTCATTTAGGGTTTATTAGAAAAAGATTTTTTTAAGAAGTACAAAAATTTACCCCTTTCTGCCCCCGACTGGGGCCCCTTTTACCCCAAGCCCCCCCAACCCTTTTCACAAACTGGAATTGGCATCCCCCAATGATGCTTCTGACCAAGTTTGGTTGAAATCCCCTCAGTAGTTCTTGAGAAGAAGATGAAAATGTTTCAAAGTTACCAAAAATGACCCCCTTTTGGTCCCCATTTTAGGCCCCCCTGACCTCCAGCCTTTTAATTTTCACAAATCTGTATAATCAGTACCCAATGATGCTTTACACCAAGTTAGTTTGAAATTGGCTTTGTACTTCATCAGAAGAAGATGAAAATGTGAATTTTTTAACATGATGAACTTTGACCTCTGGGTATGGCCCCATACATGACCCCAGGGGCATGAATTTCACAATTTATAATATACCTGTCCTAGTTGTCGTGCACACAAAATATTTAAGCTCTGGCATTAACGGTTTATTAGAAGAAGATTTTTAAAGAAGTACCAAAAATTACCCCTTTTTGCCCCCGATTGGGGCCCCTATGACCCCCAGAACCCCTATTTTCACAAACTTGAATTGGCATCCCCCAATGATGCTTTCTACCAAGTTTGGTTGAAATCCGCCCAGTAGTTCTTGAGAAGAAGATGAAAATGTTTAAAAGTTAACGGATGACGCACGACGGACGACGCACGACGACGGACAAACGATGATTGCAATAGGTCACCATGACCATTCGGTCAGGTGACCTAAAAACCAATTAAATAATCAAGAAACACAGACAAACATCTTAAAATGCTAACAAAGAAAAGAACTTGATTAACAAGAGCTGTCAGAGGACAGCATTGCTCGACTTTTCTGAGTGCTGGATAGTAACAGAAATTCAATGTTGACATAAGGCATAATACCTAAGTAGTAATGAATATAAAAAATCTTTCTATTAAAATTTTAAGTCAAACAAGAAGTCCACAAAGGGTTAAGATTCCATTAGAATGAATGTCTGAGTAATGAATCTTTGCCTAGAAGATGATATGCTGGTCACAAAAAATTGTGCAAAGTTTCAGAGCAAAAGCATTGGTAGAAAGTTATTAAAAATATATGAGAGTTGCATATAAAGTTTAACCAAGAATTTCTAGAATTTCTAAGTCGCAAAGGGTTATAACTCCACTATAATAATGGTAGTTGTAATGAATCTTTGCCTAGAAGATGATATGATGGTCATACTAGATGGTTGTCCCAGGACAACTGCTGTCGAGCCTACTAAGTTTTGACCATTAACTTGACCTTGACCATCAATATCAGTGTTTGACCTTGAGCTTTGACCTTGAACGTATCCAAAAAATTCTTTCAAATGGCACATCTACTTTTGATGGAGAATGAGTGTGCCAATTTATTTTGAAATCCATCAATAATTGTAGGAGAAATGCTCTTGACAATCAATATTTTAGTGTTCGACCTTGAGCTGTGACCTTGGTATTAGACCTATCCCAAAAATTCTTTCAAATGGCACATCTACTCATGATGGAGAATAATTGTGCTAAGTTATTTTGAAATCCATCCGTAAATGTAGGAGTAATTGTCCGGACAAATTCGGACAGATGGACTAGCAGACTAACATACATACACCGACTTGTCATAGTGGAAACTATGTCTTGCTCACCACAAGCGGGCTCAACAAAAATTATGTGAAAAGTTTCAAAGCAAGGGAGTTAGCAGAAAGAGAGTTATTAAAGATAAATGACAGTTGTAGATAGGGTTTAACCAAGATTTTAGAAGTCCAAAAAGGTTAGAATTCCACTGAAATGAATGTCAGAGTATTTAATCAGTGTCTAGAGACTGCTATTATTGCCACAAAAGCATGTGTAAAGTTTCAGAGCAAAAACGTTAATATAAACTATGACACTTGCACATAAGGTTTAAACAAAACATAACGCAGACACCGACAATCGGGTGACCGGAATAGCCCTCCTTTTTTTCAAATAGTCGAGCAAAAAAGTATAACCTTTCGTACTTGTGGTGCGATTGATTGTATTAAGTTTTTGTCACTTTAAACTGTATTTCATTTATATCTCGGCAGCTAGTGCATCTATCAATGGCTTCTCTTCATTTCCCGAACCAGTACAACCACAACAAACAATATGATCCACCTAATTCAACACAGTCACACTTCTTATCGTTCACCTTTTGGTGAGAGTCAATTCAAGCAGCATTGACTTCTATTCATAGTCATGAAGAATGCTGGTTGATCAAAAGTTTGAACTTACAACCCCAGGATTTAGAGCACAGCCATATAATTTAATTTCTAGTTTCGTTTATCAAAACCGGGGTTTTATGCTTTTTTCGCTCGGTACTTTCAAATTATAAGAAGTGAAGATAATATTTTTTTGATTCGCATATTCATACAGTGTGATTAGGTTTTTCGGTTCATACCTCCATGAAAACAAAAAAATATTCTCTTCATCTCTTAATTACAAACTGTGCTTACTGTGTTTAGCTTCATACAGGTTGTACAATGAATTTTTCAGATAGAGCTTGTTTACTTTGTGCAACACCCAGTTCTGACAAAAACTTTAAAAACAAAATGAATTTCAACAAGCTACATGTACTTACAAATCTTTTGGCTTGTAGACGAATAATATACAGCCTTGCTCTGAAATGAAAACAACATTCATTATGGTATTTCATGGCCTATCAACCCACTACCAGACACAACATTTTAGACAAGTCCAAATTGAAAGATGACAATTTAAGTTGGCAAAATTATAAATTTTTCCACTTTCTGGGTAGAAAACATTGTGTAAAATGAAGATATTGCTTGTTGCAAGCAATTTCTTCATTTTACACAATGTTTTCGTGATTTTTTCTTGAAGGGCATCAAAAAGTGTCATTGAATGGGAATGGTTTAAACATTTTTAAAACCTTCATAGGGAACGTTGTAGGAAATGAAATCAGACTGCAGTTTTACTATAACCATTGTCTTCTGTCATGAAGGCATCCAAAATATGCTCATTTATGGAATTTCACAATTCTAAAGAGACATGCAAGTATTTCTTCATGGTGGTAATGATTTTACTCAATCAATCAATCAGTTGTACCTGTATCTTTGATGTCAGCCTGTGCCATTTCACTCAGGTCTGTTATCTTCACTTTCTCATGATAGGCAAGGGCTAATAGATCATCCTTGGTCACCTTTACCAACTGTTTACCTATATATGGGTACATGGCAGCAAACCCCTGTAATAATGAAAGTCATTAATAGTACAGTAAAACCTCGATAGTTCGTAGCGCAAGGGACCGCTGAAATTTATACGATTTAAGCGTAGTACGAACTAAACGGAGGGTCGGCTGTTTGAGATACACGGAATCTGACATGGTCTGTTCTGTCCCCCCACTTAGGAATTGATTCTAAATTGGTTATATTTTCTAAACAAGACCCGCAGATATTAAATAAGGAAATCATAAATTAAAAACTAATTATCTTGTTTTTTCTGCTTTTATCTCTGTATTCATTTTTGGCATTTTATAAACACAGTGTTTGAATCAAATGGTAGACTCCATCAGAGTGATTTCCCTTTACAATACATTGGATCAAATTACTCCGAGCATTCTATTATCGAATCATAAAATTAAGGACCGACGATTGTGAAGAAAGCAACCGCAGAATAAAATAAAGTGGTTAGAATTTTTTAAATGACAAATAACACTGATACTAATGGGGATCAGCAGGTGTGAAAATCAAGGTATGTGGTAATTTGTGACAATTAGTTTATCACACCTACGAATTAAACATAGGAGTTTGTGCTATGATAATACTTTCGGGACTTGAAATGGCATACGAACTACGAACCACTGGCATTCGAATTAGACAGAGTTTTCTAACAAAGCTAAAGAAGGAAAAAGATCGGGACTGCGTAAATTATACGGACGAACACATACCTATGAACCAGTGACGTTCGAATTAACGAGGTTCTACTGTATTTAACTAGAAAGTCTTTGAAACAGGAAACTGAATAATTGACAGACTGCCACTTTCAATCAAAGAACTGATTAACCAATCAAATCATTGATTTAAGCCAGATTTCAAATCTTATGTCTAGGTAAAACATTTTCATTGGTTTAGGGACCAAAACATTGTAACTACAGCTCAAATATTTATGTTGCAGTTATGAATTTCAGGTCACCAACCAACAATTTACTCTTTGTTTTATGTTTCTTAGCATGTTCCAAATAGTACTTTATAATTGAAAGTGGACCATCTACAATCATATTTCATAGAAACATTGCTTATTGTCTTTTTGTAAATATTTTATGAAGAATATGTTTGGTCTGCAAAATAAATGCTGATTCTTTACCTATTCCCACACAATTCCACTTTTTATGCCCCTCAGTAATGAAGCCCCTCGATTGTAACAAGCAAATTCTTCATTAGCTACAACAATTTGATGGCTTAGCTCAACAATGTAAATAAAGGCACTCTCCACAGTTTTTGATGAAGCTCTTAAAATACTCAAATGCAAACTTACTTCTTCAGTAAATATATACTGGCAAGTTGTATCACAGTTGATCCATAGATCCCGCATCTGATGTAGAATCTTCACTCCAACAGACGGCAGAATCTGGTGAGTAAATACTATTTTAACCTTTTCCTGTTTCGTAAAATGTTAGACCTGTACAAATTCAAATGTTTTGCAGACAAAAATTTAAAGTGGATTTAATTTGAAAAAAAAAAAAATAACGGTTCAGTAGGGTCGAAAATATTGTGGAAAAAGAAGAAATTGCTTGTTACAAGGAATTTCTTCTTTTTCTACAATGTTTCCTCAATTCTGAAATCAAAGGGATGTAAAAACAAGGGATTGAACAGGAAAGGGTTAACTCATTACAACACATCTTACTTTGATGCATTATGAAATGTAATTGGAAAAGTTGCAACAAGCAATTTCTTCTTTCTCATGTTTTCTACCCTGTTTTGCTCTCTTGAATCTTAATGCACCTTGAGTTGTTGTGTGAAACTTATTTGAACTAGGACTGTTCCTAAGCTAATTCTTCTCATGACAGCAAACAAATGTGCCTAATTTTATTACTAAATCCATCCATAAAAGTAAAAATTATGCTCTCGGTAAATCCAGAGAGACATATCTAATGAAGGAACAATACAGCATATTGTCTTTTGGAAACCTATTCCTCTCTTTTTTTCAAGAAAATTCAACAAAGTTAATCTGTGTTCAGAGGGATATTTCTTGACAGACTTTTTTCTTGTACAAACTTGATAGTCCTTGCCCTCAAGACTCTAAATACCAAATGTGAATCCGATCCAACAGCTGGTTCATGACAAGAAGATTTTTACAGATGTACCATTTCCCCCCTTTTTTTGCCCCAGGGGAGATAACAAAGACCGATGAAACACAAACATAATAGGTCATGATGACCTTTGGTCAGGTGACCTCAAAATTAAAAAATAATTTGCATTTGTTGCTTGCAACCTCATATAAAATTTTTTCCAGTCTACCAATTAACCCATTCCCAACACAACTTAATTTGGATGGTCCAAATTAACTTAATTTGGATGGTCCAAATTCTAAAAAGTTGCAGACAACAGTTTTTAGGTAAGGCAAAAATCTTTTCTTTTCTTTGTGTATGTATGGAGGGTGTGTGTGTGCATTGGATGTTAACATGGGATAAAGAAGAAATTGCTTGCAACAAGTATTATCCACGTTTTCCCGAGCTGTTTTCTTTAGGGGCAAAAAAAAGTGGGATTGTGTGGGAATGTTTTTCTCTTAATGTGTAAATTTAAGGTCACCTTACATTTAAATTAAGTCTTTTCTTGTTGTGGTTTACCAGGTTACGAACAAACAGCGATGACATAAACCAGAAATGTTTGTTTTCCCTTGTCAATAATACTTTTGGGTCAAAATTATCCGATATCTTGAAGAACTCCCTGTAATAGAAATGTCATGAATGTTAACCAATTAAACAATCCTGTAATTTGGCAGGTTGAAGACAAAAAAGCTTTGAAAAAAAATTGCCAGAAAAGGAGAAATAATTCATAACAAGCAATGTCTCCTTTTAACCCATAAATGAACAGTTTTTGCACTATTTGGCACATCTTTTAACCCATTCCAACACAGTGGAATTTTAGACCAGTCTAAATTGAAAGGAGCTGCAGACGACAATTTCAAGTTGATGGAAATTTGAATTTTCTCGTCTTTTGGGATAGAAAACATTGTGGATAATGAAGAAATTGCTTGATCCAAGCAATTTCTTCGTTTTCCACAATGTTTTCCAAAGCTTTTTTGTTGAGGGGCGTAAAAAGGAGGGATTGAGTTGGAATGGGTTAATACATAAATGAACAGTTTTTACACTATTTGGCACTTCTTTTTAAACAATTTCATTACACTTTGAATTATCATGCTATGCCTTAAATATGAATGAGTCCAAAATTTCTAATATCTTGTAATGGGAAACAAAGGCAATTCCTGCCTATGTTGAGGTCAGTAAAATCAAATAACTCAAAATAACAAGAGGACCATGATGGTCCTAAATTGCTCACCTGTATAACAATAAAATTAGTAACAAAAATAGTGACACAGAAAGCAAATGAAAATGCACCGTTGCAATATCATAAGGAATTCACAGCTCAAGTTTCATCAAATTTTGCCAAAGTGTTTTTGAGAAATCCAGGCAGAGGGATAGACAGACTGATGGAATGTCAGACAGACAAAGTGGCAGCTATATACTCACCCTTAGGGGAGCACAAAAAGGCAAAATGTGAAGTAAAAAAAGAACAAATAAATTTAACAACTTAAGTAAAAAGGAACCAAGTAATGTAATAAATATGATTTGAAACTTTTATGCCCCGAGGTTTATAAAAAAAAAAATGTTCTAGATATCCAAGCAAAAGCCCAATTGGAACCCCAGTGGCAATTCTTTAACAACTTTTGATAGGGCTATCAGAGATTGCCAAATGAAAAATATCAAAATTATAGGCCTCATCATTTGTCAGAAGAACATTTTTAAAAGATTTCCTTTTTTCACACGAAAAAGTGTAATCTGGGCAAAGCCCAAGTGACAACTCAGGGTCACTCAGAGTCATCAAGAAGATTAGAAGAGGGAGACAAGATGATACCATCTGCATAACAATTATCTTCTATGCATCAAGGTTTGTAGGGATTTTTAAAGATTTCTTTATGTATATGGTGCCCCATAGCCAAAATCGTTAAAACCTTTTAAGACTTTGGTAGGGGCTACAACTTGATGATTCCTGCAAAATATCTCAATTTTTTGGGTCATTAGTTTGTTACGAGAAATTTTTTGGAGATTTCCTTGTTTGTTTTTACATAAAATTGTGTCTTCTTTCTGTTGCAATGGCAAACACAATTTTTATTGGAATTGAATTTTCTTTAACATCTGTAGAAGAGCTCAGGATCATCTCTGCAAAAGTTTTAGTTTGATTGACTTACTCATTTTGGAGGAGAAGGTTTTTAAAGACTTTGGATGGACAGATAAATGGACAACAGAAAATGACCAATCACAATAGCTCACCTCATTCTCAAGTGAAATAGCAAGAAATTTGACTTTGAAACAGATAATCTAACTTTGAAACAAGAGCAACCAATACAGATACTTGTACAATTGATCGGCTGTTCAAATGCTTGTGGATATATGATAGTGGATAAAATCAGGGCTCTGCAGAGTGGGCGACTCAGGCAAAAAAGTCGCCTGGTTTCATAAAACTTCGCCTGATTTGCTGATCAAAGCGAAGTCGAAGTCGCCTGGAATTTTCGGGAAGTCGCCTGGATACGATAGGTGATAACCAAAACTGGCCCAGTGGCTATAAAAGTAGGGGACAGTGTGCAATTATACAACTGTCCGTCGGAAGCCCTTTGATCGTAAATCAAGCGTATATCGATACTGTAGTCGCGAGGCCAGCAGATTATCAGAAATAGGGGTATGTAGTCAACATGCTTGCTTCATTCACACCTACGCTGATTGATTTCGGCAATGCTGTGTATACTCTCGGCACTAGAAATCTTTATTTAAAATTCTTTCCCTTCTGAAGTTTTAATTATTTCTGTAAATTAAGTTATCATCAGTCTATGAGATTTGTTGCTTACTTTCACATAATGAGAATAATGGCCGACATTTACGGACGCCGTGTCATTTACCAGAAGTCAAAATATATTTAAAAATTTGAAACCTTGATGAAAAATAATTCTGCCAAAAATCTACGTAGAGTAAATTCATTTTTCATTAGAATCCTTCAATTTGAGTTATCTGCTTTAATTGTAACAAGTGAAGAAAATTATGGCTAACAATTTAAAGGCTTCTACGGTCTTTTCCTGAGATTTTTGTTATGATACATTCTATCCAAAAACTAAATTTCACTTACTTGTGTTGGTAATAATTCCTTTAAATAACATGTAATCCTATAAAATGGAGCAAATTATCCAGTGTTAACTTTAAACCTCTGCATGTACAGAGTCTGGTTTTGTGTACTGAGCAGTAACCCTTACCCTTTACACACTATAACTGACTTAATCACAGAGGACCTATTTTGACCAATTAATGACAATTTTTATCCATTTATATGTTATCAGGTAAAGTGCACAGACTTTAACTCATTACCACACAATCCCCCATTTTGACATCTTGAAATTGTTTTTATGGGAAACTGTGGAAAAAGGAGGAAATGTTTGCAGCAAGCAATTTATCCTTTCCCCACATGTTTCTACCCTCTTTGGCACTCTCACTGTGAAATGTCTTATTTAGCTTCTTTTAATTTGTACCAGTCTGAATTTTTTCTTCTGGTAGTAGTTTGATTAAATACATGTTGTTACAATAAAATCTTTTCTCATTTTCTGCTTCAAATAGAAACACTACTCATTTCATTCAGACTGCCTATACACTATTTGCATTTTTTTTATTAGTTGACTTTTTTTATCATATATGAATCTGTTATGAAATATTAAAAAAAAAAAAAAATTCAGAATCAAACTCTTGAATTCTAAAACAAAAAAAAGAAAAATACAAAAGTATTTGTTCACAGGAATAAGATCTTTATTGAGGACTGAAAGGATAAGCATTATTTTCTATGTTTATTGCATGATACATAATATAAAATGCAACTACTTGGTTGTAAAGCTATTTTATTTTCTGATAGAAATGAGGAATACGCACAAAAACTTAATTTTTAACGAGATTCACTTCTCCTGAAATGCTCACCACTTCTCCCCATTTTGAAAAACTTCTCCCAATTCTCAGACAAGTGAGAAGTGACTTCTCCCCAAATTCTGGGAGTCTGCAGAGCCCTGATAAAATTCCTAAGTAATGAGGGGGAATAATTAATTCACAAATGTTTTTAGAGTTATCCCCCTTGTTTTGTTTTTTTTAAGTGAACATATAATCCCAAGATTAGAATTTTTGGACAATGATGAGGATACAGAAGACTTGTCCATCGTAATACTTTGGGTTTTCTCCGAAAACAGCCGAACTAAAA
Organism: Fragum fragum; assembly: GCA_946902895.1. Lineage (NCBI taxonomy): Eukaryota > Metazoa > Mollusca > Bivalvia > Cardiida > Cardiidae > Fragum > Fragum fragum. The sequence continues at coordinate 25,835,432 of OX336373.1, forward strand.
ATTATATTAAACTGCTTCAATCTGATAGCCATGTTAGAACAAAGGGTAAAGGAATGAAAAAGTACTCTAAAGATATTTCGATACATATCACCATCATATGTCTTGAGGTTAATTTTGTTATACTTGAAAAGAAAACCAACAACTCTTTAACCTTTGTACAACTTGTTCCAAGCCAAGAGGGTCCTATATATTTTTTACCTGAGTCTCAAAGTCTCACAGTAGAATATAAGACACTAATGTTAGAAGCTGTAGTTACAATATTTTGGTAATCAGAGTTTTAAGACTTACTTTATTTTTAGCCAATCTTCATCTTCAGGGTTACAGTAACCAAAAGCCTCATCCACCTCCCTCAAATCTGGCGACTCAAACAGTTTTTGTGGCAAACAACTGTAATTACCGTATAAAACATATATTGTTCAATAATATGAAATTAATGGATCACCTTCACAATCACTCAAAAAATCAATTAACCAATCAAATTTTTCAATTAGACTAGAAGTGATATGATGAACTCAAATATCTATTTTAAAAAATTTGGCTTAGTGGGCAACTTGAATGTTGTAACTACAGCTTATCCAAGCTGTAGTTTCAACGTTAAAGGACACACACTAAATTTTCCCAACCATCTTAATTGCTTTTTTACATTGTTTGATATCTCAGTCAGACAGCAGTGTCAAGGGTTAGTGGGCGTGTCCTGCAGTCCCACTCCATAAGAAGATATATCAACAAGAGCACCGCCCACGGGTGCCAGCACGCGGCTGCAGGTGAAGGATAATGCAAAAGTTCTAAGTCGAAAAAGGGACATAACTCTTACAAAGACGCTTTTAAAGTTATCCCCCTTGATAGTCTAGATAGCTCTTGTGATGGTCAATACACATGCCAAGTTTCATGAGGATATCTTCAATAACAACAGAGATATGACCAAGGTTAAAGTTAAACGCCGACACACACAATGCCAAGGTGATCACAATACCTAGGGTCTTCTCCAAAAACAGCTGAGCTAAAAATATTTTGGGTAAAGAGACTGACATGGAAAGTGCAAAGTCTACAAGAATACTCCAGTCAGCTGAACTTAAACCTTGTCATGCCGATTTATGAATCATCTACAGAACTGCATTAACCCTTTCCTGTTCAATCCCTAGTTATTACATCCCTGTGATTTTATGATTGGGAAAACATTGCAGAAAAAGAAAAAAATTGCTTGTAACAAGCAATTTCTTCTTTTTCCACAATATTTTCTACCCGACTGAATGGTTATTTTTCAAATTAAATCCACTTTTGTTGTCTGCAAAGCATTTGAATTTGGATAGGTCTAAATTTTTGAAATACAGGAAAGGGTTGAAAATTGGCTGAAAACATTGGAGTGCCAATTGTGAGTTGATATGATTTTTGAAACTTAACATTACAAGCAACTCTGACTTAAAAGGGACAACCAGTAGGTGTAGACCAAGATCAGACTGCACATATGTGCAGGCTGGCCTTTGTCTATACCACCTGCCAAAAAAAAAAAAATACCAGGTTCAGGATGACAAGAGTTAAAACTCATAGATACATATACAATCTAAATGTTTACAACGGGATATAAATTGCTTGAAAGGAGTCCTTAAATAGTGGAAAAGGTATTTGAAGCATAAACAAAGTAGCCTATCAAGTTGTATAGCCTTATTCTAATCCACACTTTCTTTTTGTTGTTTTGTCATCTTCGAAAAATCAGTAGGAAATACTGGATTATATTTCAGTTTGAACATAAATTTGTAAAATCATATTCAATAAGACACAGTCCAACAATCAAGTTTAAACTGATCCAAATTGAAAGAAGTTGTAGATGGCATTTCAAATACATTTAATAATGTGGAAAATACAGAAATTGCTTGTCACCCATAATTTCTTTGTTTTGGATAAGGTTTTTCTCAAGTTTTCTTGAGTGTAATACTTTTGGAATGGGTTAAAGCCTCCAGAATTCAATGCACCATCAAATCTCCATTATCCCTCATAGCAAATAAAGCTTCAGTCACTTGCCTTTGATTCTATACCTGACCACTAGTTCTGTTCTCAATTTTGTATATTACTATAATCAAAGGGCTGATGGCTCTAGGTTTAGTTGTCAGGATCAATTTTCAGTTTGGAAACTGATCTGATCTGAAAAAATCTGGTTTGAAAAGGACCAGTAGGCGGTGTTGTCTAAGATCAGACTGCACATGTGTGCAGGCTGATCTTTGTCTATGCCTCCTATCAAGGCAGGAATATTCATGGATCAGGACAACAAGTTAAGACAATACAGGGATGTAGTCTGGAAAATTCTGTTGAAATACAAAGACCTTTTGGGCAAATCTTTTCGAAATAAAAGCCAACATTTTCTTCATTTCACACAAAAGATTTCCTCAATTTTGTATTTCATATTTACCAAATGAATTATGTGAATTGGTTAATTTATACTAATATCATTTTGATTGCAATGAAAAATTTAAGCTTATAGAGTCGCTCTCAGATACCCAATCCAGATGTTTTCATGTCCCTTGGATGAGGCAGTGGACTAAACCCAGTGCTGATAAGTTATTCAGTTGGGTAAACTTTGGATAGCTATTTAATATTTTGCCAAGGAACACATCCAGCAATGGTGGGGCTCCAACTCAAGACCTCCAGATCACCAGACCAGCACTCTGACCACTTGGCCATCCCTCTTACCTTTCACAAACCACAGGATCAGGCAAGGGAAACTTCTGTTTCTCAATCTTTGTCTTTGTCTGTAAAAACCTGTTGGTATTCTCAACAGTCCATTCAATCTCCATCAAGGCCACCTGGGGCTGTAATAATATCTTGTAGCCATATTTCTTCTTCTCTGGTTCTGGTGGAGGGGGAGCTGGCTTGCCTTTACTCTCCTTAGCAATTGCTGCTTTAGCCAGTCTGGCTGCCTTCGCTTCAGCTTCTGCAGCTTTCTTTGCCTCTACATATAATGAAAATATCAAAAGTGACTTGTCATGCAGCAACAGCTGTCAGTCAACAGCAACACTACACTAATCTCAGTGCTGAAGGCAATCAACAGATCGCTATCAACCCACTAATGTCAGAGTTCAAAGTTTACTTCCCGTAAACATGAACAACATGAATTAGTCAGTTATTCTTTTACCATTAGCAGAGATCTGTCTTTCTAATATTGGCATCAGGCAAAATACTTCATGAGAGCAAACACAAATTTAAAGTTTCAAACCATTACCATGGGGGTAGTAGAGATTGTTCATGTAATATTTTTACAAGGAATTTCTTAGTTGAAAGAGGTCATATTCAACTAACTGCATGTAAGTGTAATGAGTCTTTGTCTAGAGAGCTGAGTTATTACCTTAACTCTTTCCTGTACAAACCCGGGATTTTACATTGCTCTAATTTTATACTTAAGAAAACATTGTGAAAAAGAAGAAAATGCTTGTGACAAGCAATTTCTCCTTTTCCCACAATATTTTCTATCACATAGGATATTTTCATTTCAAATTGTATTCAATATTCATTGTTGTCAGCAACCTCTTTCGATTTGGACCAGTCTAAAATTTCAAAACAAACAGGAAAGGGTTGAATGCATGTACACAGTTTAAAAGTAAAAGCTTGAGTTAAGTTACAAAAACACCACTTCACGCACTGACACTGACCCATTGTTTTTTTTCCAACCCTGAAGAAAAATGTATTGGAAAACATTGCTGTTAATGAAAGAATTGCTCACTAAAAGCAATTTCTTTATTCTACTCCACACTATTTGTACCCAAAAAGAAAAGATTTTTAACCCTCCCTGTAGCTCAGTGGAAACACAAAATAAAAACTTCAAGTTCTTGGTAGCTACAAAGTATTGCAAATTATCTGTTATTTAGGAAAACCTGCCTTTATAATATGATATTATGACAGAAAATTCCAATGTTAAAAGGACGTCACAACTGTCTGATTATTGCAACACCCCTCAAGAAAAAAGCTTTAGAAACATAAGGGAAAATGAAGAAATTGCTTGTTACAAGCAATTTCTTCATTATTCACATTGTTTTCTACCTTAAAATATAGATTTAAAAAAATCATTAAAAATCAACTAAAATTGGCATCTAAAACTTCTTAAAATTTGGACCAGTATACATTTTTGTAACCTGTTAATGAGGTTATGTACAACTAAAAAGTGGTTCAGGAACTACATGTCTGGTGCCAAATATTTTACCTTGAGCTGTGACCTTGACATTGAAGCTGTGCATTTATTTTTCAGATGTCACATCTACTCATGATGGAGAAAAATTGTGCCATATTATATTGAAATCCATGTTTAAGTAAAGGTGATATGCTCTGGACAAGCTCAATATGATAATTTGCCCTTACCCTGTGACTTCCACTTTGAAGCTATTCAAATTGCACAGCTTCTCATGACAGAGAAAAATTGAGCCAAGTTAATTTGAAACCCATCCTTTAACCCTTTCCCGTTTTAATTTTTTTTAGACCTGTCCAATTTCAAAGGTTTTGCAGACGACAATTTATAGTGGATTTAATTTGAAAAATGACCATTCAGTAGGGTAGAAAACATTGTGGAAGAAGAATAAATTGCTTGTTACAAGCAATTTCTTCTTTTCCCATAATGTTTTCTCAAGTATAAAATTACAAGGATGTAAAAACCAGTGATTATACAGTAAAGGGTCAATGTAGGAGATATATTCTGGATAAGCTCAGTTTGCATGTTTGACTTTACGCTGTGACCTTGCTGTCAAGGCTATCCAAAAATTGTTTCAAATGGCACTTATACTAATGATGGAGAGAACAACCGTGCCAAGTGACTTTGAAATCTATCCATAAATTAAGGAGATATGCTCTGGACAAACTCAGGTGGTCCGATGCACTGAATTACACACTGAAACAAATTTACAGACTTGTAATAGTAACAACTCTATCTTTCTCACCACAAGTTGGCTTGGCAACAAAATGAAAATTTCAAGCCCTTGCTAGTAAGTAAGTAGCATGCCAATAAACACAAACCCTCACCAATGATCCAAGGCAGTTCTTTATTTTTCACCAGCAGAGCACAGAAAAATCCAGCAGAGCTATTATCATGGGGAAGGACTCTGGCACTGAAAAACAAGACAACAACTATGATGGTCCTATATTGCTCACTTGAGTTTCTTTGACCCAAGGGATGCCACATGGACAAAAGTGGTTGAGATGCTACAAAGGTTTCTTTAAATTCCATTACGCTTTCACAATTGGAACACCAAAACATTACCATAGCTTCCAAATGATGATTTATTTGTACGACATGTATCTTGCAGTCTTAAATTCAATTTTATGAACATTTACAAATAAGAGTTCAGTTTGACACCTTAAAATTTACTTATTATTCGAACAAAGATAATGCAATTTTTTGAAGATTTTGAATTCAGTAAGATGTGTTGGTGGAACACAATAGCTCCTCCCCCCCTCCCCCCTCCACAGCCCTTTATTCAGAAATGAGTCCTTCATAAGTGACCTTAATGGATGTTTGTTTGTTTGTTTGAATGGGGTTTTACACCTCTTTCAACAATCTTTCAGTCATATCGCGGCGGCTGTAGAACCTAACAATGGAATCCTGGTATTTCTCACATCAGTACTACCATTACATCCTTTCCTAGCCTCCAGCTGCTGTCCCACATAGGTCTACGATTATCAACCCATTGGTGAGAAACAAATAGTTGGAAAGGATGAGTGCCGCCATCGGGATCAAACCCGGGACCTCTAGATTGACAGTCTGACACGCTACCAACTGTGCAATGACGACTGCTATCCCACATAGGTCTACGATTATCGACCCATTGGTGAGAAACAAATAGTCGGAAAGGATGGCCGTCAGGATCAAACCCGGGACCTCTAGATTGACAGTCTGACGTGCTACCAACTGCGCTATGACGGTGGCACTTTAATGGATGACCTTTACCTTTAATTCAACTGATGCCTATAGGAACCTTTGTTCCAAATATGACCCATGTATCTTAAACATTATTTGAACAAAAGAAAAATGTTAAGTTTTTGTGTTGAGTTTATAAATCCAGTGACCTTGATAAGTGACCTTGACCTTGATGAATGATCCTGCCCTTACATCCAACTTATGGCTCTCTGGAACCTTTATCCCAAATAAGAGCCTTGTATCTGTAAAGGTCTTTGAATAAGCGCAAAATGTTGACGAACATTGGTAAAACAGTATGCCCCTTATCATATTGATGCGGGGGCATAAAAATAAAACTTATTTACATTTTGATTAAATGTTGACTACAGAACTTAAAAAATTGGATTCCAATTATTTGAATGACTTTGGTATAGCTTTTAAAATCTATGGAACATCTTCCAAGTTTCTTCAAGAATTACTAACTTTTTAGGAAAAGATGTATTAAGGAATTGAAAATTCTTTTCAAAATCATTTCTATAAACAATTCTGGCATAAAAGGAACAAACTTGTGGTGAAGATTAAGATCAGACAGCACATTTGTGAAGACTAATCTTTAAATACTTCCCACCAAGACAGGAATATTCCAGGTTCAACATCACAAGGGGTGATTGTCAACAGATCATTTTGCAATGTCCGCATATCAACTTTACTTAAATTTCATCAAGTTTATACTTGACTTATTCTATAAGGTTAACACATGTCTAATTTTATTAGCAAAGTGTGTAGCTAATTTTTGCCAGGAAGACAAATAAGTGCACACTTTACAAAACATTTTTCAAGAAATAAAACTTTGAAATCAACTTAAAAGCGGTCGCATACCATCTCTCCATATGAAAAGCCATGGCTTCTTTCTGTGGTGGGGGGAACACAGACTCAGGATATTTCTTTTGGAATTCGTCTGGGGCCATCTTATAACTCGGGAAGAAGAATCCTTCTTCTGACATGACCTGAAATCACCATTTAACCCATTCCCACAATAATTCTTTTTGACACCCCAAAGAAAAGCTGTAGAAAACATTGTGGAAAATCAAGAAAGTACTTGTTAAAAGCAATTTCTTCATTATCCACAATGATTTCTACACAAAAAGACAGACATTTTGAAATTTCATGAACAAAAAATTGTCATCTGCAACTTCTTCCAATTTGGTTCAGTCAAAAATTTTGTTGTGTGGTAATGGGTTAACAAGACATAGAAAATTACACCCTTATGTTGAAACTAGACACTTGTTTGGCAGTGTGTCAATAAACCCTTTTCTAATAACGAATTTCATGAGTGTGACCTTGACAGACAAACTTGACCTTGCTAGATGACCTTTGTCTTGGTAACATCAGAAAGCATTGAACAAGAAATATATGTGACAAGAGGGACCTCTCAGGTGTTCCATAAAACAAAAGAACAAGAAAAAAGAGACCAGATCTAGCAGAGGTCATTATGATATATTTCAAAACTAAATCTATAGTCAGGTAGAATGGCCATTCCAGATTTAGACAATCCAAGTAGAGCAAAGTCTTGACACAAGCCAGACTGTTGGGTGTAAAATGACCAGGTTGATAATTGTCACAATTTCAAGATTGTTCCTGTTTGGCTAACAAGTCAAATAGCTTAATATGAAATTTCTACACATGTCCAATTTTTATGTAATTGCACATCTGCCAGTGAGAGGCATACAGATTTTAGATAACTTTCTTTGAAAGGAATTACACATATTAATTCGATATAAATAAAAGTGTGAAACAACCATTTTCCATGGTACAAAACTTTGTGGGCAAATCCCCCACCCACTTTACTCAGTCATAGGATAGTGAAAATATGTGATGGAATAAGAAAGGGTTAAGAAATGTTTGCATCATATTTTATCATCTTGAGTGAGCAAAGAGTTTATCTAAACACGAGAAATGCTTTGGTGCAAAAATATAAACTTTCATCATTATTTTACATTTTTTCAAAAACTGAGATGCTCTATAGAAGAGCATTATATCAAGTAATATACAGAGGATAATTGTTTGTTTGAATACAAGATGGTTTTATTTTTCATTGAGTGAACAACAAAAGCAAGATTTTCACAAAAGGCAGGGCCACAAGTGAAGCTATAACTTTGTTGTTCATAAAATGAAAGATATATCAATCTCAAATGAAAAACATACAACTCTATTCATCTTATGCAAAAAAAGAGAGAAAATTCTTATTTTTACAGACAGAATATCTAAAAGCGCATCATTTTGCGAATGATTCACAAGGCAACCTGATGATGTCAACAGTGTTCTACTGAGGTGACTTTCAGTTGGGTTAAACACACATAATCTAACTAAACAGTGAGTATATTATTTTTCTAATTTCACAGTTTTTGAAAATGCGGCTTTCAATAAGAAAATTTTTTGAACAATCAAATAATTTGTTTAGACCAGGAATGAACTTTTAACTCTGAAATATATGTTAAGTATTCTTGGGTTTGACTCTTAAGGGTTGTAACTATCCAATATTCAAGCCAAGGCTTCAGTTGCCAAACAACAATTTCACTTCTGTTACATGTAACTAACCATAAACTAGACCAAATAAAGCTGTTTAATATCTAAGTCAAACTTCCTGTCAGAGTCAGTAGGCACTGTCAGCAATTGGTCAGTTGCAGACAAATGGTTCTCATTTCTTTAAGAAGAATTAGTCTAGGTTACACTACAGTTATGATATAATGAATAGCATAACACAGATTGTGACAGATAAGCATGTGGAATATATTGTAAATGAACTTCATTAATCTAGCGTATTTCAGATCCTGTTTGTTAACCCTTGTCATGTTGAGTTAAAATCCTATACAGCATTGATTTAAAATCAAAGTACAGGAAGGTCTTAGAGAGGGTCAATATTTCTTCGAAAATTGATTCTTTTAACAACTCTGGCTTAAAGCAGATAAACAGGGGGTGTAGACCAAGATCAGACTAGACTTATGTGCAGGCTGATCTTTGTCTATACCTCCTGACAAAACAGGAACATTCCAGGAACAGCATGACTTGGGTTAATAACTCAATGAAATGCTCTATCTTTACAAATCAATTTATTTGAAACATTCATTGGAAGATTGGAAATTAAACAAAGTAAAACTAATTCTAAATATAAAGATATAATGTTTGTTGGACAAGGGGATACCATTTCAGGCAAGTTCTTACCATCTCTTACACTGTCCTAACTTGTTCAGCCATCTCTGATGTTTGCAGTTTAGGAAGACAGCGACAAGTCAGCATTTTACACTTGCATTTGCAATATGGGCGAGGGACATACAGGAAACATTATAAGAATCATGCATAGATAAGAATTTCTATCATGACCTGCATACAAATAGTTGCTCTACCTTAGAAGAGTGAGTAAGGTAAACACAACAATTAGTAAAGACCAAGATCAGTCTGCATGCAAATGCAGACCAATCTTGGTCTATACTAATTACATTTGATTTGAATACAACAGAAAAAACTGCAAAATTGCAAGTTTCATTTGAGTGAAAGTTGTGTACAATTCTAAGATTTCTGTGACCGGAAATCATGGCCATTGGGACATGGGGACGACGGAGTTTGGACCTTTTGTGAGAATGGATTAAAGGAGGATTTTGGGCAATGACAACATAACAAGTGTAAGAATCCATGTGCACTAATTCCTGGGAAAAAATTATAATAACATATAAACAGATATAACAAACGATAACTCAAAATCTATGTTCGACTTATTGTAGTAATCACAGAATAATTCATGAACTAACATTTAAAGATTGCAATAGTCCTCTTTAGACTATTTGTCAAATTTCCAGCGCGCTGGGTCAACCTTTGACATGTGTCTTACCTGAGCAACATACTCACTATAGAATTTCAATTTTCCAAACAAGGTGCCAAATTGTCACAAGATACGCCCGTCACACTGCTTAATATTAACTGGGGGTTTGAATAGAACTGATGTTATTTTAAATGAATATTTTTTGTCAAACAAAGTATGAAAAACAACAAAGGGCAATAACTCAAAATATACGCTAGGTAAAGTTATGGTTCTTGTACACTGCATTCCCACTTGGTGAGCTCTATCCATCCATGAAGTTTCATGATTCTAGCTTTAATACTTTTGGAGATATACTCCGGACAAGATTCAAGTATGAAAAACAACAAAGGGCAATTACTCAAAATATACGCTAGGTAGAGTTATGGTTCTTGTACACTGCACTCCCACTTGGTGAGCTCTATCCATTCATGAAATTTCCTGATTCTAGCTATTATACTTTTAGAGATATACTCCGGACAAGATTCAAGTATGAAAAACAACAAAGGGCAATAACTCATAAAATAGGCCAGGTAGAGTTATAGTTCTTGTGCACTGCTCTCCCCCTTGGTGAGATCTATACACCCATGAAGTTTCATGATCCTAGCTATAATACTTTTAGAGATATACTCCGGACAAGATTCAAGTATGAAAAACAACAAAGGGCAATAACTCAAAAAATATGCTAGGTAAAGTTATGGTTCTTGTACACTGCATTCCCACATGGTGCGCTGTATCCATCCATGAAATTTCATGATTCTAGCTATTATACTTTTAGGGATATACTCCGGACAAGATTCAAGTATGAAAAACAACAAAGGGCAATAACTCAAAATATACTCTAGGTAGAGTTATGGTTCATGTACACTGCACTCCCCCTTGGTCAGATCTATCCATCCAATAAATTTCATGATTCTAGCTATTATACTTTTAGAGATATACTCCATACAAGATTCAAGAATGAAAAACAACAAAGGGCAATAACTCATAAAATAGGCCAGGTAGAGTTATGGTTCTTGTGCACTGCACTCCCCATTGATGAGGTCTATACAACCATGAAGTTTCATAATCCTAGCTATTTTACTTTTAGAGATATACTCCGGACAAGATCTAAGTATCTAAGTAAGTCTAACAACAAAGGGCAATAACTCAAAAATAGGCTAGGTAGAGTTATGGTTCTTGTACACTGCATTCCCACTTGGTGAGATCTATCCATCCATGAAATTTCATGATTCTAGCTATTATACTTTTAGAGAGATATACTCCGAACAAGATTCAAGTATGAAAAAAAACAAAGGGCAATAACTCAAAAAATAGGCCAGGTAGAGTTATGGCTCTTGTGCACTGCACCCCCCCTTGGTGAGATCTATACACCCATGAAGTTTCATGATCCTATCTATAATACTTTTAGAGATATACTCCGAACAAGATTCAAGTATGAAAAACGACAAAGGGCAATAACTCAAAAAGTAGGCCAGGTAGAGTTATGGTTCTTGTGCACTGCACTCCCCCTTGGTGAGATCTATACACCCATAAAGTTTCATGATCCTAGCTATTATACTTTTAGAGATATACTCCGGACAAGATTCAAGTATGAAAAACAAAAAAGGTCAATAACTCAAAAAATAGGCCAGGTAGAGTTATGGTTCTTGTGCACTGCACTCCGTATTGATGAGAAGAATATAACTGCCAAGTTTAAAGTCAATCGGACTTACGGTGACAGAGTTATGCTCCGCACAAAGAAGTGGACACCGCCCGGACGCCCGGACAACATGACCCCCGGACACCACGGGTGATCCCATAATACGTCCCGTCTTCGACGGGCCGATAAAATGGCAATCATTCATTTTTTGAGACACATCTGTACATGAAAGGTTGGCTATCAAATTTTTCACAAATATAAGCATTGGCAGAAGCATCTTAACAATGTCTTGCTTTGGATACAAATTAATCATTGAATTTTAGTTTGTCTACCAAGATTCAAGCGTTTTGATTGAATTAATTTTTGTCATACTTTCAAGAACAAAATTTTGAATACAAAATTATTTTGTATATATGTGCACTAAGTAGATCCATAAAATTTTACTTAAAACAAGTAAATGTTTAAATATTTTGAATTTTTAAAAATGTGTGTTAACACAGTATGATTAAGTTTTAGGCTCATAAATGAATGAAAAGAAAAATACCATACTCTCTTCATTTTCTTAATTCAACACAATAAAACTTACCAAATGACAATGTCTTAGACTGGTTCAAGTTCAAAGTAAATGCAGAGAAAATTTTCAAGTTGGCGGACTTAGAAAATCCTCCCCTTTAACCCATTCCCACACAACAAAATTTTAGACTGGTCCAAATTGATAGAAGCTGCAGACGACAATTTAAAGTTGATTGAATTTCAAATTTCTTTGTCTTTTTGAATAGAAAACATTGTGAATAATGAAGAAATTGCTTGATACAAGCAATTTCTTCATTTTCCACAATGTTTTCCAAAGTATTTTTCTTGAGGGGCGTAAAAAGGAGGGCTTGAGTTGGAATGGGTTAAAGATAAAAAGTATTGTGAAATTGAATAAATTGCTTTCCAAATGTTTTCCAAAGCATTTATAATGAGGGGCATTAAAAGAGTGTCTTTGTGTGGGATCTGTTCATAATGATCTGAGAACAACAGAGACAAAGCTAGAAAAGAGCAGAAAGCAAATATTACAAACATGAACTTATCTGGTGTCTATATCATCCTGCTTGACTTACCTGCCATTTAGTCATTCCAGGTCGAAGTTTGAAGTTGTACACGATCCTACTGACATCTACTAGATCAACAGTACCTATGAATAAAAGAACAGTGTATAAACATACCATAACTGCCAGTTTATAAGCTAAAAAGAACAAGCACAGGACATTTGCACACCAAGGGTTAATTACAATAATGTATTAAGTGTCTGTGCAATTCATACAAACTGAATACAACAATAATGGTCTTGTGATTAACCATATTTTGTAATTCATAAATTTATCAACATTTCCTTAAAAAACTATTCATACAGTGCAAGTTAAAATTGAATTGTTCCAAACCTACTATCTCACAGATGCAAAAAGTGTGGTGCATTTGGTAAATAGTTAGAAATATTTTTTCAAGTATTTAATGGTTATTTCAAGTGAGAACTTGATGGAAAAATGTTTCAAGAGGTTGATATTTTTTCTAATTTTCTCCTTGCTTGTATATTTCCTACAAATTTAATTTAAATTTCCTGCAAATTAAATTTAACTTTTACAAGACAACAGAGACTTTTCCAAATTCAGATAACATTCAAAGTGTGCAAAATTTAGGAAATAATTGTCAAATAGAGTATAAGTGAGGGAAATGGACAACTCGCTTATTAGAAGTGAATTCCCCTTTTCACATAATTTTTCCAAGCCAAATTTCTGCAGCGTATCAAAACGCGGAATTCAATGGTATTGGGTTAGAAATGGTAAGTAAATTTTGTTTGAAGTAATTGTTTGTGGACCACAAATGACTGGAAACACATGAGAGACAGGTTATCAATTATTGTTTCAGCACCATATGGTAAACTGTAAATGTAAATTAAAAATGAACATTTGGAATAATTTGTAGTTCAAACTCATCTTTAGAATTGTTAAGAGATAGATAATTGACCAATCACAGCTGTCAATCAAATAACCAGTCGACCAATGAAATAATTCAAATCAAAAATGAGTTTTGAGCTCTGACATTGGCCATCATGTTTGTTAATCTTTTTTGTTGGTTTGGCTACTTTTTAAAAGCTGTAGTAACAACGTATAGGTTGCCAACCAACTTTATTACTTTTTTGGCACAGGCTAATGGCCATAAATTTTGCAAAATAACACTGTTTAAAGTCGAAGCAGCACTGCCTGTCGGAGTCAGTGGGCATGGTCAAAGGAGTTAGTGGGTGGGGCAAGCGATTAGTCAATAGTGAGAGCTTACCTGCAGCTTCTTTCAACATCCCCATTACAACACCTTCATTTTCTATGGGATTCATGGATGTCGTACAGTATAACACCAGACCACCCGGCACAAGTAGCTCTAAACCTCGCTTCAGGATACTTAGCTGATCTCTATAAACAGATGGTTGATCGCTAAGAATTATATACAATTACTACAGCCCCATGAGGGCCTTAGATACTTTACAGTCTGATGGCTTTAAAAGTTTCATAGGGCTATTTTTTTAAGGAAAAAAAATGGAAAATTTCTTATACTTTTAAACTGTAATCATTCCAGTTTAAAAAAGGCAAAACCATATGCTGGTAAAATCATTCTGCAAATAGTTTAAGAAGAATTCTTTACAACAAATAATTAGGACAGTTTGAGGAAAAATGATGAAACTGTTTCTGCCCTCTTTCTGCTGATCTAGATTGCAGTGTTGTAAGGGGGTCAAAAACCCTAAGCAATATGTTGATTTCCTTGATAAATCTCTTGTGAAGATATAAAGTTAACAACATTTAGTTTTCACTACAAAATACAATGTATCAATGCAAATTTGAGTAAAAAAATAAGCTCTTGATGAATATGTAGCATTTTAACCCTTGTCATGCTGTATAAATTACCTTACTGAATTGCTGCAAAATCAAAGGGCTGAAAGCACTGATAGAACTTGTTGTTCAAAAATCAATTTCTTTTTTAGAAATCAACTTCAAAAGCAACTCTGGCAGGAAAAGTACAAGCAGGAGGTATAGAGTAAAATCAGCCTGCACATAAATGCAGTCTGATCTTAGTCTACACCTCCTGCCAAAGCCGGAATATTCCGGATTGAGCATGACAAGGGTTAACTTACTTTCAAGTATAACCAACTCATTTCTTGTAAGGCCAACATTTAAAATGGCAATATCTGAGTCATATAATAAGCGGTTTTCATAGCACAAATAAGTCAGCATTTGATGCAAGTTTATCATGCAGATTGGAGGTAGTAGCTCTGACAAACTCATTTTGATGCACACGATGCATAGTAGACTGAATGTGGTATTTTGACTCTAAATGTTTAAATGTGTGCAAGTTTGGCATTTTTTCATTAGGCAGTAAATGGATCACTATTACCTGAGGTTTGTCACAATACAAATCAGTCATCCGAGATTTCTCCTCGCATTTCAAACTCTTACTATTTTTGAACCATCATTTCTGTAATTTAGCGTTTGGATGAAACAGAGTCTGTTTGGTTTTTGCCCCCCCCCCTTGAGCTCACTAGATTGGCTTTCATTCACTGTCTTTCTGCTTGTCCCTCCATTACAATGATATAACGCCAACATAGAGTCTCTTAAAATAACTCTCTGGTGCCTATTGGTAGCATGACAATTGATTTAAATAATTTCTTCTTATCAAGTTTTACATGATTGTCTTTAACCAGAAATGGAAAGAATTTACTGCCCATGCTCTGCTGTTGAGTTCCTTGTCTATTAAATACACTTTGATTAGAAATCAGGGACTAGTTTAAATTTTGATATGTGGTTATAGTTATAAATAGCAATGATAGAAGCTATTTTTATTGAGTACTTTACTGTCCACAGACTGTTCTGTTTTTTAATCATCATTCGTCTTTTTGTTTTCTTATATCTCCCGTTGGTAAATCAATTTTGTGGGAGTCAGAACAATGTTGCCCAATTACTCCTCTATCAAATTAGTTTTGTGAGTGAGTAAAAAACCAAGGTGATTTGCACAATTGCACGGCCTTGATGCAACACTGAGATTGATCAGCTTTTGCAGACAGCATAGACAAAGATCAGGCAGCATATATTTCACCTATCATCCAGAAAGGGACTTAACAGGAACTCAGTTAAACATTTGAAAAAGAGTTCAAATCCAGCAGAGGTCAATCTGAGTACGTACTTTCATAATGAACCTATTGTGAGCTAAAAAAATCCTTCCTAGATTCAGAAAAGCTGCCAGGAGCAAAAGTTACAACTCTGGTCAGTCTGAACAGACTGACCAGGTTGATAACAGTCTTGCCTGTTATTCAAAGAAAATTGACCAATCAGATCACTAGAACATGAGTGAAGTTTGAACTCTAACATTGGCCTCCTTTTATAAGAAGTATTTGTTAGTTTGGCGACTAAAATACCCAAACTATAGCTTATTCAAGCCAAGTTATGATGTTTAGGTTGCCAAACAACCATTCTCCAGTTACATGCTACTAGCAACTTAAATCAAAGGGAATCTTCCTGTAAGAGTCAATGGGCTGGACAAACAGAGTAAGTGGGGGGGGGGGGCAGCAATTGTTTTTTTGTAGTTTTAAATGGGGTCCTATGCTGCTTTCAACAATCTTTCAGTTATATCGCAGCGGCTGGAGCACTTAACAATGGATTCCTGGTATTTCTCACACCAGTACCGCCATTACATCCTTTCCTAGCCTCCAGCTGCTATCCCACATAGATCTACAATTATCGACCCATTGGTGGAGACAAATAGTCGGAACTGATGAGTGCCGCCATCGGGACCTCTAGATTGACAGTCCGACGCATTACCAACTGCGCTATGACGGCGGCTCTGCCAGCAATTAGTACATTGCATTTAGTTCAGTTTTATTCAACAAGACCAAGGTTAATCGTGAAGAAACATAAGGACTCTTCACATAGTATTTTGTCTTACTTGTGATATTCAAGGCCTGTCTTCGTACTCCAAGTTTCTTGTAGTCCAACATTCTTCCTCATTGTACCATCATTGCTGGAAAAAGAGGTACCAATTTCCACAAAATCCTGCATTTTTGCACTATTTTACAATAAAAGACTTGAGGAAAACACGGTTGAAAATGAAGAAATTGCTTTTAACAAGCATTTCTTCATTTTCAACCATGTTTTCTACCCACAAGCTACATTTGCAATTTCTTTGAATTTGGACCAGTCTCAAATTTTGTTGAGTTGGAATGGGTTAAAAGTTCTGTTGCTCCTAATTTCATCATTTTTTCATTTGATAAATGTCCCAATTTTATGTCAGAAATAGTTTATGATGTATTTGTCTTTGAATTGCACCATTCATAAATGTTGAAGGATTGATAATGCAAAAACATGACTGGAAAAGTAGCGGCTCTTCTCAACTGATAAGTTTCCTTTTTATGTTGATTCATTGTCAGTACACCAATGAAATGAAGTCACATGATGTTTGTATATAATCAGCCCACTTCAAAGACAACAATTTTTGTATGACGCTATACACAAACCCAAAAATATATTTCCAGTGAGGATTCCCAATGGACATGTTCTTTCCTTAATATAACTCTACTTTTAGAGTAAATGTCTGTTTTCCTTCACTTTGACATTTCCTTTAGTATGCCAAATTTGTTGGTGAATTCAGCATAGACTGATGCCCATGTATTTAATTTCTTGATGGCTCAATCCTCTCCATTATGTCTGTTTTCAAAAAAATAATGTGTTATATCTAGAGACTGTGACAATATCATTACATAATCAATTCCAGTGTTTGCTGAACAGTGCATGCCAACATAACATATTGAAATTTACTTTCATTTTTATTTCAGCAAATCTTTACAAAGCAGGTTTGTGACATAATCCGAAATTATTGATAAAATGGTATAGATACAATTTTAAACTAAGATTTGAGGATTCTTTTTCTAAGAAATTTTGTTCCTATGAGAGCCGAAGAGGCTTTAACATTGAAAAATATGGATAACACAAGAGGCCCATAGGGATTTAGCGGTCACCTGAGTCCAAAGAGCACAAAAACAGATAAAAGTCCACCAGATTATGCTACATAAATAATATCAAAGCTCTATGCCTTTCAGTTTGGGAGAAGAATATTTTTTTTTAAAAGTTTTCACTAAACAAGCCTATGTTAAACTTGTGACATCTAGGAACAGGCTAATTCCGACCCTAGGGCCGTAATTCATACAATCTTTATAGAGGTCCACAAGATGATGTATACCAAATATCAAAGCTCTAGGCCCACCTGTTTGGGAGAAGAACAGGTTTAAAATATTCACTATATAAGCCCTATGTAAGATTTGTGATGTCCAGGAATGGACTAATTATGACCCTGGAGCCATAATTTATACAATATTGATAGAGATATACCAGATGATGATACATACCAAATATCAAAGCTTTAGGCCCATCTGTTTGGGAGAAGATTTTTTAAAATTTTCACTATATAAGCCTATGTCAAACTTCTGAAGTCTGGGAACAGCTCATTTTGAAGCTGAGGTTACAATTCATACTATATTGATAGAGGTCCACTAGATGATGCCACACACCAAATATCAGAGCTGTAGAATTTTTGGTTTGGTAGAAAAAGATTTTCAAAGTTGTAACTATGTAAGCTTACGCACCACCCCATCTTCTTCCCCCCCTTATGTCCCCCCCCCCCACAGCCATTTATCAACAGATTTTTTTTCCTGTACAACTTTGATAGTCCTTGCCCTATAGAATCTGAATACCAAATGTGAATCCAAACAGACAGCCTTATCATGACAAGAAGGTTTTTAAAGATGTACCCTTTTTTGCCCCTTGTGGGGCCCCAAGGACATGTACAATTTTGAAGCACCTTTCCATAAAGATGCTTCCTGCCAAGATTTGTTGAAATCTGTCAAAGGGTTCATAAGAAGATGTCAAAAATGTAAAGAGTGTACTTACAACGACAGACAAAAGGAGGTCGCAATAGGTCACCATGACCTTTGGTCAGGTGACCTAAAAAATCTTATAACAACAGTTTGAACACTTACTGACCATAAATAAGGTTCCTGTGAGACTTATTATCTGAGTACAAGTTTGGTCTATTGAAAACTAAAGCACCTGCTTCAACAAATTTGGGAAGTAAGACCTTGATAGATGACCATGACCTAGTTAACCCATTACCGGATTGCAAATTTTAGACTGGTCCAAATTGAAAGAAGTTGCAGAAGACAATATAAAGTCTATGAAATTTCAGATTTTTTCAACTTTTTGGATAGAAAACATTGTGTAAAATGAAGAAATTGCTTATAACAAGCAATTTCTCCATTTTACACAATGTTTTCCCAATTGTTTTTCTTGAGGGGATCCCAAAAGCGCCACTGTGTGGGAATGGGTTAAATAATACTGACAATAGCAGATATGTATTAATGAAAGGTAACTTCAAGCTATTTGATAGCAATGTTCATCAAAACAGTTTTGAAATAATAGGAAAGGTTCAGTTGACTTAAACTTTGACATTGAATTGAAAAAATGTCAACTTCTCTATCTTCATCTGTCTAGAACTAAAGCAATGAAAAAGAGGCTGCAAATGTGACAGAGACACTGATATCCCTGCAAAATTGCTAGTGGCATGACCTTCAGCTGTGACCTTGAACATTGGGGGTATCCAAAAATCCTTACGCATGCCACTAGAAATCTCCAAAGGGAAAAATTGTCATATCATTTTAAAATCCATCAATTAATACAAGAGCACCGCCAACAGGAGCCAAAGCTTGGCTGCAGGTGCTGGATAATGCAAAAAATTACAAGTCAAAAAAAGGGGCATAACTCTTACAAAAACACTTTCAGAGTTATCTCTCTTGATAGTCTAGATAGCTTGTGTGATGGTCAATACACATGCCAAATTTCATGAAGATACCTTCAATAACAACAGAGATATGACCAAGGTTAAAGTTTGTCATGCCAAGGCGAACGATGCCAAGATGATCACAATACCTAAGGTTTTCTCCAAAAACAACCGAGCTAATAACAGATATGCTTTGGACAAGAATTTGAAAAACACACTCACACAAACTGCCATCCACCCACATGAACCTAAGGACAGAGGTAACACTATAAGTCTGTTGCCATTACATTAAGGAGCATAGTAATAGACCATTCATGGCTGTCAATCAATTAATCAGTAGGCCTATAAAATAATTTATTTAAACTGTTTGAACACCCAACACTTGCTGCCATTTTGGTGAAACATTTTTGCTGGTTTGGCAACTTAAACGTTTTTCAAGCTGTAGTTACGATGTTTAGGTTGCCAATCAACTGTTCTTCTTATTTGTAAAATGCTACTGGCCATAAATTTTGAAAAATAACTCCATTAAAAGATGAAACGGGACTTCCTGTCTGAGTTGATGGGCGTGGCCAACAGAGAAAGTGATTGGTCAATTGCCTATTTTTGAAAGCAGAAACCATAATACATGCCATATTCTTACCTGCATCTTACATCACAGATTATTCTGTCATATCTCAAAGGCTCATTCTGAAAGAGAAAAACAGGTCCATATTTAATAGTATCATGGTCTTATATTTTTCTGCTGTGTATACAAGTTCTTAGATTAACAATACGGTATAGTGAGGATTTTACATTTATTTTTGAAATTTGCAGATAATTGACCAATCCCACTCGTCAATCAAGAAATATACTGACCAATCAAATCATTCATTCAGACCGGAATTGAGATTTCAACTACGAAATTGGCCACCATTTGTGTAAATATTTTTGTTGGTTTGGGGACTTAAACATTGTAACTACAGCTTAAGTAAGCTGTAGTTACAACATTCAGGTCGCCAACCAACCATTCTACTTTTTTGTTACAAGCGTCTGATCAAAAATTTTGCAAAATAACAGCACTTAAATCGAAGCAGTATTTCCTGTCGCAGTCAATGGGATTGGCCAACAGCCTAGGTGGGAGGGGCGAGCGTCTGGTCAATTCTGACATATGTGTGATGATTTGAAGAGTTTTGGAAAAGGACCATTCCAGATTACTACATTTGAAACTTTTAACCTTTATGATTTGAGAGGAGAAAGATTTCTAAGCTATATAGATTTCTAAATGGGTTTCACCTTATTGAAATATTTAGAAATAGCAAGGCCTAGATATGAATGATGTCTTTCAAGTTTCAATGAAAGCTGACATTTAATTTAGGATAGATAATATTAAGGAAAATGGGCATGACAATTACACAATAATCATCTTCTACACTTTCTATATACCAATAAAATCACAATGAATGATGATAACAATCAATTTTCACCAATATTATACAACACAATAGCATTGTTCTTTCCAAAATAGTAATCATTTCTGAATTGGTTAAAAACAAATTGTGAATGTCACGGTTACCTCCATCATATTTCAAAAAATATGGCAGTAGGACTTAAACATTTGCCCCAAGGTTTAATCCGTTACCAGATGCAAATATTTTACACAAGTCCAAATTCAAGATATTACAGACAACAATTTTCAAGTTCATTACTATCAGGGTTCGCGCTGTCGGTCGCCATTGTCGCCAAATGCGACAAATATAAAATTCTGGCGCAAGTTTTTTTCATTTGGCAAAAGTTTGTGGCGCCAAAAAATGAAAAGTTTTGTTAATACATACATTTACTTTGACTAATCTTGGACATCAAGTCCGAGGGCCAAGTGTGTATAATTGCTCAAGGGCTTGTATATCGGGTCAATTATGTCATCGAGTCTGACACAAGACCAAAACATAAACAAATTTAAATACAGTTCCGATTGACAGCCAATCAGATGAATAAAATGCCCTGATTGGTTGGCGAGTCGTATTGATTTTGTGTTGTAGGCGTGACTTAGTATTACGGATGAGCTGATGACGGCAATCACATTATAGATCAGTAGACCTCAATTATCATGTATAAATAGGTCTTCTATAAGAAAAGTGTTATTAAACTGGTGGCCATTGTCATTATCTGATTAGAACAATTGCTGAATTTGGGCGAAATTTAGTATATTTCTGCTGACAGTTTCAGTCTGTTTCTAATCTTGGCACCGCTACCATGACTCCTTGCTAAAACACTGATCAGCATTTATGGCCAATAAGAAGGATATTCTGATGAATTGTTAATAGAAACAGTGGTAGTTTGTAAAAATTTGACATAAATTCCAAAAATTGTACTGTCCAAAAAGCAGACAAACCATTTCTTTTTTTGTTCATTCGTACCCAAGAATGTTCAACCTTAAACTGATTCTTTTAAAATTACAGAAGTCTACATTATTTTATTATTAAATCAAGCATATTTTACAAGGTTCATTACTTTTTCCTTCTCTCTTTTTTTCTCATCTCGATTTTCTAATCAAAGTACTGAAAGCACTGATTAAAGATGAGTAAAAATGATGTAGGTGTATGACTTGGCTACATGCATTCAAGACAAAATTACAAATGAATGAACATGTTAAAAACCTGTTTAATATGCATATTATCTATCTTACAACATATAAGAAGAAAATAGTAGTGCAATTAAGAAATGTTCCAGTTTGGCACTAACTCCTTTTAAATTTAGCCCCAACTTTTCCCATTTGGCACCAACTTTTTTAAATTGGCAAAAGTGATGGCGACAACTTTTTTCAAGCCAGAGCTAACCCTGACAATGTAAAAGTTGTAAAAATCTTTATCTTTCTGGGTAGAAAACATCGTTGTAAATGAAAAATTTGTTGTTGTGAGAAATTATTCACTTCCACATTGTTTTCAAAAGCTTTTCTCTTGATTAGAAAAAACGGTGGCTGTAATGGAATGGGTTGACAACACAATACCAATTAAGCAGCTTGACTAACTGAATCAAACCAACTCTGGATATGAAAACCGATTCCCACTCAAATATGCCTTTTGACACACCTCAAGAAAAATTATTAGGAAAAACATTGTGGAAAATGAAGAAATTGCTTGCAAAAAGCAATTTCTTCAGCTCCCGCAAGTTTCTACATAGAAAGTTGAAATAATCTAAAACAGCATAAATTTCAAATTGTCATCAGCAACTCCTTTCAATTTGGACCAGTCTCAAATTATGTTGGCTGGAAATTGGATAATTCGAAATTGAATAATTTCTACCTGGTCTGATGTGTATAGATCAGGATAAGACCTAGCGTCTTCATTTGTGAATATAGACTTGGCCCCCTGACACCATCTGTACTGCATTTTATCACCAAACTTCCACCAGTCATTCAAAACAAGTACACCCTCTGTAAAAATATCATCAATATCATTTCAATTTTGATATAGTCTTCATAAAATGATAACAAGAGGGTGTTGGCCCTGAGGCTCTCACCTGAGATAAACGCTCTTTTTCTTTATCCCTTTCCTGTTTTACAAAATCTTAGACCTGTCCAAATTCAAAGGTTTTGCAGACAAAAATTCAAAATAGATTTGAATTGAAAAAATAATCATTCAATAGGGTAGAAAATATTGTGGAAAAAGAAGAAGTTGCTTGTCCCAAGCAATTTCTTCTTTTTCTACAATGTTTTCTCAATTATAAAATCACAGTGCCGTGAAAACCAGTGATTATACAGGAAAGGATTAAACAGTCTAATTTTATGTTAAGGATAGGATTAATTATGATATGATTGGCCATACTTTATACATATATAGGCTCTGTACCTTGGGATTCCAAGGTCTAAAAGACAAATTCCAAGGATTTAGGACTAATTTGAAGGGAGGAAAACATTTTCCTCACTCTGGATCCATGGGTTATAATTTCAAAAATAAGGAAGAAATCAATGAACTGATGCTTCATATAAAATATAAAGGCTCTACTCTTTCTGGGTCAGGAGAAGATCTTTAAAGATCATTTAAAATTTCACTTTTGATGCCATGAGTTTTTAAAAGATTTCAATTCTTTTAGCAATTTTAAAAAGGGACCACCTAAGTAACATTTCTGCTAAATTTGGTTCAAATCCTGGGGCTCTGCCCCCGGGACCCAAGGCCTTGAATTTAGTTATTTTGAAAGAGGTCAATATACTGATGTTTCATGCGAAATATCAAGGCTCTACACCTTTTGAGTCTGGAGGGAGATTATAAAAGATTATTTAAAATTACACTCTTGTTGCCATGGCAACCAGAGTTTTAAATAGATTTCAATTCTTTTAGCTGTTTTTAAAGGTGACCACCTCACCTAAGGAACATTTCTGCCAAATTTGGTTCAAATTGGCCCAGTGGTTTGGGAGATGTTGTTTAAAAATCGTTCTTTATTTCTTTCTGAACCCCAAACCTTGGGGCTACACCCCTTTGGACCCCAGGGTAATGATTTTAGCTATTTGATAGAGGTCAATATACTGTTTCAAGCAAAATATCAAGGTTCTCTGCCTCCTGAGTCTGGAGGAGAAGATTTTTTACAGATTATTTTAAACTATCACTTTTGTTGCCATGGCAACCAGAGTTTTAAATAGATTTCAATTCTTTTAGCTATTCTTACCACCTAATGAACATTTCTGCAAAATTTGGTTCAAATTGGCCCAGTGGTTTGGGAGGAGATGTTGTTTGAAGGAATTGTTGACAGACGCTGGATGCCCGACTATTGCTGAACTAAGGATGATCACAAAAGCTCTATAAAGCATTTCATAATCAGGTGAGCTAATGATTTTAATTCTTTTTTCTTATTCAACTGTGTCAAACTTCCAGTGAGATTAAAGATACATTACTGCATAGATATTATGATACATGCATCAAATTAACCCTTTTCAGGCTGAACCTGGAATATTCCTGTTTTGGCAGGAGGTATAGGCAAAGATCAGACTGCACTTATGTCTACACCTCCTGTTTCTCTCCTTCAACCTAGAATTGTTTATAGTAATAATTTATCACCCTTCACTAGTGCTCCCAGTACTTTTAGGTCTTTGACTTTAATACAAATTTAGACAAGAGCCATGTCGGACATGGCCATTCCCCGCCTTAAAAGCTTGATAGTAAACTGAAGCAAGTTAGATTTAGGCTTCTTGTGCACTGCATTTCTTCTCAATGAGTTAAATAATAGCTATTATACTTTTGGAGATATGCTCAGGACAAAATCTAAGTCTTCAAAACAACAAAGGGCAATAACTCCAAAATTATGCAAGCAAGAGTTGTGGTTCTTGTGCACTGCACTTCTCCTCAATGAAATCTATCCACCTATGAAGTTTCAAGTTGATAGCAATTATACTTTCAGAGACTCGGGACAAGTTTAGTGACGGAAGGACGGAAGGATGGAATGACGGAAGGACGGACGGAGACCATTACTATTTCCCCTTTGCGCCGACACGGCGGGGGATAATAAGGCTTTTATTATGCATGACAAGGGGTAATGGATTATATACATGTAATTTTAATTTGTTGGCAATTTATAGTTTAGCCATTGCCACATAAGCCAGCCTTTTGACACACCTCAAGAAAAACAATTAGGAACACATTATGAAAAATGAAGAAATTGCTTCGAAAAGCAATTTCTTCCTTTTCCACAAGTTTCTACCTAGCAAGACGAAGGAAATTTTAAATGTTATCACCTAAAAATTGTCGTCTGCAACTTCTTTCAAATTGAACTAGTCTAAAATTGTGTTGTTTAGTAACAGGGTAAAGTTGAAAATATTTTTTTTTTCCAAGTTTGAAGCTAGTAAGTTCTCAATTGAGTACCAAAAATTATTTTGTATCTTTGGCAATGATTTCAAACATCTATTTTCAATTGAAAGAACACTGGCCAAGCCCGACTGACTCTGCTGGCCACACCCTATGACTCTGACAGGAAATTCCACTTCAATATATATAACAGTCAATAGAATGTAACAAAAAGTAAAATATTGTTGATCATTGACCTAAATTCATAACTACAGCTTATTCAAACTGTAGTTATAATATTTAAACCTCCGAACCAAGAAAAATAATTGACATTAACCCTTTCCTGGTTTTTTAAAATTTTAGACTGGTCCAAATTGAAAGAGGATGCAGACAACAATGAAAATTGGATGCAATTCCAAATAAAACCATTCTATGTGGTAGAAAACACTGTGGGAAAAGGAGAAATTGCTTAGTATAAGCAATTTCTCCTTTTCCCACAATGTTTTCTTAAGTACACAATCACAGTGACGTAAAATCCAGGGTTTATCCAGGAAAGGGTTAATGTCAGCAAATGTTGGAGTTCAAAGTTCAATAAACAAGCTACTTAACCCATTCCCACACAGTCCCTCCTTTTTACGCCCCTCAAGAAATAAGCTTTGGAAAACATTGTGGAAAAGAAGAAATTGCTTGAATCAAGCAATTTTTTCATTATCCACATTGTTTTCTATCCAAAAAGATGAACAAATTTAAAATTCCATCTTCTTGAAATTGTTGTCTGCAGCTTCTTTCAAGTTGGACCAGTCTAAATTTTTGTTGAGTGGGAATGGGTTAAGATCCTGCCTCAAAGTAGCAGAAGTTACTTACCATTTGTAATGTTTGGGTCTGCATGCATGACCTCCGATACCTGACCAGCAATAAACCCAGGACTTGCACACATATCCAAAACCTTGTGGTGGGGTTGTATCCTCAATAATAGAGGGGGCAACATGCTCCATACTTCTAAATTCTGGATACCTACCTGAAAGCATAGATGAACATTATGTCCATGTCAAGTTGAAAATGCAGGGTCAAAATACCATGTTGAATTTTTAAGTCACTCAAAAAAGTTTATAGCCACCTTCATAGCGCAGTTGGTAGCGTGTCAGACTTCTTATCTTCAATCACTAGAGTCATGGGTTCAATCCCCGGCGGACAACATATCCTTTCCGACATTTGTCTCTCACCGATGGGTGTATAATTGTAAACCTAAGTGGGATAGAAGCTGGAGGCTAGGAAAGGATGTAGTGGTAGTACTGGTGTGAGAAATACTAGGAATCCATTGTTAGTTGCTCCAGCTGCCGTAATAGGACTGAACTACTGTTAAAAGTGGCCTTTAACCCAATTCAATCAATCAATCAAAAAATTTATCCTATTTTTCTGGATCTCATCAAACCCGCATTTCAAGCACTGAAGAAAAATAGCATTGAAAAATTATAAAAAATGCTTCCAAAAAGAAATTAATCTTTTTCGAAAATATTTCTCTACTTGACTTCCATTTTCAATTTAAAAGCAATTTGAAAAAAATGTATTATAATTTGAGTTATGGAAAGAACACTTTTGTCATGTTTTCAGGATTGCTATTCAAATTTCAATAATTAGCTTACCAGCACTTCTGAATCGTTACAACAGTACTAGGCATGGGTATGGTATCAAAATGAACCAACAAGTTGTAAATGTTTGACACAAATCCTTACCCCCCCCCCATCCATTTTTATTTCCCAGAAAATAGACCTAGACGTCCTTGACCTTGGTAATACAAAAGTTCAAGGACCAGATATTGGAAATGCAAAGATTCAGTCACTTCCTAATCAAAAATTATTGCCAAAATCTAGGTTTTTAGGAAACAAAATGAATAACCAACATATGCCCAAATCTATGGATGTTGGGGCATAAAAACTCATTTATCCAAAAGGCTACAATCCCCTTCAAAACCCTAAATTAATAAGATATATTGAAAGTTACTTTAAACCATCTACTTGCATTAGAAGACAACAAAATTTTGGACTGGTCGAAATTCAAAGATTTTGCAGGCAACTATTTTTCATTAATGAAATCTTAAAAATCTTTTGCCTGTGAAAGGGTAAAAAATTGCTGAAATGAAGAAATTGCTTGTAACAAGTAATTTCTTCATTTTCCACAATGTTTTACAAAGACTTTTTCTGGGGGGCGTCCAAAAGCATCATTGTGTTGGAATGGATGAATTGTTAACTTGGCAATAACTGACAAAAGCATATTATTTTAAGTTCTTTTTCTTGAGGGTTCAAAAAAGCGGGTTTGTTTTGGAATGGATTAACTATATTACCACAATGCAGTTACTAGAAGCCCTAGATAATCTATTTTATACAAAATGCAAATTCTAGACAAATTTACAATTTACTATACCTCGTTCTTCAGTGAGTTGAGAAAGAAGTAGAAATCCTTCAAACCAAGATATTTCCCCATGCTTACTTGGTCAATATTCATTGTCCATCCCCAGTCATTTGGAAACCTGTAATCAATAGATTAACACTTACAAGAAGAGTGCAGCCATTTTAGAAATGTTCATGCAGACATGAATCATTTTTTATAAAGCAAGATGTGCTTGTGAAACATTAATGCCCCTGTAACAGCATTTCCTTTTTTACATGTTTGACCTTGATAGCTGACCTTGACTTAGTCAGATGACCTTAACATTGCCATTAGCCAACGAGTAGGAAAAATCTTCTTTTTAAATTTGCCCTATTAGATGTGTTCAATTTAAACATTTTATTTATTGTATGGGTTAACCCATTCCCAAACAACACTATTTTAGACTGGTCAAAATTGAAAGAGATTGCAGACAACAAAGTTGGTTTTAACTGAAGATAAGGACTTTATAGGGTAGAAAATACTGTGAGAAAAAGAGGAAATTGCTTGTTTCAAGCAATTTCTTCTTTTCTCACTATTTTTTCCAAAGCTATGTTTCTTCAGTGCCCAAAAATGTGGGACATTTCCAACAATTCCACATGTGAACTACTGTAAAACTAAGATCAACTGGTGATCTAAGTGTTCTCAAGCAATTTCTCCTTTTTTCACAATGTTTTCAAATGA
This sequence comes from Fragum fragum, assembly GCA_946902895.1. Classification (NCBI taxonomy): domain Eukaryota; kingdom Metazoa; phylum Mollusca; class Bivalvia; order Cardiida; family Cardiidae; genus Fragum; species Fragum fragum. The sequence continues at coordinate 25,863,508 of OX336373.1, forward strand.
TCATATTTCTTTAGGGCAACAAAAAGCAGCATCTCACAACATGCTACATATACTGTGTTGCCGTCCAGGCTGCTTAGTGTCTGCACTTAACCCATTCCCCCAGTGACACTTTTTGATTCTCCTCAAGAAAAAACTTTTGGAAAACATTGTTGGAAATGAAGAAATTGCTTGTTACAAGGAATTTCTTCATTATCTACTATGTTTTCTAACCCAAAAACTAAGGTTTTAAAATTTCATCAACTTAAAAATGTCATCTGCAACTTCTTTCAAATAAGACAAGTCTAGTATTTTGCTGTGTGGGAATGGGTTAACCCATGTATGGTATGAAATGTCACACACACTTGATAGTAATCTTTTACATATTTTTGCTTAGGTAAACACTTTGAGAAAGTACTAAAATTAGCCTGTGTGTTTCACTTCCAACAATGACACACATGCTAAAAGTGCTGGCACTGCGCAGTCTGGACAGCGATACAGTGCATGTAGAAAATTCGCTGCATGTCTCAACCCTTTAACATTCAATCCCTGGTTTTTATGTCCCTCTAATTTTCTACTTGACAAAACATTGTGTATCACAAGCAATTTCTTCTTTTCCACATTATTTTTCCCTACAGAATGATTAATTTTCAAATAAATTTAACTTTGAATGTCATCTGCAAAATCTTTGAATTTAGACAGGTCTAAAAATTTGTAAAACTGGAAAGGGTTAAGAAACTTTGACCCAGTATCTTTCTACAGAGTGCATAAGAAAGACTGATCAAGCTGTGTGATTACACAGGTTTACTGTAATCTTGACTTGGGAATGTTCACATTTGGTTAGTTTATCACCTTTAACTTGGAATATGGATTAGATTGATCATAGCTCTGAAGACATGACTATTCTAATTGATTATGTTTGTCTCAAATTTAGAAAAACAAAATGTGTTTGTGAAACACCATGACCCCTTTACCGGCATGCCCACTGGGTTTTCCTCTTGGGGGTACATGTACCCTTTAGGTTTTGAAATGGGGGTACAAAGAAAAATCTGTGGGTACAGTGTACCCTTTATTTTCAGAGTAATGGGTACACCATACGAATCTGAACCCTTTACCAAATGACAATGTTATAGTTATATCTACATTGTTAATAATCAGTAAATAAGTACAGTCTGATCTTAGTCTACACCACCTGCTTGTCCCTTTTAAGAAATAGTACTTTCAGTGCTTCCAGCACTTTGATTTCCATGCTGTTTTGAAAAAGGATTTTATTCAGCAGGGTAAAACACCTGTATGTTTAGATAAATGTACTGTATACTATACCATGTAAAGGGTGTTAAGGATAGCTGTTTCCTGTTATCCACTACCATCTTATTAATAGGCTCAACATATTTCTTTTTCATGTAGTCAATTAGGACATCTCTCTGACTAATAAAGAAAAAATATCTTCTATTAACTAGTTCACCTATATTCAAGGCTTGTTCTAGCCTTTGATATTCAGTAGCCAAATGACCCCTTGACTACAAAATTGTAATTGACTTAACCCATTAAAGGTAGGTATCGGTGTTTTTTTCATGTCACAGATTTTAATTACTTTTATTTCTTCTCATTAACTATTTGAATACAATATGCCGCAAAGTAGTTTTGCAAAAATATGAGGTTGGTTATCAGAAAAAAGCTGGGTATTTCCCTAATAGCCTACATAGGCTATTAATCTATTTTTAGATTAATCCGAGACAGTTACGAAGAATATAGGGCATTCACGTGGCGCGAATAACCGTCAGAACCATGCATTTAGTTCAAATAACATCAAACCAACGTCATCGTTATGTCATCAGGAGTTATGTTCGCTAGCCGGTCTGTAGAGATCAGTCCTTTCATGTGACATGATATAGGACGTTGGCTGTTTCGCTAGTAAATTTGTAACCATCATTGACTCTAGGTCATATGCAAATGAGGTCATTCGATGGCGACAGCCAAATTCCGTGATATCTAAAAATAACCTGGAATTCCGTTAAAACTTTCCGATATAACCACAAAAAGCCACTTTAGGTCTATTAGATTTCCACCAAAACAATACCTGGCCTAACTTAAAGTAATAAATGTTCGTTTGCGTCTATTTTTCGGCACTTGGTATTTTTTCTTATATAAGTTTTAGAAACATCGATACCTCCCTTTAAGAGGCCAGAAAATTTTGGACTGGTCCAAATTAAAAGGATTTGCGGACAACAATTTAATTAAGCAAAAAAGTAACATTTTGTTGGCAAGGGTTAAAAAGAAAATAGTGAGTACTAATTTTAATGTTTGAGTTACAATGGACTTTTTTTGTTTATCAAATCTAAAAAAAATTTAGACTAGTCCAAATTGGAAGAAGTTGCAGACATAGATTTCAAGTTGGTGAAATGTTAAAAATAGAGTAGAAAAAAGTGTGGATTAACAAGAAATTGGTTGTAACAAGCAACTTCTTCATTTTCAATAATCTTTTCCAAAACTTTAATCTGGGATGGGGAGGGCATAAAAAGGTGGAATTGTGTGGGAATGATTTGAGAAGTTGACTTATTCTATTCCTCTAATAAAGGTATTAAGTAACAATCAATTCATATAGTTTTCACTTGTACATAAGAATGATCCATCATTAAACAAGAGGGCCAGAATGGCCCTAAAATCGCTCACCTGACTAATGTAAGATGATTCAAAATTGAAATTGGCCCAATGGTTACTGAGGAGAAGATGTTTAAAGATTTCAAAGTCAAAAACTGCCCTACCCTTCCAAGCCCTTATTTGGTCATCAATCAAAATTCTAGAACAACTTTTGAAAAGGGTCACTCAAGGAACATTCATACCAAATTTGGTTGAAATTGGCCCAATAGTTGCTGAGGAGAAGATGTTTAAAGATTTCAAAGTCAAAAAAGTGCCTGACCCTGCCACGCCCATATTTGGGCATAAATCAAAATTCCAGGAACAACTTTTGAAAAGGGTCACCCAAGGAACATTCATGCCAAGTTTGGTTGAAATTGACCCAACTGTTACTGAGGAGATGTTTAAAGATTTCAAAGTTCAAAAAACTGCCACGCCCATATTTGGGCATAAATCAAAATTCTGCGAACAACTTTTGAAAAGGGTCACCCAAGGAACATTCATGCCAAGTTTGGTTGAAATTGGCCCAACTGTTACTGAGGAGAAGATGTTTAAAGATTTCAAAGTCAAAAACTGCCACGCCCATATTTGGGCGTGAAACGAAATTCTGCCGAACAAATTTTCAAAAGGGTCACCCAAGGAACATTCATACCAAGTTTTGTTGAAATTGGCCCAATGGTTCCTGAGGTGTAGATATTTAAAGATTTCAAAGTCAAAAACTGCCACGCCCGGCCACACCCATATTTGGGCATAAATCAAAATTCTACGAACAACTTTTAAAAAGGGTCATCAAAGGAACATTCATGCCAAGTTTGGATGAAATTGGCCCAATGGTTACTGAGGAGAAGATGTTTAAAGATTTCTAAGTCAAAAACTGCCACGCCCTGCCACGCCCATATTTGGGCATAAATCAATATTCCATGAACAACTTTTGAAAAGGGTCACCCAAGGAACATTCATGCCAAGTTTGGTTGAAATTGGCCCAATGGTTACTGAGGAGAAGATGTTTAAAGATTTCTAAGTCAAAAACTGCCACGCCCTGCCACGCCCATATTTGGGCGTAAATCAAAATTCCACGAACAACTTTTGAAAAGGGTCACCAAAGGAACATTCATGCCAAATTTGGTTGAAATTGGCCCAATGGTTACTGAGGAGAAGATGTTTAAAGATTCCTAAGTCAAAAACTACCACGCCCTCACGCCCATATTTGGGGGTCAATCAAAATTCCACGAACAACTTTTGAAAAGGGTGACCCAAGGAACATTCATACCAAATTTGGTTGAAGTTGGCCCAATGGTTACTGAGGAGAAGATGTTTAAAGATTTCTAAGTTAAAAACTGCCACGCCCTGCCACGCCCATATTTGGGGGTCAATCAAAAATCCGCGAACAACTTTTGAGAAGGGTCACCCAAGGAACATTCCTACCAAGTTTGGTTGAATTCCGCCCAGTGGTTACTGAGGAGAAGATGTTTAAAGAATTGTTGACGACTTCTGACGCACGACGGACAAAAGGTGATACCAAAAGCTCACCTTGAGCACGTTGTGCTCAGGTGAGCTAAAAAATTGAGGGGTCTAGTTTATATGATAATATAAAATGGGGCATGCTCCCCTAATGTTGCATTCCTTGTGGCAAGTTTCAACTCATTCCAACTTAATCTGTAGGATGAGTTGCACACACACACCAAACTCATTGCACTGTATTGCTCCACAGGCCCTAAAGTACTGATTAAGCAATAGTGTTTTCAGGTATTCAAAATAAACTGAATCATATTCCTTGTCACTGCAAATAAATCTTGTCACTAAATTCTTTTAAAGAATTCTAGACAAGCATTTTAAACTTTTTATCGTTTTACAAAAGTCAAGTTACGTAAAATTCATTTATTAAGTCAGATAAAAGTTTGGTTAAGAGCCATCAATAGGTTTCTGAGATTTTCAAAGTTTTAAATATACACAATATATGGACATAAGCCCTGCCCATAAAGGGTCATAGCTTAAACACTCCGTGCCCAGGTGAGCTAAAAACAGGGGATATTAACAAATTTTATGGATCAATGGTGCAACAAGGCAGCCTTGGCAGATAACTTGGTTTGAGTGAACATACTGCCTATAAAGATAATCTTACCTTGGAATTCCCGGAACAGTGTCTGGGTAGGAGGGGCATACAGAATGGCTTGACAAAAATCTGAAGGTCAGATACTGGGTGCCCACATTCTCTTTTAGGAAGGTCTTCCATTCAGCCTCTGGTACAACAGCTATGGTCTATCAATGGAAAAGGTTACCCTCATTTTGATGTTTTTGGATCAAAATCTATTTCAATATTTTGAAAAAAAATGACTTTCCAGTAATTGAACAAATATTCCCGAAAAGAACATGGTCTTTTAACCCATAACCAGATGACAAAATTTCAAACTAGCCAAAATTTAATGGAGTTGCAGACAATATTTCAAAGTGCCATACATTTTGAAATTATGTGCCAAAGAAGGTAGAAAACATGTGAGAAATTACTTACAGCATAACCATTTTTCTGCAGAGAGTCAAAAAGTGAGAGTGGATACCAACTTATCCATCAAAAGCACTGCATGAAGATACCAATGTGTGGATGTTCAAATGCTTGATACTAGATAGAGGGTAAAAGTATTCAGTCAACAAGGTGCCAAATTGTCACAAGATACGCCCGTCACACTGCTTAATATTAACTGGAGGTTTGAATAGAACTGAGGTTATTTTGAATGAATATTTTTTTCTCAAACAAAGTATGGAAAACAACAAAGGACAAAAACTCAAATTATACGCTAGGTTGAGTTATGGTTCTTGTACACTGCACCCCCCCCCTGGTGAGATCTATCCATCCATGAAGTTTCATGTTTCTAGCTATTTTACTTTTAGAGATATACTCCGGACAAGATTCAAGTATGAAAAACAACAAAGGGCAATAACTCAAAAAATAGGCTAGGTAGAGTTATGGTTCTTGTACACTGCACTCCCACTTGGTGAGCTCTATCCATCCATGAAATTTCATTATTCTAGCTATTATACTTTTAGAGATATACGCCGGACAAGATTTAAGTATGAAAAACAACAAAGGGCAATAACTCAAAAAATAGGCCAGGTACAGTTATGGTTCTTGTACACTGCACTCCCACTTGGTGAGCTCTATCCATCCATGTAATCTCATGATCCTAGCTATAATACTTTTAGAGATATACTCCGGACAAGATTCAAGTATGAAAAACAATAAAGGGCAATAACTCAAACAAGAGGCCCAGTGGGCCTTAATGGTCACCTGAGTAAAAGAGCTCCAAGACAAGTGATTTTGTTTGAAAGAATTAGAAAAAGGTTTGGTTGAAATCCCCTCAGTAGTTCTTGAGAAGAAGATGAAAATGTTTAAAAGTTACCAAAAATGACCCCCTTTTGGTCCCCATTTTAGGCACCCCTGACCTCCAGCCTTTTAATTTTCACAAATCTGAATAATCAGTACCCAATGATGCTTTTCACCAAGTAAGTTTGAAATTGGCTTAGTACTTCATCAGAAGAAGGTGAAAATGTGAATTTTTTAACATGATGAACTTTGACCTCTGGGTGTGGCCCCATACATGACCCCAGGGACATGAATTTCACAATTATAATATACCTGTCCTAGTTGTATTGCACACAGAATATTTAAGCCCTGGCATTAACAGTTTATTAGAAGAAGATTTTTAAAGAAGTACCAAAAATTACCCCTTTTTGCCCCCTATTTGGGCCCCTATGACCCCCAGAACCCCTATTTTCACAAACTTGAATTGGCATCCCCAATCATGCTTTCTACCAAGTTTGGTTGAAATCCGCCCAGTAGTTCTTGAGAAGAAGATGAAATATTTAAAAGTTACCAAAAATTACCCCCTTTTGGTCCCCATTTTAGGGCCCCCTGACCCCCCAGCCTTTTTATTTTCACAAATCCGAATAACCATTACCAAATGATGCTTTTCACCAAGTTTCTTTGAAATTGGCTTTGTACTTCATCAGAAGAAGGTGAAAATGTGAAATTTTTAACATGATGAACTTTGACCTCTGGGTGTGGCCCCATACATGACCCCAGGGGCATGAATTTCACAATTTATAATATACCTGTCCTAGTTGTCATGCACACAAAATATTTAAGCTCTGGCATTAACGGTTTATTAGAAGAAGATTTTTAAAGAAGTACCAAAAATTACCCCTTTTTGGCCCCTATTTGGGCCCCTATGACCCCCAGAACCCCTATTTTCACAAACTTGAATTGGCATCCCCCAATGATGCTTTCTACTAAGTTTGGTTGAAATCCGCCCAGTAGTTCTTGAGAAGAAGATGAAATATTTAAAAGTTACCAAAAATTACCCCCTTTTGGTCCCCATTTTAGGGCCCCCTGACCCCACAGCCTTTTTATTTTCACAAATCTGAATAACCATTACCAAATGATGCTTTTCACCAAGTTTCTTTGAAATTGGCTTTGTACATCATCAGAAGAAGATGAAAATGTGAAATTTTTAACATGATGAACTTTGACCTCTGGGTGTGGCCCCATACATGACCCCAGGGGCATGAATTTCACAATTTATAATATACCTGTCCTAGTTGTCATGCACACAAAATATTTAAGCTATGGCATTAATGGTTTATTAGAAGAAGATTTTTAAAAAAGTACCAAAAATTACCCCTTTTTGCCCCCTATTTGGGCCCCTATGACCCCCAGAACCCCTATTTTCACAAACTTGAATTGGCATCCCCCAATGATGCTTTCTACCAAGTTTGGTTGAAATCCGCCCAGTAGTTCTTGAGAAGAAGATGAAATATTTAAAAGTTACCAAAAATTACCCCCTTTTGGTCCCCATTTTAGGGCCCCCTGACCCCACAGCCTTTTTATTTTCACAAATCTGAATAACCATTACCAAATGATGCTTTTCACCAAGTTTCTTTGAAATTGGCTTTGTACTTCATCAGAAGAAGATGAAAATGTGAAATTTTTAACATGATGAACTTTGACCTCTGGGTGTGGCCCCATACATGACCCCAGGGGCATGAATTTCACAATTTATAATATACCTGTCCTAGTTGTCATGCACACAAAATATTTAAGCTCTGGCATTAACGGTTTATTAGAAGAAGATTTTTAAAAAAGTACCAAAAATTACCCCTTTTTGGCCCCTATTTGGGCCCCTATGACCCCCAGAACCCCTATTTTCACAAACTTGAATTGGCATCCCCCAATGATGCTTTCTACCAAGTTCGGTTGAAATCTGCCCAGTAGTTCTTGAGAAGAAGATGAAATATTTAAAAGTTACCAAAAATTACCCCCTTTTGGTCCCCATTTTAGGGCCCCCTGACCCCGAAGCCTTTTTATTTTCATAAATCTGAATAACCATTACCAAAATGATGCTTTTCACCAAGTTTCTTTGAAATTGGCTTTGTACTTCATCAGAAGAAGATGAAAATGTGAAATTTTTAACATGATGAACTTTGACCTCTGGGTGTGGCCCCATACATGACCCCAGGGGCATGAATTTCACAATTTATAATATACCTGTCCTAGTTGTCATGCACACAAAATATTTAAGCTATGGCATTAACGGTTTATTAGAAGAAGATTTTTAAAGAAGTACCAAAAATTACCCCTTTTTGGCCCCTATTTGGGCCCCTATGACCCCCAGAACCCCTATTTTCACAAACTTGAATTGGCATCCCCCAATGATGCTTTCTACCAAGTTTGGTTGAAATCCGCCCAGTAGTTCTTGAGAAGAAGATGAAAATGTTTAAAAGTTAACGGACGACGCACGACAGACGACGGACGACGCACGACGACGGACAAACAATGATTGCAATAGGTCACCATGACCATTCGGTCAGGTGACCTAAAAAAAGGCCAGGTAGAGTTATGGTTCTTGTACACTGCACTCCTACTTGGTGAGATCTATCCATCCATGAAATTTCATGATTCTAGCTATTATACTTGAGATATACTCCGGACAAGATTCAAGTATGAAAAAAAACAAAGGGCAATTACTCAAAAAATTGGCAAGGTAGAGTTATGGTTCTTGTACACTGCACTCCCACTTGGTGAGCTCTATCCATCCATGTAATTTCATGATTCTAGCTATTATAATTTTAGAGATATACTTCGGACAAGATTAAAGTATAAAAAACAACAAAGGGCAATAACTCAAAAAATTGGCCAGGTTGAGTTATGGTTCTTGTACACTGCACTCCCCCTTGGTAAGCTCTATCCATCCATGTAATTTCATGATTCTAAGTATTTTACTTTTAGAGATATACTCCGGACAAGATTCAATTATGAAAAACAACAAAGGGCAATAACTCAAAAAATAGGCTAGGTAGAGTTATGGTTCTTGTACACTGCGCTCCCACTTGGTGAGCTCTATCCATCCATGAAATTTCATTATTCTAGCTATTATACTTTTAGAGATATACTCCGGACAAGATTTAAGTATGAAAAACAACAAAGGGCAATAACTCAAAAAATAGGCCAGGTAGAGTTATGGTTATTGAGCACTGCACTCCGTATTGATGGGAAGAATATATCTGCCAAGTTTAAAGTCAATCGGACTTACGGTGACAGAGTTATGCTCCGGACAAAGAAGTGGACACCGCCCGGACAACCGGACGCCCGGACGCCCGGACGGCCGGACGACCGGACACCACTGGTGATCCCATAATACGTCCCGTCTTCGAAGGGTGTATAAAAATGCATTAAGAATTATCTGCCTTGTTGGTATTGATTAATCTTTTGATAGTGAACATATAATTCCAGTTTCAAGTGAATGTGTACAATTAAAAATGTCAAAGACAATGATAATACAGACAATAACCTGGATTTAGCAATACCTTAGCTTCTCTGCAAATCAAAGTACTAAAAGTACTGCAAGCTAGCATAGCATGGTTTTTTTAAGTAACCATCTTTGTCAAAGGATAGTATGATTAGTAGAATTTAGAAAACCTCTGCCTTGTAGGGCAGGAAACAGTGTGGACAATGAAGAAATTGCTTGTTACAAGATGCTTCAAAAGCGCAATCGAGTGGGATTGGGTTAAAAAGCATGCTTTTGATGGAGTTGTCTACAATTGGAATAATCAATGAGGCCATAAAAAGTAGTGGCAGAGTTTGCAATATTCCTGAAATAAGAACTACTTTTTATGGCGTAGGCATTCAATGGATTTAGTCGTTAAGCCTCCAGTGGCAATTTGAACTCTGAGAAGATCTCAAAATTTAGTCTGTTAACTGAAGCTATCAAAGCTGAGGCTTTGCTAGCTAGCTTTGCTAGTTAAAAACAACATAGCATGAAATAAGTATCAGATAGGGCAGGAAACATTTCAAGAAAAGAAGATATTGCTACCAACAAGCAATTTCTCATTTCCCTACAATGTTTTCTATGGGCCTTTAAGTTGATAGCATGAAATAAGATAGGAAGGAGATAACTTATTCATATAGATTTCAATAGAATATCAACCCTTTCTCATGCAATGACACTTTTTGACAATCTCAAGAAAAATGGTTTTGGAAAGCATTGTTGAAAATGAAGAAATTGCTTGTTAGAAGCAAGGACCCTTATTTTTTTAGAATTCCATCAACTATAGGGTGTTGTCTGCAACTTATTTCATTTTGGATCAGTCTCAAATGTTATCTGGTAATGGGTTAAAGGCATCACTGAAAATTTGAGGGCTTGAAATGACCCTCTAAGGCTAACATAGAATATTGCCATTTTTTCAAGGGTAAAAATCCTGCTCTAGGAGAGAACCATGCTCTTATTACATATCACTTTAATCCATTACCAGAAGGCAAAATTTAAACTGGTCCAAATTGAAAGGAGTGGCAAATGACAATGTCTAGTTTAAGAAACATTCAGATTTTTTCAACTTTCTGGTTAGAAAACGTTATGATAAACAATTCCTTCCTTTTCCACAATGCTAGCCATAGAAATATGTGGATAACATCTATGGATGCTTCAACTTACCTGGTAGAATTTTGTGAAATTTTTCAACTTTTTCTCTAACTGATCTTCGACCTCCGGCTTTTTTGCTGCTGTCTTTTTATCTTCCTTCTTCTTAGTTTCTGTTTTGAGATGTTTTGCCACAGTTTTTATAGTAACATCCTTCTTAGTAATCCCCCTCTTCTTACCAGGCTACAATAATACAATTCAGTTTGGAATCCCATGCCTGACTTGTCTGACATGGGCTTTTATACTTGTGGACAAGCACATTTTTCAAGGTCACTTGTCTAGGGTCAAGTAAATACCAGAGCAAATCTTGGACTGGTACGAAATTGATCTCAAAGATTGTCCTAATGTTTAAATCAAAGGGTAGAAAATATTGTTATTGATGAAGGAATGCCGGGCTCCAGCGTTTTCTTCATTATTAAAAATGTTTCTTAAACTTTATACATTCGCTTTTATGTGGACAAGTTCATTTTCAGTATACTGAAAATCTCCTATTACTTTTCTCGGGACAAGTGGAGAGAAAGTATTTCCACATCCCTGTGCAAATAATTTGAAACCATCCAAGAAGCCAAGAGAGTCATATCCTTTAACCCAACCCGCACATGACGCTTTTTGACGCCCCTAAACAAATTCTAACATGGCAATCTTTCAGACTGGTCCAAATTCAAAGAAGCTGCAGTTGATGGAATTTTGTCTTTTTGTATATAAAATATTGGGGATAATGAAGAAATTGCTTAATATAAGCAATTTCTTCATTTTCAACAATGTTTTCAAAAAGATTCTTTCTTGAGGGGCGTAAAAAGGAAGGATCTTGGAATTGGTTTTAAAATAAAAGCATTATGGAAAACATTGTTGAAAATGAAGAAACTGCTTGTCACAAGCAATTTCTTCGTTTTCCACAATGTTTTTCTTCAGAGAAACTTGAAAAATCTAGATTTCAATAATTTTCAAATTGTCGTCTGCAAATCCTTTCAACTTTACTAGTTTTAAAAAAAATTGTGTGGAAATGGGTTAAACTGATGGATGGATTGCCGTGTCCACTGACCTCAAACATGGCAATTTATTTCAAGGACTTAAAACTAAACACAAATAGTTTGTTGACAATCTAATCATCGTAATTACAACCTGAATGAGCTGTAGTAACAGCAACTGTTTGGCCAAACCAACAAAAATAATTACAACTAGAAATTGTCACAAAGCGGAATAATACCACCCAACAGCCCTTGTCCATATACAAATGCTATCTGCCAAAAGCCGTGACAAAATTGACTTTTTAATTAAAGGGCCATAAATCCGTAAAAAATAGACCATAACCAAAATAAGATATGCACATGTTTGACTTATTCAGAGTCTTTCTGTGAAATTTGAATCAAATCTGTTCTATGGTTGCTGAGAAATTGAGCAAACACGATTTTTCACCAAAGGGCGATAACTCCTTCAAAAATCAATGGACCATAACCAAAATAGGATATGCACATGTCTGAGTTATACCCAGTCTTTCTGTGAAATTTGAATCAAATCTGTCCTTGGCTGCTGAGAAATTGAGCGGACACGATTTTTCACCAAAGGGCCATAACTCCATCAAAACTTAATGGACCGTAACTAAAATAGGATATGCACATCTCTGTTTGATTATGATTATATCAGTGAAGTTTGAATAGAATCCGTCGATAAGTTGCAGCAAAATTGAGTGGACACAAAAAACATAGTTTTGGGGGGGGTATAATGAAAGTCGGGTAACAGTACAGCCATAGAAATGATGGATTGCTGGCAAAGACCGCTGATCTAAATCAATTTAGTTTGACTGAGGAAATAAACAACATAATCTTGAAAGTATGCTTTCACGTACTTAAAATTAAAGGCAAATTTTTCATGGGTGACTAGAACAGAGTAATTACAGCTTTATTACATTTAAATCAACATACATGTACTAACAAAAACGCTTAAATTAACATTTCCCACAATGTTACTACCCAGAAAAACAACATTTTAAAAATTTCATGAACTTGAAACTGTTGTCTGCAGTTTCTTTCAACTTGGAGGTCTAGAATTCTGTTGTTTGGGAATGAGATCAACTTCTTTAAAATATGACTTCAATTTGGTTGTCTCAACTTATCCCATTAAATACAATCCTTATCTTTCAAATGACATCTACCGGTACTTTAAATTGTATTCTGAATCTGGACTAGTCCAAATTTGTGTGGTCTAGTACACAGGTAACTTACCCTAGCATAGAATTTTTCCTTGTTTGGTCTGGGCTGATTCATCTTGGGTCCAACACAATAAAATTATTTCTAAAAAACTCTATCCTGTATAACAAAAAAGATCATGCTTTAGCTTTGAAATAAATCAACCATGGGACCATATTAATTTCATGAATAAGGTGGCAAAGCTTAAATCATTTTGGTAAGATGAAATACATCATATTTTAGAAATATTCTTGTATATTCCTGTGTATTGATAGTGTACAAATATAGACAGGAACTACCCAGAGTTTTCTGAGAGTTTTACTTATTTTCTTCTGACTGCTGAGAAGATGCTCTGACTCTTCCTTTTTTATTAGTCTTTGAACTGGATTACTGTAACAATAATTAGTGTAAATATCTTTATCTTAACCCTTGTCATGCTGAACCCGGAATATTCTGGATTTGGCAGGACGTGTAGGCCAAGATCAGTCTGCACATAAGTGTAGTCTGATGTTGGTCTACACCAGCATGCCCACTGGGTTTTCATTTTGGGGGTACATGTACCCCTTAGGTTTTGAAATGGGGGTACAAAGAAGAATCTGTGAGTACAGTGTACTCTTTACTTTCAGAGTTATGGGTACACAATACGAATATGAACCCTTTACCAAATGACATTGTTTTGGTTATATACTTTGTTAATAATCAATAAATAAGTGCCACACGTCATGTTCAGGTTTCAGATAAATATAGAGAGAAGAATAGGACACTTTTTTTAAAAGCTGATTTATGACAATGCACTTTTTCTTAACTATTGGATTTTGGAACGGTTGAATGGGATATGAGAGCGATGGCTAAATAACTCTAACAAGTTAATTATAAGGGTGGGGAAAGGCATTTTGGAGCAGGCCATACCGGGCATGTCAGCTCATTGTTAGCTCAAACTCTGGTATTGAAATGATTATCGTACAGAAAATATCAAATGGCCTTATTACTGTCTAAAGGTCACCATTTGTGGAGAAATAGACTAGGTTTTGTCATGACATTTTGCAGACAGCAAGTTACATAGCTTACAAAACTACAATGTTAAATAAACAGCACCATTTTGTCATGTCCGACTTACTTGTACAACGGAACTAACAAGAGAAACCAATTTCAAATCAAATTCTATAGTATGAATATTTGCTAGTTTCTTGCAAAAAAACATGTAAATATCTTGCATTTTGTTTGAAAAATAGCGCAACTTTGGACTTATTTCAAAACAAAATGGTGAGGCCATCAAGATCCTCATTATACAAACTTTTCCAACTGCTGGTTCCCCCATTCTCTAGATGAAAAAGACCAGAAAGAAGCAATGGTTCCTGTTGCATGAAAGGGAAATCACTTGCTCCCGATACGACTTTGTTTTACTTTGGTGAGGCCATCAAGATCCTCATTATACAAACTTTTCCAACTGCTGGTTCCCCCATTCTCTAGATGAAAAAGACCAGAAAGAAGCAATGGTTCCTGTTGCATGAAAGGGAAATCACTTGCTCTCAATACGATTTAGTTTTACTTTGCTTGCAATTTTTGGGTTTTTAGAAAAAAATTACGCACATAGAGTTTCGCGTTTTATACGCTTATAATTTTAAAATGCACACACACCTAATGGCTTTTTTGCTTCTGAGTTCATTTTATTTTCTGTTAGTTCATGCACGTCTTTGTGTAGGATTTGTACATGTTTGATGTAATTGTATGTGAATTATGCACTGCAGTACATGAATGGGCACCCTGTAAAGGTTACCATTTGTGGAGAAATAGACTAGGTTTTGTTATGACATTTTGCAGACAGCAAATTACGTAGCTAAAACAAAACTACAATGTTAAATAAACAGTGCCATTTTGTCAAGTCAGACTTACTTGTACAACAAATCTTACAAGAGAAACCAATTTCAAATCAAATTCTACAGTATGATTTCTTGTTAGTTTCTCGCAAAAAACATGAAAATATCTTGAGTTTTGTTTGAAAAACAGCGCAACATTGGACTTATTTAAAAAAAAAATGGTGTGGCCATCAAGATCCTCATTATACAAACTTTTCCAACTGCTGGTTCCCCCATTCTCTAGATGAAAAAGACCAGAAAGAAGCAATGGTTCCTGTTGCATGAAAGGGAAATCACTTGCTCCCGATACGACTTTGTTTTACTTTGCTTGCAATTTTTGGGTTTTAGGGAAAAAAATGGAACGGAATTTACCAGAGAAACCAATTTCAAATCAAATTCTGTAGTAAGAATATTTGTTAGTTTCTCGCAAAAAACATGTAAAAATCTTGTGTTTTGTTTGAAAAATAGCGCAACTTTGGACTTATTTCAAAACAAAATGGTGAGGCCATCAAGACCCTCATTAAACAAACTTTTCCAACTGCTGGTTCCCCCATTCTTTAGACGAAATGACCAGAAAGAAGCAATGGTTCCCATCGCATGAAAGGGACATCGCTTGCTCTCCATATGATTTAGTTTTACTTTGCTTGCCATTTTGGGGGTTTTAGGGAAAAAATACGCACATTGAGTTTCGCGTTAAAAAGCTAATAATTTTAAATGCACACACACATAGTGGCTTTTTTGTTTCTACGTTCATTTAATCCTTGTCATGCTGAACCCGGAATATTCCGGTTTGGCAGGAGGTGTAGACTAAGGTCAGACTGCACTTATTTGCAGGCTGATCTTAGTCTACACTTCCAGCTTGTTATTTTCCTGTCAGAGTTGTTTAGGAAGTTGATTTCTAAAAGACATATTGATTTTTGAACAATAAGTTCTATCAGTGCTTTTAGCCCTTTAATTTGACAGCATTTCAGTAAAATAATTCATACAGCATGACAAGGGTTAATTTTTTGTTAGTTCATACCTGTCTTTGTGTAAGATTTGTACGTGAACCGACGTAATTGTATGTGAATTACAAACTGCAGTAGGTGAATGGGCACTCTGTAAAGTTCACTATTTGCGGAGAAATAGACTAGTTTTTGTTCTGACATTTTACAGACAGCAAATTATGTAGCTAAACAAAACTACAATGTTACATAACAGCGCCATTTTGTCATGTCCAACTTACTTGTACAACCAAGCTTACGAGAGAAACCTATTTCAAATCAAATTCTATAGTATGATTTCTTGTTAATTTCTTGCAAAAAAACATGTAAATAACTTACATTTTGTTTGAAAAATAGCGCAACATTGGACTTATTTCAAAACAAAATGGTGAGGCCATTAAGATCCTCATCATACAAACTTTTCCAACTCCTGGTTCCCCCATTCTCTAGACGAAAAAGACCAGAAAGAAGCAAAGGTTCCCGTCTCATGACAGGGAAATCACTTGCTCTCAATACAATTTAGCTTTATTTGCTTGCAATTTTGGGGTTTTTAGGAAAAATATATGCACATAGAGTTTCGCGTTTTATATGCTTATAATTTTAATGCACACACACTTAATGGCTTTTTTGTTTCTATGTTCATTTAATTTTCTGTTAGTTCATGCACGTCTTGGTGTAAAATTTGTACATGAATCGACGTAATTGTATGTGAATTATGCACTGCAGTACATAAATGGGCACCCTGTAAAGATCACTATTTGTGGAGAAATAGACTAGATTTTGTTCCGACATTATGCAGACAGCAAATTACACAGCTAAAACAAAACTACAATGTTAAATAAACAGCGCCATTTGTCATGTCTGACTTACTTGTACAACCAAACTTACGAGAGAAACCAATTTCAAATCAAATTCTAAAGTATGAATTCTTGTTAGTTTACCGCAAAAAACATATAAAAGTCTTGTGTTTTGTTTGAAAAATAGCGCAACTTTGGACTTACTTCAAAACAAAATGGTTAGGCCATCAAGATCCTCCCAATTGCTGGTTCCCCCATTCACAGGGTTTTCATTAGTACCAAAAAGTCAAGAGTCATTGACCCTTGGGTCAAAATTTTCAAGAGTCAAAATTGAAATCCAAAGAGTCAAAATGCATAATTCCCCCCCCCCCCCGCCCCCCCAATAGTGATTCAGAAAAAAATAATAATAGATAGAAAATATATTTTAAATTTGTTGTATTTTTTTTTTTTTTTTGCAAAGGTTATATTGGAATTTTTTTTCCAATTTGACAGTATTATATTTCAATACAAGATAAAGGGAAAATTAAATATTAATGCATATATTATAAGTTTGAATCAGTTTTAGTAAATCTCATGAATACTAAAAGGATCAAATTATTCCTATTTTTCATAAAATAAAGTGCCGACTTTATCCGCGAAAACCCATGACATTTCTTGAGCAACATTTTCTTTGATTTCATTTCACTTCTTGGTTATATTTTGTGAGGTTTCTGATAAAAGTATTAACAAATGAGTAAATTTCAGTAGCCTTAGAACTCTGAAAAGGCGTTTCAGCATTAATTTCACAGGTTTGAAGTACCTGTCAATTACGATCGCCGATGCATGTCCATCACTCGAGAGTGTTAATTACCAATCAAGCTTGGTGTTATCCTTGATAGGGGTGTATAATTTCATAATCAAACAACCATTTTCCTATAATTTGGCACACTTATGATGACCCTTGACGCATGGCTGCTATTTTCCGAGAGTCAAAATGACGCACAGTGATCATTTTTCGAGCGTCAAAATTGCTTCTTTTTCAATTTCTGTGCGTCAA
This sequence comes from Fragum fragum, assembly GCA_946902895.1. Lineage (NCBI taxonomy): Eukaryota > Metazoa > Mollusca > Bivalvia > Cardiida > Cardiidae > Fragum > Fragum fragum. The sequence continues at coordinate 25,880,946 of OX336373.1, forward strand.
AACCCGAGGTCTCGGGTCAAACGAAAACCCTGATTCACTAGACGAAAAAGACCAGAAAGATGCGATGGTTCCATCGCATGAAAGGGAAATCACTTGCACTCAATACGATTTAGTTTTACTTTGCTTGCAATTTTTGGGTTTTTAGGAAAAAAATACGCACATAGAGTTTTGTGTTTTAAACGCTAATAATTTTAAATGCCCACACACATTTTTGTTTCTACATTCATTTAATTTTCTGTACGTTCATGCATGTCTTGGTGTAAGATTTTTATGTGAACCAACGTAATTGTATATGAATTACACACTGCAGTACGTGAATGGGCCCCCTATCTATCTATCTATATATACTGCCCAACTCCCCTTTCGGGTATTACTGGCACCCTGTGATAAGCAAGCAAAATCACTCTCAGGACTTTGATTATTCTTCATTTTTTTTACGGTCTGCAACTATTTATTTCGAAATAATTGATAGTAAGACTGTACACAATAAATATAAAGTCTTTCGGTGTCCTTTTGTGAGAAAGTTTGTCCCTACCAGAGCCTTTAAAAATAATAAAAAAAAATCTCTTTAATGAACCATCCAAGAATTTCCAAGAAAAAACACTACACCATTCTAAAAGTTTCAGATTGTGATAAAAAGTATAATGGAATATATTTCTCTAACCGGCATAACTCACAATGGACTAGCATCAGATCATAAGGGGTTGAAAATTTTTAGTGACGAAATCACTAGTAAATTTGACCGGGATACTAAGCCATGAGCAAAATAAAGACTAAATTGCTACATATGAAATAACATTTGGTAAAACTATTCAGCAAGTTTAAGGCCAGAGAAATAAGATATTTGTTGTAAACCTTGGAAAGAAAACAGTCCTCTCACGCTGCATGTAAACGATTACCTCCCTTTGAGGTGAACTTGATTAGTAATTTTATTTGAACCGATTTTATTGCAGTTTTTGAGAATTTCAAATGCTATTTATTTGCCAAAAAAATTTAAATTCATCTTCTAATTTATTGAATACTTTTTTATTTTTAATTCCATTTATTATACTTAGACACCAAAGTTATCTCTGTATCGTAAAATTCGAACATTCGATTGTGAAAAAAATAACAAACATATGCACCCAAAACGTGGGGGAGTGCCCTGGAATAATATTAGTCTTAGCAAACAAAACGAATCTCTACGTTTAGATTTTGAAAACTGCAAACTAAAACTAAGCTCTTTCGTTTAATGGACCGACATACCAATGGTGTCAAAAAGTCTTTGACTATCAGACTTTTGTTATGTAATAATGACCTTTAAAATCTGTTAGTTGGAATTCGATTGATCCACTGATGCAATCAAACCATAGCAACTGAAAGTTGTCCGCCTGAAATTTTAAAAGGTATGACTATTTTAATTATTTTCAGCTCACTAATGCCAATAGGCAATATATTGGAAACTAAGATAGGGTTGACACTAACTTAGATTGAAGGACCTCCGTCTAAACCAAACAGTTCTAACTTGTCCTTCCAGAGACATAATATGTTCTACGTCTCTGGTTAACCCTTTGCAAAATTTGTAAGACCTGTCCAATTTCAAAGGTTTTGCAGACGAAATTTTAAAGTGGATTTTATTTGGAAAAAAAACCAGTTTGTAGGGTAGAAATTATTATGGAAAAAGAAGAAATTGCTTGTTACAAGCAATTCTTTTTCCACAATGTTTTCTCAATTACAAAATCGTAGGGACGTAAAAACCAGGGATTTACCAGGAAAGGGTTAAACCCATTACCAAAAGACAAATAAGCCTGGTCCAAATTGCAGATCTGCAGATGACAATTAACAGTTAGTGAAAGTTTAAATTTTTCAACTTTCTGGTTCAAAAACATTATGGGAAATGAAGAAATTGGTTGGTTCAATCAATTTCTTCATTTTACACAATGTTTTCCAGTTTTTTTTCTTTAGGGGCACCATAAGTGTTACCGTAAGGGAACGAGTTTAGCTCCTCCAAATCCATGTTAATTCTAAGACTATGGCAATTTTTAGCTATATTTAGTGAGCCATAAAAATGTGTTTCTTCTTTCATTCTACAATAAAGCTGATTTTAAGTGTGGTTATAGCTCATCTGGTACCATGCTATGCTTTCAATGCTGTGGTTGTGAGTTTGAACCTTGGTTTGGCCAACAATATATCTGATATTTGATGAAGTCATTTTGACTAGTTATATTTGTCTTCATTGACTGGTGAATGATTTCAAGTATGCAGGATGAGCAGATGGTGGCTCAGATTGAATGTTGTAGTCGCACTGGTGGGAGCAATGACGGGAAGCCATGGTTGGGTGTGCCAGCGGCAGGGATAATTTTGAAATACTATTGTAGGTGATGTTCAACCCATGCAAACATACAAAAAACAAAATGTTTTTCAGTATAAAAAATCTTCATGCCATGAGAGAATCCACGTCCATTCGCCCTAAATTATGTTGGTCTTCATTCATTTTTGTCCAGGGTATAATTTCCCTTATTCCTATCTAGCCCGAGTCAGTTTGCACTGTTTTATCATATTGAAGATACTCAGAAAGATGTTAACACTAATTCTAGATTTGTTTAAGATAATTTTCATGCTTTGAACACTCTTTATGGCATTGGAATGGTGTTTTTTTGCTTCTTAATTAACCCAAATTAACAAATTATAGAGGTAAAGTAATTTTTGAATGAAACCTCTATATTAACACTTTCCTGTTTTTCAAAATTTTAGACTTGTCCAAAGTCAAAGGTTTTGCATACAAAAATGTAAAGTGGGTTCAATTTGAAAATAATCATTCAGTAGGGTAGAAAATATTATGGAAAAAGAAGAAATTTAATGTTACTAGCAATTTCTTCTTTTTCTACAATGTTTTCCAATTATAAAATCATCAGGACATAAAACCAGAGATTGAACAAGAAAGTGTTAAATCACCAAGTTCAAACTAAAATATTTTATGCAATGTACAATGAATAGAACTACGACATAGTATATTAGTGCCACACGGTCAATCTGTTGTATCATAATCTCACTGTTATAAGTTTGCTAATTATATTTTTATGCATAAATTAACTGTTTTCACAGCAACTTTTGTCAAAGAAAGAAATTTCCAGTTTCAGAAGCCTTTTTTTTAGCTTTTTAGCTCAGCTGTTTTCGGAAAAAACCCCGAGGTATTGTGATCACCTTGGCGTTGTTTGTGTCGGCATTGGCGTTGGTGTGACAAACTTTAACCTTGGTCATATCTCTGTTGTTATTGAAAATATCCTCATGAAACTTGGCATGTGTATTGACCATCACAAAGGCTATCAAGACTATAAAGGGGGATTACTCTAAAAGCATTTTTGTAAGAGTTATGCCCCTTTTTGACTTAGAAGTTTTGCATTATCCAGCACCTGCAGCGAGCGTTGGCACCCATGGGTGGTGCTCTTATTTAATTATTTACATTATTTCATTCCAAAACATTTATTGTGGGACAAGAGAATGAGATACCAGTAGTTTTCAGGTGGATAGACCTTATACCATCATGAAAACTAGTGATCATATTACAAAGGGTTGAAACAATTTATTACATGAAAAGACAAATTTACATGGTTTGCAAATTAGACCAAATAATGAGAATCTCTGGCAGAGCGGACAGGACCTCCATCAAAGATACTAATGCAAGTCCTCCTTAACTCATTCCCACACAAACTTGTTTTTAAGGCCCCCCAAGAACAGACATGCATAAAACAAGGTTAACCAATTCTCTCACAATGATGCTTTTGGATGCTCCTGAAGAAATACAATTGGGAAAAAATTGTGTAAAATGAAGAAATTGCTAGTAATAAGCAATTTCTTCATTTTCCGGAATATTTACCACCTAGAAAGTTGAAAAAATCAAAAATTTCATAAACTTGAAATTGTCGTCTGCAACTTCTTTCAATCTGGACCAGTTTAAAAATTACCATCCAGTAATGGGTTAAAAAAGAAGAAATTGTTTATTATTGTTTTCTATCCCTAAAGATAAATTTAATCAAAATTCTCTCAACTATAAATTGTCGTTTACAATTTCTTTGAGTTTGGACAGTACCAATCTAAAACTTTGACATGTTTTATTGGGTTAAAGTCCACAGGTTTCAGACCCAAAATCTTTTGTTAGCGCAGCCAACAAAAAAAATATCTATCTAAAGATTATCTAGTATGATAAGGAACCTTGGATTACCAGTATTCACATGACTTGTTGACTATTACAGATTAACTACTTATCTCTTGAATATTGCCAGTGCCCCTTTCAGTTAATTGATGGATTTCTGCAGTCTATCAAAAAATGTATTGACCAATCAAATTGTTCACTGATTTATTGGAAGTTAACTTTGAGCTCTGTCATTTTCGTTACACAAAGCATTTTTGTTGGTTTGGCAACTTTAACATCCTAACTACAGCTTACTATCCCCTGCTGTTTTGGCGAAGGGGATATAGTAATGGTCTCCGTCTGTCATTTTGTCATTATGTCACTAAACTTGTCTGGAGCATATCTCTGACAGTATAATAGCTATCAACTTGAAACTTCATAGGTCAATAGATCTCATTGAGGAGAAGTGCAGTGCACAAGAACCACAACTCTTGCTTGTATTATTTTGGAGTTATTGCCCTTTGTTGTTTTAAAGACTAAGATTTTGTCCGGGGCATATCTCTGAAAGTATACTAGCTATTAACTTGAAACTTCATAGGTGGATAGATCTCGTTGTGCATTGCACAAGAACCACAACTCTTGCTTGCATAATTTTGGAGTTATTGCCCATTGTTGTTTTAAAGACTTAGATTTTGTCCTGAGCATATCTCTGAAAGTATAATAGCTCTTACCAAACTCATTGAGAAGAAATGCAGTGCACAAGAAGCCTAAATCTAACTGGTTTCAGTTTACTATCAAGCATTTACGGCTGGGGATGGCCATGTCCGACATGGCTATTGTTTGAACTGAAGTTAAGATGTTTAAGTTGCCTGATCATATATTTTACATTATTATATCATTTATTTTTGTTTAACCAATTCCCACACAATGACACTTTTAACCGCCCCTCAATATGAAAGCTTTGGAAAACATTGTTGAGAATGAAGAAATTGCTTGCTACAAGCAATTACCCCATTATCCACAATGTTTTCTACCCTCAAAGGCAAAGATTTAGAAGATTTCATCAACTTAAAATTGTCGTCTGCAACTTCCTTGAATTTGGAGTGGTCCAAAATTTTATCGTGTGGGAATGGGTTAAATACTATATTTGTCAGGTTGGCCTGGCAAGCAATGTGTCAATTCCCAGATAATTCTTTGGTATTACCATCATTAGAATGTGTGTACATGTATAAGATGCTTATTACCCGTTAATGCATAATCCTTCATTTTACTGGCTGAAGAAATAAAGCTTTGGAAAACACTGTTAGAAAATGATAAATTGCATGTGACAAGCGATTTGCCATTTTCTCACAATGCTTTCTACCCAATTTGACAATTATTTTCCATTTTGATTGCACTTTGAAATTTTGTCTGCAACTTCTTTCAATTTTGACCCTCTAAAAATGTTGCTGTTTGGTAGTTAGATAATTGGATAAAAGAGTGGATTCAGCTATATTATTACACAGTGTGTAAAACTTCACTGGATCAACAAAATATACTTGCTTGGCAGTGTGAACAAGTAAGGATGTTTAATTAATGGTTTTAAATGGAATATTGGTGGCAGGGTTTTCCCTGACCCTCTTCTTCTTTGAATTTGGACCCCCATTTTTCAGAAATGACCCCCAAAATATCTAGACAGCCTTCTTTATCTTATTTGATAGGGGTCATAATGTGGCAAAATGACCCCCTGTTTTGAAAGTCAAGGGAAAACCTGTGGTGTGTATAAATTAATTTTTAAAACTTGTTCTATAACAGAATTAATGCTTTTTTTCCCCTATTTTACTTTCAAAACTTAATTGCCTTATTCTTTTATCATGCCAAAATTATCTAATTGAACTGTTCAATTCAATCCTTTTTTTAATTAAAATACTACCCCTTGTCATGCTGTATAAATTATTTTACTTAATTGCTGTTAAATCAAAGGGCTGAAAGCACTCGTAGAACTTGTTGTTCAAAATTCAATATTTCTTTTAGAAATCAATTTCATAATCAACTCTAGTAGAAAAATTAGCAAAACCGTAATATTCCGGGTTCAGCATGATAAGGTTTAAAAAATAATTCTAAAAGTGATGTTAAATTAAGTGATTTCACAAACTTGATCTCTGATTTAATCAGAATCACATATATAGATGCACCAGATGATAAAATATTAGACTGGTCCAAATTCAAAGAAGTTACAGAAAACATTTCAGTGGCTTGAAATTGAGATTTAAGTGTCATTTAAATGAAGAAAACAATGTAGGAAAAGTAGAAATTGCTTGTTACAAGCCATTTCCTCCTTTACAAAAATCTGTTATAGGTAAATTGCAATGTATGCTTCTAATGTGAGAGCCGGATCTGTTAACTTCCTTGATGATGATGTTTTAGCTGTCATTAAAGCTTTTAACCCAATCCAACACGATAAAAAATTTTACCAGTCCAAATTCAAAGAAGTTACAGACAACAATTTTAATTTGATGAAATCTTGAAAAGCATAGCATTTTGACGCAGAAAACATGGTGGAAAATGAAGAAATTGCTTGTAACAAGCAATTTCTTCATTTTCCACCATTTTTCCAAAGCATTAGTATATAGGGGTGTTTAAAAGCGTCATTGTGTGGGAATGGGTTTAAAAAGATTTCATGACTTTTCTCTATTTGTACAGTAAATTATAAGCTCATTTGGAAAGTGATATATAGAAACAGTGTAGATAATTATTTCACATGATAGTTATTCAGATTATTATTTTAGTTTATGAACTTTGATTTTAACTTTAAGCTATTGTCACAATATTTTCTGCTAAAAAAAAGTTATTTATCTATCAAAACATAAACACTATAATAAGACTGGTTTAATTGATTGATGCATGTTTTTGGAAACACCCCAAAAAATACTTGCATATCAAATACCATGACCAGCTTATTAGTTCAAATTTTAACAGTTCAGGGTGAAATTCAAAGAAGATAACAAAATTAGTTGTTACATGGGTACAAGCAATTTCTTCATTTTACACAATGTTTTCTACCTAGAAAATTATTAAAAAAAATCCAAGATTTCAGAAGCTTTTAATTGTCGCCTGCAACTCCTTTCAATTTGGACCAGTCTAAAATTTTGCCGTATGGTAATGGTTGAAATTGTTTTTTCTTTTTGAAAGGGATATTTGCAATAAAAAATTTACGGTCATATATCACCTCCAAAATGCCAAAAATGGTATGGTACAGCAAAAAATCACAGTTTGTACCACTTAGCAATTTTCTATTTACACCGTATTTACTCTTTAAGAAAAGTATTTGCAAATCTAAAACTTGCGGTCATACATTGTCTGCAAAATACCACAAATAGTATGTTTCCACAAAAGTTTTAGTTAAACAGTATTTGTTTGTTATCAAAAAGGGGATGTGTTCTTAAGAAAACTCTTACCACAGATACACAGATTTTGGGTGTCTAAGACTCATGAATAAGTAGTCACGCCCCCAAAGTTGTCTGATGCTGTCTAATTGACCCTCTTGGGCTCAACATCAGATGTTGATTTAAGAAATGAAGAAAATATTTTTTGTTTTCATGGAGGTATGAACCGAAAAAACTAATCACACTGTATGAATACGCGAAGCGGATTCATACATTGTGTGATTAGGTTTTTCTGTTCATACCTCCATGAAAACAGAAAATATTATCTTCATTTCTTATAATTTAATAGCATCGAGCGAAAAATGCAACAACTTAACAAATTTTGATACCTTTTTGTAGTGAACTATTTTGTGCGGAAGCATTCAAAATGGCTGCGTACTCAAAATTTTGTTCATGGAGGTATGAATTAAAATTTTCGACCAATCAGATCGCTCGTTTTTGATAGACGAAACTAACAATTAAATTATGTTAGAATTAAACCTCGCAAATAGCCTGGTTTATATAATTTGGTGACCTTCAATCACAGAATCACTCCACTTTTGATGATTTCCAGTAACCAAACATCTGTCAATTTATATTTATTTTATTATATAGCCCATTCCCTCTCAACAAAATTTTAGACTAGTCCAAATTCAAAGGAGTTGCAGAAGACAATTTAATGTTAACGAAATTTTAGATTTTTGCAATTTTCTGAATAGAAAACAATGGAGAAAATGAAGAAATTACTTGAACCAAGTAATTTCTTCATTTCACATAATGTTTTTTAAATTGTTTTTCTGGAGGGGCATCAAAAAGTGTCATTGTGTGGGAATGGGTTAATCCTGCTTTTTGTGCCCCTCAAGAAAAAGGTTAGGAAAAAAAATTGTCCAAAATAAAGAAAGTGCTTGGTACAAGCAATTTCTTCATTATCTGCAATGCTTTCTACCCCAAAAGATTAAGATTTTAAGATTTCTTTGATAAAAAAATGTCATCTGTGACTTCTTTGAATTTGGACCAGTGTAAAATTTGATTGTCTGGTAATTGCTAAAGAATAACGTGTCATACTTCAATGTTTTCTATGCCAACAGAGAAAGATACTTTGAATTACATCAAGTTGGATTTAGTATATGTAAATTCTGTCAATATGGATTAGTCTACAAGTTTGTTGACCTTTACTGGGTTTAGCCGCCGTCATAGCACAGTAGGTAGTGGGTCGGACTGTCAATCTAGATGTCCTGGGTTCAATCCCCGACAGCTGCATTCATCTTTTCCGACTGTTTATCTCTCACCAATGGGTCGATAATTGTAGACCTATGTGGGATAGCAGCTGGAGGCTAGGAAAGGATGTAATGGTAGTACTGGTGTGAGAAAATACCAGGATTCCATTGTTAGGTCCTCCAGCCGCTGCGATATAACTGAAAGATTGATGAAAGCGGCGTAAAACCCCATTCAAACAAACAAAAAAACAAATTACTGGGTTAAAGGATGAACATATATATTGGACAGGTGACTGACAATTTCCCTTCTAGAAATCTGCCAAAAGTCAAGGATTCCAATGCTGGTCACTCTTTACAGTGTAAGCATGTTTGATATTTTGACAAAGATAGTTGCATTTTATGTGATAGGTAACATGTATACTCTTGTGTATTTCAGGGAACACCCAAAATGGAGACCAAATGTTGTAAAAATGTCAAATTTCTAGTTTGCCTGATCATCATACTGTTTGGTATGGGATCATGGATCGCCATTAATGGAATCTGGGTGGAGCTTCCTATATTGGTGGATCAGCTACCAGAAGGATGGAACCTCCCTTCATACATGACAGTGATTATACAGATTGCTAATATCGGACCAATATCATATACTGTTGGACATTTGCTATTTCCAAACAGGGTGAAAGAAAGGCCTGTAGTCTATGTGATGGTTGTAGTTGGATCTGTTGCCTCCATTTTGATGGCCATTTTGTGGCAGGAGACGTCGAATGTAGGCGGTGCGGAACACAGCACGGCCCTGCTTCTGCTCATGTTCTTCTTGTCATTGGTAGACTGTACATCGTCTGTTGTATTTTTGCCGTTTATGAACATCTTCAAGCCTGAGTACATGACTTCCTACTACATAGGGGAAGGCTTTAGTGGATTAGTACCAAGTTTGGTATCTCTTGCTCAAGGTGTTGGTCAGATAGAATGTGTTAACAAAAGTAGGACCAATTTTAAGACAAACATGACAGAATATGGTGTACAGGGAGTGTACCTACCTCCCCTTTTTGGAGTAAAAGAATTTTTCTTCTTCATTTTTGCAATGATGGTAGTGTGTGGAATAGCATTTATTTTACTGAACTATCTTCCATACTGTAAAACAGAACAAGTTGGTGATACTCAAACATTAGCTAGAAAGCACAATTTGAATTCCTATGAACTGAATGATGAGAATAATGCAAACAGTCGTGAAAAGTTTATCAATCCTGCCAACATTTCTGAAGATGAATCTCCTGACTTTAGCATAAAAGATGTAGCCAATCTCCAAACAGAATCTCAAAGTTTGCAGTATAATATGTCAATCAAAATGTTTTTGTTTTATCTTATCTTAATAGGCTGGGTGAATGCTCTGACCAATGGGGTACTACCCTCGGTTCAGTCCTTCGCCTGCTTACCATATGGATCTCAGACATACCATTTAGCCGTGACATTGTCGCAAATAGCCAATCCACTGGCTTGTTTCATTGCCTTTTTCATTCCAGTGAAGTCAGTTTTGGCAATTAGTATGTATACATTGTCAGGAAGTTTGATCTCAGCCTATGTTCTATTGTTATCGGCCTATAGCCCAGAACCTCCGTTGGTGGAATCTATCCTGGGACCAATATTAACCGTAAGTTTGTACCTAATGTTATTTAATCACATTTTACTAACAAGCAATTCAAGTTTAACCCATTCCTGAACAATACCTGATTTAACGTCCCTGTGATATTATGCTTACAAAAATATTATGGAAAAGAAGAATTGCTGGTAATAAGCAAATTCTTCTTTTCCTATAATAATTTCTATCATATATGAGCGCGTGCATGACATTTCCAACCATTACACATGTGCGCCAAGTAAAGACTCAGATCAGCCTGTGCATCCGCACAGTCTGATTAGAGTCTTCACTCTGCCCTCTGTAGATAGATAATGACCCAAAGCTTCTTTAAACAATCAGCGAATATTCTAATTGCTCCGAATGGCTGTCCAGGGTGCTCAATGTGTGCGAGTCACGCACCTGCCAAATGGTTGGAAATGTCACGCACAGGCTCATATGATACATGTGGTTGCTTTTTAAAATGTTCTCATTTCATAATGTTGTCTAATACTCCTTTGAATTTAGACAAGTCAAAAATTTGAAAAACAGTAAAGGGTAAAGTTATTATGCCTTAACTTGTCCATTCCTGTCATGCTTAATAAAGTCCATTTTAGCTTACCTGAGCACGAAGTGCCCTGGGTGAGCTTTTGTGATCGGTCAGAGTCCATCTTTCTGTCCATCTGTCTGTTCACAATTACAAAGAAATCTTCTATTCCTAAAGTATTCATGGAGTTTCAACCAAACTTCACGGAAACAATCATTAGGTCATGCTCTTTCAAAATTCTTCAAAGGATCAAAATCCATGAAGAACTTTGATTGCCATGGCAACCAAGTGAAAAAAAAGGAAAAAGTCTTCTCCTCCCAAGCCATTAGGCCCAGAGCTTTGATATTTGGTATAATTCTTCATCTTTAGACCCTCTACCAAACTCCTTCAAAGAATTACGGTACTCTGAAAATTGGGCTTTTTCTGTATGATCCCTGATTTTACATAGAAACAAAAAAGGAAGTCTTTGAAACTCTCCTTCTCCCAAACCATTACGACTAGAGCGCTGATATTTGGTATAAATCACCATCATATCACCTTCTACCGAAATACTTAAAAGAATTACCATACTCTTAAAACTAGCCCTTTTCTATGTGATCCCTGATTTTACATAGGAACAAAGAAGGAAATCTTTGAAAATCTTCTTCTCTCGAACGATAAGGACTAGAGCTTTGATATTTGGTATGTATAAATGTCTATTGACCCTCTTTAAAGAATTAGGGTATTCTGAAAACTAGCCCTTTTCTTTGGGATCCCTGATTTTACATTGAATTAAAGAGGGAAATCTTTGAAAATCTTCTTCTCCGAAGCAAAAAGGCCTAGAGCTTTCATATTTTGTATGTATCAATGTCTATTGACCCTCTACATAGAATAATTGTACTCTGAAAATTTGCCCATTTCTGTACAATCCCTGGTTTTACATAGAATTAAAGAAAATCTTCTTCTCCCAAACCGTAAGGCCTAGAGCTCTAATATTTGGTGTGTACCAATCCTAGTAACCCTTTACCAAAATACTTCTATTGCAGTATCATGAAAATAAGCCATTTTCTGTGCAATACAAGATTTTAGAAAGAATAAAGAAAGATACCTTTAAAAATCTTCACTTCCCAAATCATTACGCCTAGAGCTTTGATATTTAGTATGTATCAATGCCTATTGACACTCTAGTAGACTCTACCAACATACTTCCAACAATTACCATGCTCTTGAAATTAGCTCTAAATGGTAAGATCTTCAATATACCTAGGACTAAAGGAGAAAATTAAAAAAAAACTTCCCCAAAATAATTAGGTGTAGGGCTTTGATATTTTGTTAATATCATAAAGCCTTGAGCCATCGTACTCAGGGGAGCTATATAGGAACATCATGGTCCTCTTGTTTAGATCAACATTCATTTTAGATTTATTCATTAGAAGAGCCATTTTCGTACCCTCCAGTCAGCATTTGACTTATTTAATCCATTACTAGACTACAAAATTTAAGACTGATTGAGCTTGAAAGAAACTACAGACAACAATTTTTAGTTGATGAAATTCTATAAAATTAATGGTTGCCTTTTGGGGCTGAAAACATTGTGAATAGTGAAGAAATTGCTTGTCAGAAGCAATTTTTTCATTTTACATAGAATCTTACCAATCAATAGCTCACCTGGGCACAAACTGCTCTGGGTGAGCTATTGTGGTCAGTCGTTGTCCGTGTCCCTCGGTCCGTCCTTCTGTAAGTGCTTCCATCTGTTGACAATCACAAAAAATCTTCTCCTCCCAAACTAACCATGGAATTTCAACTAAATTCCACAAAAATGGTCCTAAGGTCATGCTCTTTCTAAAAACTTCCAAAAAAATTGAAATCCAAGAATTGTAGATCTTTGGTTGCCATGGCAACAAAGTGACAAACTTGAAAAATATTCTCCCCAAAACCATAAAGCCGAGGTCTATAATATTTTGTATGTATCAACATCTTTTGACTCTTTACCAAAATATTTCAAATAATTATTGTACTCTGAAAATTTGCCCTTTTCTGTTTAATCCCTGATTTACTTTGGAATAAAGAAGGAAATTCTTTGGAAATTTTCTTTTTCCAAACCATAAGGCCTAGACCAGTGATATTTTGTATAAATCCTTATCTATTGACCCACTACCAAATTACTTCAAAGAATTACTGTACTCTGAAAATTAGAAATATTTTGTCCGATCCTTGAGTTTTCATATGAATTTAGAAGAAAATCTTTGAAAATCTTCTTAAACCTTTTATATGCAATTCCTGATTATCAAGAAAGATAAAGATGACTGTTATTTTAAAAATAAGTGTTATAGTGTGGGATCTTCTATGAATTCTAAATTGGGTCAGCTTGGGTAAAAAACTAGGTAAAATCATAGTAAAACCTCAGTTACTCTGTAGAGATTTAATGTTTGCTCAATTAGCTTGAAATTGGCCAGAATAATGGTCTTGATAAACATCTGGACAAGATCAAAGTTTGATCACATTGAGTCAAAAACTAGGTCACTAGATAAATCTTTGAAAAAAAAAACTTGTGGATACTCTAGATGCTTCATTTATCACTCATCTATCCTGTAAATTGGTGAGAATATTTTTTTATTAAATCTTAGACAAGATTGAAATTAGGTCACCTAGGAGTAATCCTGGGGAAAAAGCTTTTGCTTGCTGTAGAGGCTATATTCAATGTTGGTCTTTTAAGAAATCTTTAATGATTTCAAAATCGGATCATTAGGGGGAAAAACTAGGTCAAATTTTAGAAAAATTTGTGACCTCACTAAAGAAAAAAACTTTTGCCCAATCACCTTTAATATTAGTCAAAGTTGATAAAAGCATGGATGAGTTTGAAATTTAGAATGTTTGGATCAAACAATTAGTTCCTTATTGACCCTGAAGTCACATTTTATGCTTATTTGACCTAAATAATACCGTAGGTCACATTGTTTGTCTCAACAGTAAACTCAGATGGGCAATTTAGGGCTATTATTGACCTCTTATTTCATTTGAAATATATTCATCATATCCCATAACATTTCTTTGAGACTATATATAAATTTAACCCTTGTCATGCTGTATAAATTACCTTACTAAATTGCTGGCAAATCAAAGGGCTGAAAGCGCTGATAGAACTTGTTGTTCAAGAATCAATATTTCTTTTAGAAATCAACTTCAGAAACAACTCAAGCAGGAAAAGTACAAGCAGGAGGTGCAGACTAAGATCAGCCTACACATAAGTGCAGTCTGATCTTAGACTACACCTCCTGCCAAAACTGGAATATTCCGGGTTCAGCATGACAAGGGTTAAGAGAAGCAGGCTGTTTGAAGTAGTAGACTTTGGATTGGGGGAAATGCTAAGAACAAATACAGGATTTTTTTTGTCTTCAACTTTACAGCTAACCATCCAATCAGCAAAATCTAAAAAAACGATTTGATTAGTTCACTTCCAAACCGGCACTGGATTGAATTAGCAGTTACTGGTATCTAGAAAGAACTTAACCCATTCCCACACAATGACGCTTTTGGACGCCCCTTCAGAAAAATAATTGGAAAACATTGTGTAAAGTGAAGAAATTGCTTGCAACAAACAATTTCTTCATTTTACACAATGTTTTCTATCAAGAAAGTTGAAAAAATGTAAATTTTCATATACATTAAATTGTCATCTGCAACTCCTTTCAATTTGGACCACTCTAAAATTTTGTCATCTGGTAATGGACTAACTGAAATATATTCATAAATGTATTGGTTTGAATTATGATAGTCATTACAACATGACTTTTTTTGTGATATTCTGAGGTTTGATTACTGCTTTTATGATTGTGTGATGTTACAGGCAATAACTTCTCAAAATGGCATTAGAATTTAGTGCCTTTTGATTGCCAGACACTTGCTTTTTAAGGGTGATAAAGTTTTAAAAAGCTGATTGAATATGACAATGCAATTCTAATGTCATAAACTGACATTTATTTGCTTGAGCTGTCGTGGACTTTACATTTGCTCTGTATTATTTTGCAAAAAAGAAAAATACCATGGCTTAACCCATTCCCACACAGTGACACTTTTGGATGCCCCTCAAGAAAAACAGTCGGGCAAACTTTGTGTAAAATGAAGAAATTGCTTGTTAGCTTGTTACAAGCAATTTCTTCATTTTACACAAGGTTTTCTTCCCACAAAGATGAAAAAATCTTTAATTTTGTGAGCTTTAAATTGTCGTCTGCAACGCCTTTCAATTTGGACCTGAAATTTGGAAGTCTGGTAATGGGTTAACCCATTCCCACATAGTAACGCTTTATGATGCCCCCAAGAAATATGGCTTTGAAAGGATTGTGGACAATAAAGAAACTGCCTGTAACTAATAATTTCTTCATTATCCACAATGTTTTCTGTCTCAAAAGACATATTTTTAAAATTTCATCAACTTTAAATTGTCATCTGCAACTTCTTTCAATTCAGACCAGTGTAAAAATTTTTGCCAACAGTGTCTGATAATGGATTAGATTAACTGTGGTGACAAGAACACTACCTGTGAATGCCTGACACTCAGCTGGAAAGTATCTGAAAAAAATCAAAGCTTTTATCAGGGGTCAACACTAATTTGTTTCAATGGGATCCCACGGGAACCCCTACTTATTACTTCGGGATTCCCTTCAGATATTCAGGGATCCCTCCTTGATATACATTAAATCATTCGCACGCAATCCTGTCTTTCTGAGCCCCACTTAAAAAACAAAAACAAAAAAACTTAGAAAACATTGTGGAAAATGAACAAATTGCTTGTTACAAGCAATTTCTTCATTATCCAAAATGTTTTCAACAAAAACAAGCGATAAAAAAATCAGGAGCATTAGTTGATACATTAAGATCTGTTGTACTGGAGAAATATTGAAGGATCCTGACTGAATCCCTAACCTGAGATAGCTGGGGTCCCTTCCAATTTTCAAGGATCCTGGCGATCCCAGGACACTGTTAGTGTTGACCCCTGTTTATAAAGAGGGTATAATTCTAAAAAAAAATGGCCTATTTTTAAGCCTCTACATGACCCAATATCTAAGGTGTCTGAGATATGACTACAAATATATCAGAGGGCACATTTGGCTTATTCTTCATGAAACTTGGTCAAAATAACTTTTAGTTCATAAACTGATAAACCCTATTGAAAATGGGAAGGTTCTATTGGTAAACATTAGAAAAGAAGCTGTAGTGACAATTTCTTTGTTTACACTCTAGAGGCCACAGTTTTGGCTCGATCTTCATGAAATCGGTTGTAATAATTGTGCATTTTGTTCCAGTTGCATTTTTTTTTAACAGCAGATGATTCATGAGACTGATTTGTGAGCATTATGGTCCACTTGTTGCAAATCTCTGGGCTGAAATCATTGTGGAAAATGAAGAAATTCCCTGGTCGAAGCAATTTCTTCATTTTTCAGTGTTTTCCAAGTTGTTTTTTTCAAGGGGTATCAAAAGGTGTCATTGTGTGGGAATGGGTTGGAAAAAAATATTCAATATGGAAAGAACGAGCAATTTGATTTTCCATGATTCATTGACCTTAAAATCAGTCTTCCTTTTTGCAGGTCACATCATATGTTCTTGTCTATCTATTGCTGACCTTTACCAAGGTTACCATAGCAACACTCTTCAGGATGGAGGGAAGAAGGGCCCTATTTTGGTGTGGTGCTGTTACCCAGCTTGGATCTGCTATTGGTGCTGCCATTATGTTTGTCACTGTTAATGTTTATAAGTTATTTATACAGAAATATCCATGTACATAATATCATCTGATCAGTGCAAAGCTACTGTAATTGCATATTGATGGTTCAGCGCAAGACAGTTGTAGCTGCCTATATGTTGAAATGCAGTTACAATTGTTTTGTGCTGACCCATCGAAACATTTCTTGCCTTCAAAAATTTTGCAGTTACCACTAGATAAAATAATTGCAAATAGTAAAAAGCTCCAGTTAAAGGAAGATTTTTTGTTATTGTAAAAAAATAATTGTCAAGCAATATTTTGTTGGTACCCTATGGCTACAAAATACAATACCTGTGTTCAGAGATAATTTTACCTATTCTCACACAATGATGCTTTTTGACGCCCTTCAACAAATACAATTTAGAAAAATTGTGTAAAATGAAATGATTGCTTGAACCAAGAAATTTCATCATTTTCAAAAATGTTTTTTACCCAGAAAGTTGAAAAAATCCAAAATTTCGTTAACTTTAGATAATCAACTGCGACTCCTTACAATTTTTAGCAGTTAACCCATTATCAGACAACAAAATTTTAGACTGTCCCAAATTCAAAGAAGTTGCAGACCTCATTTCAGCTTGTGCTAAAATTGAAAAATAAATACCAAATAGGGCAGAAAAGATTGGGAAAAAAGAGCACTTGCTTGTTATAAGCAATTTCTCCTTTTCCAAAAATGATGTCTATAATTGTATTTCTACAGGGAATCAGAAAGTGTAATTGTATGGTTATGGGTTAACAACCATGCTAAATGACTGATTCCCATAAAATTTATGTAAGATTTTTGCTTTTGCTTATTTAAGCTTGCAGTTTTGTAGACTTACTTTGTCAAATTCTGGTAAAACATCTCTTATAGGATATCTAACATTTAGTTAGATTAATGTGGTTATTAGATTATCATAATCAGAAAAAAGAAATATTATGACAACATGTTCTACAATTACCAGTATTTGTCCTCAAATTTATACTCGTGGACTGAGTACCCACATCCTTTGAGGTTTAGAAGGATTTAATTTAAAAAAAACATCAAGGATGTACGGTTGATTCATCTTGCTATTTAGATCAGAATAGGAATTGAAGTGATGCAACAGTAGTTTGCAACAAGTACAAAAGTATTGCAATAGTTTATTAACTATATTTGATTCACAGTGCATATGTTCTATGCGTGCTTGTATTTGAATAAATGTTGCCATCAAGTTATCTGTTAAATTGGACAAGTGCCCAAATTGTAAAAGTCATGATTGTATTTAGTACGTAGATGTCTCTTTATGGATTTTTTGCTCCCACATTTATAAAATCTGGGATCAAATAGTACACAGTGTTCTCCTGTATGCTTTCCTATTGTATCTTTCCAAAATCAGGTACTAAACACTTGTCCCTCACCTGAATGCCTTAACTTGACTTAATTGGGTTTAATGCCACTTTTAACAGTATTTCTGTCATATTGCGGTAGCTGGAACACCTAACAATTGATCCCTGGTATTTCTCACACTGGTACTACCACTACACCCTTTCCTAGCCTCCAGCTGCTATCCCACTTAGGTTTAGGATTATCTACCCATTGGTGAGAGACAAATGTCAGAAAGAATATGTGCTGCTGCTGGGGATCGAACCAATGACATCCAATAATTGAAGATTAGGAGTCCAACTCCCTACTGACTCCGCCATGATGGCAGCTTCACCTGAATGCAATTGATTGAATGTGGCTGTCAATCAAAGTCTCGACCAATTAAATAATACATTTAGACTGGAAAAGAACTTTGAACTCTGAAATTGTCTGACATTTATTTCGATAACTTAAATGTAACTGCAGCTTATTCAAGCTGTAGTTATGACATTTAGGTAGCAATGAAAAAAATACTTTAAGTTACATGTTACTGGCTATAAATATAATAATAATGCCATTTAATATCAAAGTGATACTTCCTGATGGAGTCAGTATGGGAGGGGCTGCAGGGTTAACACATTCCCACACAATGACACCTTTTGATGCGCTTTAGAAAACCAATTGGAAAAAGATTGTGTAAAATAAAGAAAATGCTTGTGACAAGCAACTTCTTCATTTTTGTCAAGCCCACTTGCAGTGAACCTGATATGGTTGTCACAATTTCGCTTTGGTGATAAGGTGAGCTTTAGTGTGTGCTTTGGTGATAAGGTGAGCTTTAGTGTGTGCTTTGGTGCGTGTGTGCGTACATGTGGGTGAGTGTGTCCATTCATCCAGATTTTTGTCAGGAGCATAACTTCTACATTTATGGATGGATTTGAAAATAACTTGGCAGAGTTGATGAGTGCTAGAGTTATACAAAACTTTGTAATACCTCCAAGGTCAAGGTCCCAGTTGAAGGTCAAAAGTTAAAATTGACCTTGTCTGGAGCATACGACAATTTCAGGATAATTAAATTCTAAAATTCCTAGTCTTTTGGGGTAGACAACATTGGGGATATTGAAGAAATTGCTTCCATAACCACAGTGTTTTCCAAAGCTTTTTTCTTGAGCTGTTTAAAAAGGAGGGGTTGTGTGGGAATGGGTTAAACATATTCCCACACACTTTTTACATCCCTCAAGGGAAAAAAAAGAAAACTATCATGTACAATGAATAAATTGCTTGTAACAAGCAATTACACACAATGTTTTCTACCAAATAAGGCAAAGAATTTTTATGTTTCACAGATTTAAAATTGTCTACAGCTCTTTTCAAATAGGAAAAGTCTAAAATTTTGTTGTGTGGTAGTAGGTTAATTGATCCTGAGTGTATTGTTTTCAATAATTCTGTAATTAAACTGATGAGACTTGACATCCACACATAGAATTATTTAATCACTACCTGACAAAATTTTAGACTAGTCCAAATTCAAAGATGCTTTAGATGACAATTTTAAGTATGCAAAATTTAGAAGTTCTTTTCCTTTAGGTTAGAAACATTATGGACAATGAAGAAATTACTTGTAACAAGCAATTGCTTTATTTTCCACAATTATTTTCAAAGTTTTTTGGGGGACGTCTATCCAATCAGTCTGCAAGATTGGGAGGTCCATTTGATCAGTGTGATTTAGGGTCTACCTGATCATTCTCCAAAGATTTGGGTAATACCTGATTAGTGGGCCAAGATTAGGGGTCTATCTGAACAGTCTGCAAAGATTGGGGGTCCATCTGATCAGTCTGCAAAGATTGACGGTCTATCTGACCAGTCTGCAAAGATCGGGGTCTATCTGATCAGTCTGCAAAGATGTCAATTTTGTTCATCTCACTTAATTTGGAGGTGTACCCTTTCAGTCTACCAGAATTTAAGAGTCTATCTGAATCTTTTCTTTACAACTATTTCTATTCAATGATTTATGGCACTAATTAAACAAACATTTTTCATATTATTGTGTCTTAACTTTTTTTAATCCAAATTATTTTTAGGGGGGTTTTATGCCCGCGCATCGATAGATCGGGGGCATATTGTTTTACCAGCGTCTGTCTGTCCGTCTGTCTGTCTGCAAAACTTAACCTTCCAACTAAACATTTTCCTATAACTTCAACCCTGATTAAGTAACAATGCTAATATTTGGTATGTAGATAGGTCTCAAGGCGCAACTGGGGAAGGTCATTTGATCAAGGTCAAGGTAAAAATTTTAACCCTTATCCCGAAAACGTTACTCAAAAACTTCAACATTTTCCTCTAACTTCAACCCTGATTAAGTTACAATGCTAATATTTGGTATGTAGATAGGTTTCAACAGGGCACAACTGTGGAAGGTCATTTCATCAAGGTCAAGGTCAAAATCTTAACACTTTTCTAAAAAACTTTTCTAAAAAACTTAACCTGCCAACTAAACATTTTCCTATAACTTCACCCCTAATTAAGTTACAATGCTAATATTTGGTATGAAGATAGGTCTCAACAAGGCGTAACTGGGGAAGGTCATTTTATCAAGGTCAAGGTCAAAATCTTAACCCTTTTCCCTAAAACAAAGAAAAAACACAATAAAAATCACCTGTTTCTAAAGAATTCCTGTTTTGGGGGCATGGTGTTTCACAAACACACCTTGTTTTATTTTTGGAAATTGCATATAATGGCTCAATTTATCTTAGATTTGCACTTTAAGTTTTTGTTTCGTAAATACATTGACATAACCTGAATACTACTTTTAAAGATTGACATACTCTCAAATATTTTTCATATTTTTTATGTCCATGACATTTAGTTTGTATTTGTTCTAATTTTGTTAATATCACTCTTATTTATATGTTTAAGCTTGTTAGTACTTTTGTTAATTCTATTTTATTGAGAGAAAATTCTCATTCTGATATCACTTTTTGTTCAAAATGTTTTATATATATTAATATCTAAACATGTACACTGCAACTCCTCTATAATGCTACCGGGCACAGCGCTGACTCCATTATAATGCGGGGCCCGCTTGGCTCCCAAAATTTTTTTTTGGGGGGGGGGGGGGATTTCGGGTTGCAGATGTACTTGTTATTCCATTTCCACACAATGATGCTTTGTGACGCTCCCTTAATCCATTCCCACTCAGTGACGCTTTTAGACGCCCAAAAGAAAAAAAGCTTTGGAAAACATTGTGGAAAATGAAGAAATTGATTAATATAATGGGTTGTACTTTATTTTGTATAAAGACCAACTTTTTGAACATCATACATAATATATATGTATTTTTGAAATCTAATTATTCGGCATCATGTTTCAAGCAAGCAATAAAAGTATCATGTCACTCTTAAGGTCAGCTAACAGCTTGAATATATGACAGATAATAATATACTCTTTCCCTTCAGATTGAGTGTGCTGATTGAATTTAATCTGGTACCAGAAAAACAAAATTTTAGACTGGTCCAATTAGTTGCAGACACTAATTTATAGTTGGTGAAATTTTAACAATTTTTGTCTTTTGGGGAAGAAAACATTGTGAATGATGAGGAAATTTCTTGTGACAAGCAATTTATTCATTTCCCACAATGTTTCCCAAAGCTTTTTTCTTGAAGGGCATAAACAAGCTGGATTGTATGGGAGTGCGTTAGCCTGGTATCAGCAAAAAAATTCAGTACTTGTTTGGATTAAAAAAAGTTAAGACACAATAATATGAAAAATGTTTGTTTAATTAGTGCCATAAATCATTGAATAGAAATAGTTGTTACAAGCAATTTCACTTAACCCTTTTCATGCTGAATAAAATCCTTTCCTGTAAAGCATTACAATCAAAGAGCTGAAAGCACTGGAATTCTTGATATTTTTTTTTCAATATTTCTTTTGCGTATTATATTTATGAGCAACTCTGGCTATAAAAGGGGTAAATTGGATGTGTATATTGAGATCAGACCGATTGTATGTGCAACTGATTCTTTATTTCCTGTCAAAACAGGAAAGTTCTTGGATTAAGATGACAACATTTAACCTAATAGTGTTTTCAAAACTGACTCTGTTTGACCGGAGGTATAGACAAAGATCAGTCTGTAAAAAAGTGCAGTCTGATCGTAGTCCACATGTACTGGTTGTACTGGTTAAGCCTAAGTTGTTGATAAGAATTATTTTCAAAAGATTATATAGACCCACAATACGGCCTTCCAGTGCTCTCAGTCCCTTGATGATCCCTTTACTGTTCAATGCCAGGTTTTTACATCCCTGTGAATTTATAATTGGGAAAATATTGTGGAAAGAAGAAGAAATTTCTTACAATAAGTATTTTCTTTGTATTTTCTTCTTTTTCCACAATATTTTCTACCCTAGTGAATGGTTATTCTTCAAATTTAATACAATTTATATCTTTGTTTGCAAAACCTCTGAATTTGGACAGGTCTAAAATTTTGCAAAAAGGGAAAGGGGTAAGATGTAGTTATTGAAATGGATTGCCTAATTGATAAAGTTTATAATTTTATATATTGAACAATTTCAGCTGTTATTCAAAAATGGATTCAACAATCAAATCATTAATTTGAACCAAAATGAGTATTGACCTTGATCAGGTGTTATCCCATTCCCACAAAAGCCCTATTTTTTACTTCCTTCAAGAAAAAAGCTTTGGAAAACATTATGGAAAATGAAGAAATGGTTTGTAGCAAGCAATTTCTTCATTATCCACAATGTTTTCTATCAAAAAAGACAGAAAAATAGATTTCATCAACTTGAAATTGTTGTCTGCAACTTTCAATTTTATTAAGTATAAAATTTTGTTGTTTGTTAATAGGTTAACCCATTCCAACTCAATCCCTCCTTTTTACGCACCTCGAGAAAAAAGCTTTGGAAATCATTGTGGATAATGAAGAAATTGCTTGTATCAAGCAATTTCTTCATTATCCACAATGTTTTCTATCCAAAAAGATGACGTAGACCTATGTGGGATAGCAACTGGAGGCTAGGAAAGGACGTGATGGCGGTACCGGTGTGAGAAATACCAGGAATCCATTGTTAGGTGCTCCAGCCGCCGCGATATAACTGAAAGATTGTTGAAAGCGGCGTAAAACCCCATTCAATCAATCAATCAACCAAAAAGATGAAAAAATTCAAAATTCCATCAACTTGAAATTGTCGTCTGCAGCTTCTCTCAATTCGGACCAGTCTAAAATTTTGCTGTGTTGGAATGGGTTAAGTAACACTGGTAATGAGTGAAGTGCCTTTGTGACTTCACTCATTACCAGACAACAAAATTTAATACCAGTCCAAATTGAAACCAGTTGCAGACAATGATTTCAAGTTTATGATTTTTTTTTTATTTTTTCAACTTTTTGGTTAGAAATTCTTGTGGAAAATGAAGAAATTGCTTGTAAAAAGCAATTTCTTCATTCTCTTCAATGCTTTCCAAAGCTTTTTTTTATAGAGGTGTGTCAAACGAATTCATTTGTATGGTAATGGGTTAAACATTATAACTACACTGTATAGCTTATTCAAGCTTTAGTTACAAAGATTAGGTCATCAAATTTAATTTATATCCCTGACCATAGTTTTTAGCTCGGCTGTTTTTGGAGAAATCCCGAGGTGTTGTCATCACCTTGGCGTCGTGTGCCTCTGTGTTGGCGTCACAAACTTTAACCTTGGCCATATCTCTGTTGTTATTGAAGATATCCTCATGAAACTTGGCTTGTGTATTGACCATCACAAGAGCTATCTAGACTATCAAGGGGGATAACTCTCCTCAAAGCGTTTTTGTAAGAGTTATGCCCCCTTTTTGACTTAGAATTTTTGCATTATCCAGCACCTGCAGCCGAGCGTTGGCACCTGTGGGCGGTGCTCTTGTTCAAACTTGGTTTGGCAATTCAATCAAACTGGCGTATTAGAGGCTTCTCCCCCTGTTCCTTCGACAATGCTATATGTGGCCTATCATCAAACCAGCAGGGCCGTAGTATTTTTGTTTTGTCTTTTATGCTTCCGTCAGTCTATTTAACCTTAGTATACCCCTGAAATTTCATAGAGATAGGCTTATAGGTTTACCTCAGTCTATGTGCATGTGTATGTGGGGGTCTTCTACATCAAGTGATTGATTTCAAACAACTATGTACGGTTTTTTCCCTTGATGAGTACGAAACTAAAAGATCATGAGCTTTACACCGTTTGCCTGCATCCTGTGACGCCAGAAACAGAAAGTGGTGGGTTTGCAGATTTTGGCTTGCTGCAAGGCGTTAAATTAACTGGTTTGAATTCCATAAAAAATTGTGATAAAAGTAGATGATAACCATATATGTGACTTTTTGGTGTATCTGCAGACTTTGAACTGTTTCTACTTTACAGAAAGCAAACCTTTTATGGGCTATCACTTCCCTTGTGGCTACTACTAGGGTTTGAATTTTGCGTAAAACGGCTCTTTTTTCAGTGCATTTGGCGGCAATGTCAAATATCTGTGATTGGTAAACTTTACATTGATTTCATATTTGCTTTAAAATCATAGCATTTTCTTTCAAGCTTTACTCTTCATTCATGCTAAGAAAAGGTTTCTTTCATTGCAGGCAAGTGATTGAGAGACTTGGAAAGTGATTTGCGTGTTGCCAACGAACTACGGACGTTTCGTACCAAAACCATTTCGTACCAGTCATTTCTTACCATGGTATTGGTTGTTTCGTACCATGCTGTGACCATTTCGTACCATGTTGTAGTCATTTCGTACCATACGTCAAATGTTTCGTACCATGTTTATAAAAAAATCTTATATTATTTGAATAGTAAAATAACGCTTTCAACATTTATAAAATATTTTTATTTTCTATTTGCTTTTCTTATTTATCGATCACTTAACAAGTGAAAATCAATTAAGACAGTCCATTCAGGCAAACGGAGAGTTGATGATACAGTATTAGCGTATCGGCACATTACTTTTTTTCTAACAGGGGCATTGTGTTCTTTGAAGAAAATTAGTAGGGAATCAGAACTTTATTTCCGTCAATATTGTATCATAGTTAATCGAATAATTTGACAAAGTAACCATTAGCCAATTGCCACACAAAGATACTTAAGGCAGGTCCAAATATAAAGAAATTTACAGACCAGAATTTTTTAAAATATTTTGTCTGTTGGAGAAGAAAACATTGTGATAATGATTGCTTGTCTACAGCAACTCAACTCAACTCAACATATCACCCAGGTATACCACGTTTACAACAAGGGCAATATGAAAATTAAATCTGGTTGTTACCTAAGTGTTTTTCTTGATGGGTGTAAAAAAGTGGGACAGTCAAATGAAAGGCAAATACCAATCTAAAAATAAGCAATCAACAATCGTTCACCTTCCACAAGGTCTTAAATTATCTTACCTAACACGTCGCAAACATTGACAAACAATCTTTTTATCAAATTCTCTGAACTTGATTGAGTGGTTTATTTGTGGTATGAGATGGTACGAAATGACTAATTATTTGGTACGAAATGACCAACGCATGGTACGAAATAACCATTGTATGGTGCGAAATAACCATAGAAAATATGGTACGAAATGGTTATGGTACGAAATTACTGTATACCGTTGCCAACAGGGATTTTGACTATTTTACTTCAGTCTGGGTCCTTTAGAATATTCTGTCCAAGTTTATCTACACCAAATTAAGTATTATAAATCTATTTGGCACGTTTATTAATTAGACATCTTCTTACAAATTTCGTAATGATCCCTTTAACCCTTTCCTGTTCAACCCCTGGTTTTTATGTCCCTTTGTTTTTATACTTGAGGAAACGTTTTGGAAAAAGGGGAAAAGAAGAAATTGCTTGTAACAAGCAATTTCTTCTTTTTCCACAATTTTTTGTAGCCTACAAAATGATAATTTTTTCAAAAAAATGAATTTAAATTTTGTCTGCAAAACCTTTAATTTTGGATAGGTCTAAATTAAAAAAAAAACAAAAACAAACAAACAAAAAAACAAACAAAAAGAAAACAGGAAAGTGTTAAGGCTATATAGCTCTCATATGGACACTATTTCTGACAATATCCTTAAATCTTTATTATAACTGTTTCCAGACCCCCCTATAAATAACATCAGAATAGGTCACAAGCCTGCTTTGAAAAACTTTGCAGAACAGAAAAAAAAATTAAATAACTTGGAAATTTTAATTTTGTTTTCTGTTCGGCAAAGCTTTCTATAGCCGGCTTGTGACATATTCTGAAAATATTGATAGAGGAGTCTGTATACATTTTTACGAGTGTTTTAGGATTTTTTTTTTGTCAAAATTTGTGTCCCTACGAATCCCCAAAGCCTTTCAAGAAGTCCCCATTCAAGAGAATCTAGAGATAGACAACTTTGTAACCTTGTTTTTTATATTTTAAATGCTACAAGTTATGTTGTTAAGATATGTTTGATTATCAATGTCTTTATCGTATGAGTAAACAAATCAAATCAATGTTTGTGAATGTCTTGTGTTTCTTTTGCCTGACCTCTGCACAAAATGCTCGAGGTGATGTTTTGGGGTTATTCTTAACCTTTCGTTCTACATCTGACAAAAATCTATCCCATTACCACACAGCAAAACTTTCCAATGGTCCAAATTCTTAGAAGTACAACACAACAATTTCAAGTGGAGAGAATGTTTCAATATCTTCATCTTTTTGGATAAAAAAAGTCGAAACTGAAGAAATTGCTTGTTACAACCAATTTCTTCGTTCTCAACTCTGATTCCCCAAACCTTTTCTTGAGGGGCGTAAAAAAGCGGAATTGAGTGGGAATGGGTTGAAAGATATATTCTCATAAACCACATATCCAATTTAAAATAAAACACGGCTAGATGGACCTTTGGTAGCTTTGGCTAAAATTTCTTTCCAGAATCTATCTTCCGCTGTGTCATTTAAAGAAGCTCTTTTTAAATCGTAATTTAGAACGGCAGATTTTTGCGTCAGTAGAGAGATACATGTATGTTGTCTTTTAACTTATTACCAGATGGCAAAATTTTAGACTGGTACAAATAAGGAGTTGCAGAGGATAACTTCAAGCTTATGCAATTTTGGATTTTTGTACCTTTCTGGCAGCAAAGATTGTTGATAATGAGTGTAACAAGAAGAAAACATTGTTGATAATTTCTTCATTTTACACAATGGTTTGAAAAAAAAAGCATTTTCTTTGGGGGGAGGGGTTAATGGAGGGATCCTACGGCAATGGGTTAAACAAAGTTAAAAGATAAGGGAACTGAATAAGAATTTAAATCATTACTGACTTAAAAGTGCCTAAATGACAAGTGTCATGCAATGGTTTTTGAAACAGGCATACAGGCTTCAGTTTAAGGGGAGAGGGCTATGTTAGAGACAGACATTCTTTATGATTTAAATTCTTATTCAGTTCCCTTATCTTTTAACTTTGGTTAACCCATTGCCGTAGGATCCCTCTATTACCCCCACCCCCCAAAGAAAATGCTTTTTTTCAACCCATTGTGTAAAATGAAGAAATTATCAACAATGTTTTCTTCCCAAAAAGACAAAGATTTTTGAAACTGCATCAGCTAAAATTTGTTATCTGCAACTTCTTTTAATTTAAACCAGTCTAAAATTTTATCGTCTGGTAATTGATTAAGAGTAGCTTAACTGCACGATTGTAAATGCAAGAGTAAATTCTTGGTTCCAATCTGGATGTTGAATAATCATGCATTCAAACCCAATTCTTCTTAATAAATTTTAGATGCATAATGAAATCCGCCAAAATAGTGGCAACTGTAACAAAAATGAACAGAAAAAGTACTACATGTAACTTTTAACCCATTCCAAGATGAGAACATTTTAGACTGATCCAAATTGAAATAAGTTGCAGATGACATTTTTATCCGATGAAACTTAGAATTTCTTCCTTATACACAATGTTTTCGAACCAGAAATTTGAAAAATCTCAAATTTCATCATGTTTAAAATATCGTCTGCAACTTCTTTGAATTTGGCCCGGTCTAAAAAATTTCTTGTATGGTAATTGGTAAATGAATATTTTTACACTCATTAACCTTTCCATTTGTTTGGTGTTGATATGATGTTTGTTATTGCTGTATATCTGGATGGAAATGCATATTTTATTAATGTAATTAATACTAAACTCAATTTATAATTGAATATTATTTTGAAGAAGGTGTCTATATTCTACCCATGAGAAGTAAGTCACTTTCTACCTCACCTGAACACAAAGTGCAAGGTGATCGGTCATTATCCATCGTCCGTTCATCCCTCTGTCCCCAGGTGGTAGGACGCCTGATTCCTGATCATTGGGTCCCAGGTTTGATCCCGGTCGCTGCAAATATCCTTTGACATTTGTCTCCCACCAATTTGCGGTTAATCTTAAACTTAGGTGGGATGAGCAGCTGGAGGCTCGGAAAGGATGTAGTGGTAGTAGGAAGTAATGGTGTGAGAAATACCAGAATCCATGCTTAGGTGCTCCAGCCGCTGTGATATTATCCATCTATAATTTCTATAAAAATCTTCTGCTCCTATTTCAGTAAGACGACCAAGCTGAAATTTGGCAGGAATGTTTACTTGGTAAAGTTCTACAAAGTTTGTTAAAAGAATTTAATTCCATAAAAAAAACCCAGGTTGTTTGGTATTTGAAAATGAGACATTAAAGTATATGTTAAATGCAATAAAAAGATAAATTTTGTGTTTCGTCTTTTTGCACAATATTTAGTAGTTTAGAAATTTGTACTAATTTGCATAAATATAACAAGTTTAAATTTGTCTTTAGAAGTATTTTCTTCTCAAGAATTCTAAGGAAATGGCTTTATTGATTGTTTATCAATCAGTAAAAACATTATGTCAGTGACTGAAGCAAACTTTCCTCCCAAACCACTTAGCCAATTTGAACCAATTTTGGCAGAAATGTTCCTCATGTGGTCCTGTATAAAAATAACCAAAAAAGAATTTAAAACCGTTGAAAATTCTGTTTGCCATGGCAACAAAAGTGAAATTTTAAAATAATCTTTAAAAACCTTCGGATGTAGAGCCTTGATATTTTGCATGAACCACCAGCCTTTAATATAGCTAAAATCATGACCCTCGGGCCCCCAGGAATGGAGTCCCATGGGGTTGGATTTTATAAAGGAATAAAGAACGATTTTAAAACGACACCTCCTCTATTGAGCCAATTTGAACCAAATTTGGCAGAAATGTTTCTCAGGTGGCCCTGTATAAAATTAACTTAAAGAATTTAAATCCGTTCGGATGAAAATCTAGTTGCCATGGAAACAAAGGTGAAATTTTAAAATGATCTTTAAAAGCCTCCTTCTCCTGATCCAAAAGGCGTAGAGCCTTGATATTTTGCATGAAACATCAGTCTATTTACATCTTTCAATTAAGCTAAAATCATCTTTCTCGGGTCCCCAGGGTTAAAGCCCCCAGGTACAGAGCCCTAGTGGGTGGGGTTTATAGAGAAATAAAGAAGGTTTTTCAAACGACATCCCCCCCCCCAAAAAAACCCATATGGCATAATGAACTTATTTGTCAGAAATTTCCCTTAGGTAGTCCTCTTTCACATTCGCTAAAATTATACAAATCCAGCGGATGACTCTGATTGCCATGGAAGTACGATAGTTTAATCTTTCACAATCTTCTCCTCCTGACCCAGTTCGTATGTAGCCTTGATATTTAGCACGAAGCATCAGTTCACTGACTTCTTTCACATTGGTAAAATCATTAACCTGAGGATCCAGCAGGTAGAAAAGGGTGTTCTCCATATTTCAGTACTTAAGCCTTGAAAGTTGATATTGAGACTTTATGATCCTCAGGTACAGAGCCAATAGATGAATGATTATTTAGACCCACTTGTATCATAATCCTAACCCTAACATTGGATTAGACTATTGAAAGGAAAAGAGCCTGTATCTCAGGTGATCGCCACAGGGCCCTCTTGTTTTGGGTTTGTTGTAAGTTTATTTCAACTAAAGCGTTGTAGCTATAGCTTATTCAGGCTATAGTTACGATGTCTAGGACACCAACCAATCATTCTACCTTTTAACTCACCTGAGCAAAACATGCTCATGGTAAGCTTTTGGGATACTTGAATGTCCGTCTTATGTTGTCCATTTTGTGTCGTACGTCGTCAACAAATAGGTATTAACTCTGTAGAGATCATACTTTTGATTCAATCTATCCCAAACTTTCTTGAAGAACCCTGGTGAATATGGTAAAAGCCTTATTGAAAATTACCTTGTTTCAACTGTAGAGGCTACACTTTTCACTCAATTTTTCTTTTGTTGAAATGTTTGTTTACTTATGAGGAAGAACCCTATTGAATATGGTGGCATTCTGACCAATATCAAGGGTAAGGATGCCTTATTGAAAATTTTCACGTAACCACTCTAGAGGTCACAATTTTTAGCTCGACTATTCGAAGAATAGGCTTACGCGTCGGCGTCGGCTTAATTGTTTGGTTAAACCTTACGTGAAAGTGTCATATCTCAGTTTCTACTAATACTATTGCTCTGAAACATTAAACGTGCTTTGGGGACAATAATACCAGCCTTTAGACACTGATTCAATACTCTAACATTTATTTTAGTGGAATTGTAACTCTTTTCGGACTTAGTAATTCTTAGTTAATCCTTACGTGCTACTGTCATAATATATCTTTGATAACTATCTTTCTACTAATTCTATTGCTTTGAAACTTTGCACATGCTTTTGTGAACATCATATCAGCCAGGCACAGACTCATTACAATTACATTTATTATAGTGGAGTTTTAACCATTTTCGGACGTGTTCATATCTTTACGCCGTTGTTCATGTCGTGGTGCAAAATCTTCCACATTTTGTTACAATGTTACGTACTTTAGTATTTATTTGTTATTTTGAATAAAACTACTTAGTAAATGCACGTGTTTTTGTGCCTTTACTGATTCCTAGCACGATGATACACGTTGTCATGTAGACATCATTATCGAACGCGGTTACTGAAAACGGCCAATAACACCGCTCTCAGAACTTTCAGTCCTTTGATTACATGGTGTCATTTTGTTATCCAATCTTTAACGAAGTGATATTTCATGGGACGAAAAGTATGTTTTTGAGGTTTATGTGACAAAGAACTGTACTCAATTTTATTAGTGGCCGGCTAATCTTATTTTCGTCTCAATCAGGATATTCTAGCCAAAGCTTGTTTAACTAATTCCCACACAGAGACGCATTCGGAAGCATCTCATAAAAAACAATTAGGAAAACATTGGGGAATATGAAGAAATTGCTTGTAAAAAGCAATTTCTTCATTTTCCACAATGTTTTCAACCCAGATAGTTGAAAACATCCGAAATTTGTGTAATTTACAATTTGGTTGCTATGGCAACATTATGATGAGAGAATCAATTTTAGTTGTTATATTCTTTATCTACATTACACGAGGATTTGAATGAGTCATATTTTATGTTAAACTGAAGTAGGGCCATTTTTACCAGTTACTGAACCTAGCCCTTTGAAGTTGTCATCTAGAACTTCTCTCGATTAGGATCAGTCTAAATTCTGCAAACTGGTAATGGTTTTAAATTGCTTTCCCTTTTCTGCAACATAATATCAGAGATTAGAGATTAGTCTGGAACCACGAGATCCAGGGAAAGGTTACCCGAAGACCATATTGTCAGATTCACAATCACGAAACTAATAACATGCAGGATTTTGTTTTAAGTAGTTATTATTATTATAATTATGATTATTAATTTGCATTAAATCGCAACCATTTTCAAAAAATAATATAAGTTTGCTTTTATCCATTACCAAAGGACAATTTCACACTGGTACAAATCGAAAAGAGTTTCAGACGACTTTTGAAAATGCACTTAAATTAAAAAAGACAGAAAAACTTGATTTATAACAAAGGGAGAGTGTGCTTGTTACAGATAATTTCTCGTTTTCCCCCAATAATTTTAATTTCATATTTCTTCAGGGCGTTAGAAGGAGGGATTGTGTGATATTAGTTAAAATAGTCATTCCACTTCCACATTCTCGTGTCTCTTGGTGTTGAATGTCGTCGTCTATAAACCATCTATATTCCACTATGGCATAGTTACTTCATTCCCACTCAATCCTTTTCAACGCCCCTAAAAAAGGCTTTGGAAAACATTGTGGAAAACGAAGAAATTGCTTGTATCAAGCAATTTCTTCATCATCCGCTATGTTTTCTATCCAAAAAGATGAAACAATTTAAAATTGCATCAACTTGAAATTGTTATTTGCAGCTTCTTTCAATTTCGAAAATTTTGCTGTGTGCCATGGGAATGGGTTAAACATACAAACATGTACTTAAACATAGGTAAACATTTATCTTCGTTCATAATGAACTTTTTCGTCGAGAAAAATAAAAATCGCCGTTGGATAATTTAAAAGTTGTTATTAAAACTAGAATACTCTGCAGTTGCGATATTTTTGTCTCGCACGGACGAAATGATTACACACAAATGTTGGAGATAAACACGTTAGATACGGACTGAATGAATTATTTGATTGGTCGATCACATTCTGGTGTCCCTGGGCATGGATTTTCGCCGTCTATACAACACTTCCACGATGGCGTAGCCAAACATACCGACACATAGAAAGGCCATACAAATGTAAATCTTAATGTCCGTGCACAAATAACTCTGGCAAGCAAACGCGATGATAAATCCAAGAGATTCCCACAACCTGTAGTTGGCGAACGCTGCTTCCGATTCTTTGGTCCACAGCAAACCATACAAGGCTGGAATCGCGAAAGAAAATTGATTGGTACAGACATTACAAAAAAGAGTGGTATCAGATCATAACTTCCCTTCTTACTTGAAACAATTGACCGATCGCGGCCGCCATTCAAATTACCAGTCGTCTAATGAAATCGTTCATTTTTAACTAGAAATGAGTTTGGAACTCCGAACATTGGCCGCTATTTTTATTAACCTTTATGTTTGGTGGTCGACTTAAACGTCGTTAATAAAGCTTATTCAAGTCCTAGTAACGACGTTTCAGTCGCCAACCAACCACTTTACTTTTTTGTTACATGCTTATGGCTATAAATTTCGCAAAATAGCGCCGTGAAATATCGAAGCGGAACAATCTCTCAGAGTCGGTGGTAGTGGCGTACGAAGTAACTAGGCAGAGCCAGCGATAGGTTAATTATGATAAACGTGATAGGTGCCAGGGATTTATCTATTTCAAGTAGACGACTTTATATCTATCTTCACCATCTCTAGATACACATACCTATAAATTACTATATGTTAACCGTAAAACTATCTAACTAAAAGCCTCTTTAGTATACGGCCGCCGTCATGGGGCTTTTTGTAGAGTATAAGACTCCCATCTTCAATCATGGCATGTCATAGGTTCGATCCCCGGCGGCGGCAAATATCCTTTCCGACATTTGTCTCTCACCAACTGGTGGATAATAGAAAACCTAAGTGGGATAGCAGCTGGAGGCTAGGGAAGGGTGTAATGGTGGTACTGGTGCAAGATATACCAGGAATCTATAGTTAGTTGCGAAAATCGACAATAAAGGACGGACAGACAGAAGGACAGTCCTAGTTATGAATATATCGCCGGTGGAATTCTAAAACCTCGTAACTACAGCTTTAATCAAACTGTAGTTACGAGGTTTAAGAATTACACCGATGATAAAGAATGTGACTGGTCAAAAGAAAAAAAAAGGGACATTCTGAGTTTTTCGTAACTCAATACTTGAAAAAGAGATGGGGTCAACGAGCTCCCGGGTATCGGGGAGGACGATGTCGGTATCCGGTTACTAAATCATTACCTGTTACCCGATCCGTATACAGTAACTTATTTAGTTTAATCATTATTCAGCAAGAATTTACATTGATAAAGCTACAGTTTGTTGTTTTATCATACAAGAAAACGTACACCTGTACATGAAGCGGACGGAGGCAGCTATAGAAATAGTTTGGAATGGTTACTCCAGTCTAATTCGAACCATATGAGGAGTAAAGGCAAAAGAAAAAGAAGCGGATTTAAAGGGATTTGATATCGGGTGCTCGAGTACCCGCGGTAAATACGACCATGGGTACCCGGGTACAAAATTCCTACCCGTCCCGTCTCTATATCAACCGACGGTCCATCAGAGTTCAGTTCCTAAAAATGCTTATATAGGAATATAGAACGGTCTTTCTATATTCAGAAAATCGTTTTTGAAAGAAAAGTATCGACCCTTTTCAGCCCGCGCAAATTGAGCAGGCTGAACATGGTCGACACTTTTCGCACTTACTAGTGGGTTCTTCTTCGCTGGACGGGTCACAAATGAGAAAACTGAAATCTTGAACCAACATTATTTCGTCATTGGTCGTACAAGATTTCGTAACTACAGTTTTATTCAATCTATAGTTACGACATTTTGCACGCCCAACGATGACATAATGGGGAGACAGCAATAAAGTAAGATGAGACAGGAATACCATTTATCTGTGTTTGAATGACAGCGTCGCCCATACCCCATAACGCAGCGAATATGTAGAACAAATATTCCTTTTCCGGTGATGGTTTCCAGTACAAGAAAAATACCTGGAGTCCTCCGTGTACCAAGAAAGCTGCGAAAAGACAAAGGTTTGAATCTAGCTATCTGTCGTAGAATAATGGATTCTTTCTATCGTGAAATAGTGCAATAAACCGAAAAATGCGTTTCTCACTCGGTCATTTATTACTGACTCAAAATGTGCTTGCCCGACGATACTTGTTACAGCGATAAAGTGTAACCGGGTTACTGCATAAGAAAACACCAAGGGTATATCTTACAGAAACAACTCTTGTAATTCAGTTCTCGGGGAGTGGAAGTGCTTTAGAATCTAATATGGTAAATCGTTATAAAAATATATATATTTACATAACTTAATGTAAATAAATAAATGAAAAAATAATTTATAATAGAAATAAATAAAACGAATGAATTTAAAGATTGGATGCAATATATCAGTTTGAAAAAAAACAAGGGGTATTAACTCAAAAGATCGATCCAGCGTTCCTATCCAGTAAACTTTTCATTGATGAGACAAGTAATATAGTAATGAAGCTATGTCCAAGAAAAAAGTTTGAAAAGCAATTACAAGCAATATAACTCATAAACTAAGCAAGGTATAGTTATGGTTATTGATTCTTGTTCTCTTCACACCATATTAATGCAACAAACACAAGAACCAAGGTATTTATGGAAAAAAGTCGCGATTGAAATCAGATTTTTATTACAAAAGTTCGAAATGAACTCTCGCGTCCATTTTAACTAATAAATGATAAAGATAATAACTACAGGCAATTTAGGAAAACAAAATTGACATTTTGACCTTTGTCCTCGTGAAGAATTCCTTTAGAAAACTACGTTAACATCAAAGGGTTGAAAGCAGTGGACGGCATAACTATCGGACCAATCTTTCTTTTGAAAAACAATCTTAATAATGAATCCGACTAAAAATGACAAACAAACAGTATAGACTAAGATCAAACTGCAAGTATGCGCAGGCTGATCTTGACTATGTCTCCCGCAAAAACAGCAATATTCCGGATCCAGCATGACAAGGGTAAAAATAACTTACCAAGTATAAAGAATGGTATGTGACCAACTAATTCTACCAGCCTTCCAAACGAAAACGAACAAATCGCGTCTACAACTCCATAACATATCATTACGAACCCAATGTTCTCTATACCGAGGGCACAACCCACGAACGACTGAAAATTGTGGAAAATATAATTAAATTAACGATTAACTTCAGTGCAAACTGCACCTACAAGTCAGTAGAATACCACAAGCCCAATATTCTATATATCGAGGTCGTAAAACATCTGTACACAAAATAAAGGAATAAATTAGAAATAAAAAACGCCCTTGCAATCCCATTATATATTGTTTCAAATCAAATATTCACTAAACACACACGAGCTATAGAAAAACTAAAAATTAGTTTTATTACATTGATAATAGTGCAAATGAAAAAAAAATGTAACCAGACTGAAAAATGTAGAGGCTTAACCGGGATCCGAGCCCGGGACTGTGTTCCGAATTTAGCTGCCCGACCACGTCAGAATCTGGTATCGGTTTAAATAGATGATCCCACTACATTATTTCCTTGCAAAAAATAGGTGGGGCCAACAGAGTCATTGGGAGTGCAAGCGATTGGTCATTTGAACTACAAGGAAACGTCAGAACCCGATGTCGGTTAATAGATGGCCCCACTACTGTAACAAAACGATGAACTGGTATTTTTTTTTATTCATTTGATGCATTTTAGGTCAGTGCAACGGTGATATTAAATGAGTTAAGCATGTACATCTTTATCAGACTGCTGCATGAAGCTGCTTCGGCTTAAATGACCAATTGCGCCAGTAAATTAAATGACGACCAATGAAATACTTCATTTCTACCAGAAATGAGTTTTGAACTCCAACATAAACCGCCACTTTGGTTAACCCTTTTTTATGGTTTGGCAACTTCAATTTCGTATCTACAGCTTATTAAAGCTGTAGTTACGACGTTTAGGTCGCCAACCAACCATTCCATATTTTGTTACATGCTACTGGCCATAAAATTTGCCACAAAACGCCGTTTAAAATCGAAGCGGGACTTCCTGTCGGAGTCAGTGGGCGTGGCCAAAGGAGTAAGTAAGCAAGGTCAGCGATGGGTCAGTTCTAGAATATATCTTTACTTTCATACCTCCACGATGCCACCACCACAAATAACATCGTCATCAACAACAATAACAGCAGCAGCAACAACAACAGCAAATACATGTGCATGTACGTGACATTTCCATCAATTACACGTGCTCTTTGATAACCTACGTTGAGCAGCTCGGCGGCGGCACATATCCTTTCCGGCATTTGTCTCTCACCAATGGGTGGATAATCGTAAACCTAAGTGGGATAGCAGCTTGGGGCTAGGAAAGGATGTAGTGGAAGAACAGGTGTGAAAAATACCAGGAATCCATTGTTAGGTGCTCCAGCCGCCGCGATATGACTGAAATACTGTTAAAAGTGGCGTTAAACCCCATTCAATCAATCAATCACGTTGAGCAGAGTGGACAGCCACACAATTCGTGTAGAATCTTTGCTGATTATCAAAAGTAACAACACAGGCTGATCTGAGTCTTTACTTGGCATTCATGTACAGTGGTTGGAAACGTGTCGTACAGCCTTATATTCTCTTTGTCTTTTAAGCATTTTCGAATCGACCAATTGCTGGCCCCGCCTACTTACTCCGTTGGCTCCACCTATTGACTCCGACAGGAAAACCCTCTTAGATTTTAATCGTCATTATTTCGCAAAAATTAAAAAAAAAGATAGAGTGGTTTGTCGGCAAGCTGTAGTTACCATGTTTTAGTCGCCACATTGACATAAATGCTTCACATAATTGCTTCGAATAAATGGGGGCAATGTTAGAGTTCGAACTTCACTCAAGGTCTTAACGAATGATTTGATATGTCGATTATTTTTTGCTAGCAAAGCGTCAGCTTTGATAGCTCAAGTTAACAGGCAAAGTTTTGAGGTCTTCTCAAAGTTCAACGAGTGCAAACTACCACTGGAGACTTAACCACTAAATCAGTTGAATGACTGCGCCAAAAAAGTAGTTCTAAAGTATTTCAGGAATATTGCATACTCTATTCAAATTGTAGAGAACTCTGTCAACAGCGTTCTATTTAACCCATTCCCACTCAATTCCGCTTTTAAGCATCTCTTGTATAAGCACTTTCTGCAATGTCCACAATGTTTTCTACCCAACAAGGGAAATTTTTTCTAAATCAACCATGCTTTGCTAGCTTACAGAACTTTCAGTACTTTGATTTTGAATGAGGCGAAGTTAAAATTTTTAAGATTTCTTAGTGAAGATATGTAAAATAATTCGTTATTTTTCTATTTCTGTCAAAATAATGGGGGTGGGGGGGGGGGACACCACTCACAGGTACCTATTTTCACACGGGTCCGGTATATACTTACCTTCGTGTAGTCACCCGTCATAAAGGCCTGTTCAATCCCACTGTACATAGTGAGGATGACCAAAAGAATCTGGTACTCTGATCGAAACAAATGTTTGACTGTTTTTAGAATAAGTTTTGATGAGAATCTTCGGCTTTGTGTGTTGTCCTCTCTCTCCAGGGTAATGGGATCGAGCAACAAAGATATGACAAGGACTGCCAGCACGGCGAACCCAACATAGATACCACAAAGTGTGTACACCTATACAAGACAAGAATAAAGAAAGCGATTCGTGATTAATTGAGAATTATGAAAAGTAAATATTTGAAATTGAATCGGATATAGCACAGTTCCACCGGAAACGGTATTTATAAACGTATAGACAGTAAGGTAGAATGATAATTTAACATGTAGAAAATCTGCAAAAGGCAAAAGGTCTAAGCCCTGTTCAGACTGCATAGTACGCGCAGTTTGACAAAGGTCGATAACTACCGCATTTACGAGATGGATCTCATTCGTATGACAGTTCCTTAACAACGGCTCAATCTGTTATTTGTCCTCTTGTCGATTGAAAGAAGAATTAAAAGCTCAAAAAGCTCGGTTTAAATATGCACTTCATTAGATTTTTATAAGAAAAATACTTGTATACTTGTAACTCGACAAATGGTTTTGTTTACCCACTCCCACACAAAGAAGCCTTTAGACGCCCCTATAGTAAAAAGCTTCAGAAAACATTGTGGAATATGAAGAAATTGCTAGTTACGAGCAATTTCTTCATTATCCACAATGTTTTCTACCCCAAAAGATAAAGTTTTCTAAAATTTCATGAAATCTTAATTGTAATCTGCAACTCATTTCAATTTGGACCAGTCTAAAAAAATTGCGTTGAAATGGGTTAATAATAAAAACTTAGATAAATCCAACCAAATATTCCATGACAACAACGATAGCGATACCAACAATAAATAATTGAATACAAACGCGTTGTATTCAAGTTATTCTTCAGCGAAAGAGAGTGGAAATTTAAGAACTAATGAAAATTTCTTTTTTCTTTCAAAATCTGATTTAAGACCTATTTTGCCCTTACCACATGACAAAATTTTAACATACTTTGAAATCGCACATTTTAATTATCAACGGCATATTTATCTGCTGAGAGATGAAAGGGCGGATCAAATTTGAAAATATTACCAAGTTCCAGTAGGCCTTTTCAAATATGCCCAATACTGCCTCTTTAACCCATTCCCACACAGTGACGCTTTTGAACGCCCCTCAAGGAAATCAATTTGGAAAATTTTGTGTAAAATGAAGAAATTGCTTGTAACAAGCTATTTCTTCATTTTATATAATATTTCCAACCTAGATAGTTGAAAAAAATAAAATTTAACTTTATATTTTAGTCTGCAACTCCTTTGAATTTGGACCAGTCTAAAATTTAGCCGTCTTGTAATGGGATAATAGAATCTCTAACTAAGATAGTGTCAATCTCACCTGTGACATGGGTGGTTTGTCTAGATTGGTGTTGTTGGTATCGGAGTCAGGACAAAAGTTTGCACCACAATGTTCTAGGTCGAGATTCGTTATGTTCGTGTCTTCTTTCTTAAATACCAACGATGAAATCAGATTCCCCCATATCTGAGCTGATATGAAAAGCAAAATTTTACAGAGTTAAAATGTGTGAGCAGAGAACTAGAGGCCTTAAGCATTGGAGATAGTTTTAACATTTCAATGCGTTAATCACAAACTTTTGATATTATACTAATCAACGACTCTATTACATAACAATATTCGTTTATATTGTCATGGACAATGGCAGATTTTTCAATTAATGTGCAAGAATATTTCAAATAATAAACAAATTTCGAGTAATTAAGAATTAATGAAGTGAAATGAATAAAATGGAAAAGAATAAAAGTATAAAATGGTGAAAATATACATTAGTTATGAATGGAAAGGATACTTTTCTATTAATAATAATATTCCCCCACAAACAAACGCGAAAATGACAAGAATAGAATGAGTCATTTATTTGGGTTTTTAACGTTAGTGTTTTAAATTTCACCTATTTTATGTGCTTCTGGGATGTGACCAGTACTAGGCTGGTGCTTATTAGAAGATGAGAATTAGAGGCCTATCATTTTCACCTTCATTTTCAAATAAAACAAGAGCCGTTAGAGACGGATTATGCTCCCCGAATAAGGCTTTGTCACAAAATTGTATGCCATTATTGGACAAAAATCATCTTTTTGAATGCAATTTTAGTTTGAGAGTTCAGTTCACAAGAAATTTTGAAGTTTGACAAACATTGAAGGAATCTGTTTGGCTTCACAAGCCTGATTCTAGTAAAATTCAATGTCATTATATGGTAAAGGGTTAGATATTTTACCTTGACCATCAAAGTTATCAATGAAAAATGTCTCCATACAAAAAAAATGAAGACTCTAACTTGAGAAGTCTTGCAGAAACAATAGACTGATTTATTTTAGATTAGGATATATACAAAATATGAAGCTATATGGCATTAAGCCCCCTTTTAGCATGGTAAAGTTCATTGGGTCAAAAAATGAAATAAACATTACCTAGTACACTTAGTAAACAACATTTATGTAAAGTAACAAGAAATTTTGGCGATTTGTAAAGGAGGTATATTTGAAAAGTAATGACCTTGACAATTTGACCTTGACCAATGACCTTGAACTTAGTACCAACAGAAAGGTCATGTCATAAGCAATGCACATGAGAAATATGAAGGTTATATCACTTACCATCGTAAACTTATGGACAATGTAATAGTTATTTTTTTTTGAAATTTTGACCTTGAGAAACGACCCTGACCTCAACAGATGACCTTGAACTTAATACCAACAGAAAGGTCATGTCATAAGCAATTCACATGTGAAATATGAAGGCTATATCACTTACCATTGTGAACTTATAGACAAAGTTAAAGTTAAGATTTTCAAAATTCTGACCTACGCATATGATCTTGACCTTGACTGATGACCTTGAACTTAGTACAAACAAAAAGGGTTTGTCATAAGCAATGCATGTGTGAAATATGAATACTATATCTATCACCAATCAAAAGTTATGGCTAATATAAGAGACAAAAAGAGAGCTTTCATAAAACTAATTACATTAAGGCCCCATGTAACATGACACGTTTTTTAAACGACAATTTTCGATAGTTTTGGGTCAAGAAGATCTGATTTGCTACTCAA
Source organism: Fragum fragum (assembly GCA_946902895.1). NCBI lineage: Eukaryota > Metazoa > Mollusca > Bivalvia > Cardiida > Cardiidae > Fragum > Fragum fragum. Next base: position 25,922,102 of record OX336373.1, read on the forward strand.
ATATCAAATTTCATAAAATTCTGTCTATTAGACTAGGAGAAATTGGCAAAAAACTAATTTTTACATTAATGCCCCTTTTTCCGTGACGCAGCCTTGAATTGAGAAAATTCATATGCGTCTCTTGGAAATTTCCTAGGAAGATTATATATGAAGTTTCATCGAATTAGACCCAGGGGTTCCTGAGATATGACGTCGGACGGACGGACGGACGAACAGACGGACGCACGGACGCGCGCACAAGCCGGCGACTACATGCTCCCCCGAAATTTTTTCGGGGAGCATGAAAACTATGATAAAGGCATAGTCTTACTCACACGTTTGGAAAATCATGAAGAATACTCCGAAGAATCGGTTAATGACGTCATCCTCTGTGTTTCCGGTAAGTCTAGCATACCAACATCCAGTTTCGGTAAGATAGGTACATTTAGCTGACCACAGGGGAGCCGCGCCAATACCAAGAATAATCGCAGCTGGAAATATTGTTGCGTAAACAGCGTAGAAATTCGCCACCATATACAGGATATAACAGCCCATAGAAAACGCCACTGTCCATTTACACCCGAATCTAGCGATAATTACGGGTGGGAGTAATAAACAACTCACAACGAGGGCGGCATACAGCGCAGCGAGTCCATTGGGACCCAGGCCGTCCTGTTTGTTCAAACTGCTTTGAAGGTTGGATAATGACTGGAATGATGTGAAGAGACACAGAAACCCAAAACTGACAACAAGAAGATTCTTGATAATCCGGAATTTTGACATCGGTGCTGTAGGTGTCTGTGAGACTATGGGAGTGAGACTGACACCGGAAGTTCCAAAATATGGCTTTCCGTTAGCTTCGGCCTCTTTCTCGGACCTGTACATCGTTGGCTCTGTTGTCTGTAAATAGATTGTAGATGTCTATTGTTAGATTTTTTTTCTTATAAAGTAGTAAACTTTTCCATGAACTAGTTTAAAACTTTCATAAATATGAAATATGGATCGTATTATGTACAAATTATAGTGAGTGCTCAAATGTCACTTTTGTCTATACCTGTAAGGACAAAATTGCCATTTGATCACCCTCTATAACTTGTACATCTATACTTAGTATTTTAACGATAAATGTAGATATACAATAACAACAACTAAGATTTTTTACCGAATAATTCATTTACCATAGTTTTCATTAATCTTTTATTTTTAGTGGCTAAACTCAATCAGTCACGGTAAGTATAGAAATGCAAGTGACATTTCGGTTGTTAATTGCTAAATGGCTGTAGAAGCGCAAACAAAATACAAAAAAGCTTTATTTATCTTGCCTCAAAGGATACCTTCAATAAAACGAATATTGAGTGAGAGTGATTTACAGCCTTCCTTCCTATAAATGACTGATATTATTTAGTCCGGACGATAAAGGACCCTTGATAATGAGTGTCTGTGATAACATAATATTTACTAAGTAAAAATGAAAACTTTATGATTTTTTAAACCAAACTCCTAATATTAGTAATACTGCATTTTTTTGTGTGTGTTTGCATGAAGACCACAAAATACCTTGCTATTCGTAGAGGTATACACATTTCACGGCGGTATAGTTTTTTTAATGAAAAGAGTAAAAAAAAGTAAGGCTAACCTAAAAATGAGAGTCATGACAATGATAATCAAAATATAACACTTTTTTTTTCAAAATGTAATTGTGTTCTCTAACAGCAACACAACGCCTCCTCATGAATCTAACAGCATTTGTGAATACTGCCTCCATTTGTAAAGACGTCTCCAATGTTCAACAATGGTACAATCAAGATCCCCAAACGTCTGAGGTGGATTGACTTGCTGACGGACACGGCGGCCTAGCTCATCGGAGATATGCTCAATCGGATTTAGGTCAGGTCTGCGCGAAGTCCAACCTTTAACTTCAAAACCGGCATTTCAAGGAAAGTCTTGCGTTAGTAATACTGTGTGTGTCCTAGCATTATCGTTTTGAAAGGTAAGACCTGGGCCGTGTCTCTACAAAAAAGTTTCAAAATCTGAGCCCCGTAATGGTAAGCGGTTAAGTTGTCTTAAACAACGGGAGATCCTCTTTCAGCACAAAATCATTAACATGCTATAAGACTCCCACCACAAAATCTTTCCACCTACTGACACATGCTTTAGTATGACATTTTCCATGCTTGACTCTGCCATCAGCAATCCGCATCGTGAATCGCGATTCGCCACGAAAAACAATCGAGTTCCGCTGCCACTGTAGCTGCCATGTGGCCCATGCGAACCTGTTGAGTCTATTATAAGGTGTAAGAATCGGTTCATTATAAGTACTTCGAGCTCGAAGAACCATTAATCACATACGGTTTCTAACAGTTTAGGCTGTAAACCTACCACCAAACATCTCTCTACTTGTGGAGGTTGCTGTCGTAAATCTGTGTCGCAGTCGCATTTCAATGTCATCCCGATGAGACGTCACTCGTATCGCTCCTTGTCTCGCCTAGTCAGCGACTACTATGTGTGGTGTACACAAGCTCTCAAACAAATCAGCGTTTGCCGTGAGCAATTCAATACTCTAGCAACAGCGGTCACAGACTGACCAGCCAAAACCATTCCAATTGCTTCATGACACTGCTCGTAGCATTTACACAATAATGTCAAGGCCGAATTTCTCTTATGCATAAGCTGTACGCTGATTAAAGGCAAATTTATGGAATGCCGTGACTGTCTTATACCATTATCCTATTCTTGGTTGGTGGATTTTAATATTTCATATCTTTATTTTAATTATATATAACATAAAAAGGCAGTCAATGGATCCAAAATTCTGAATGTTTATTCTAGAATTCAATTTATTTCACTCGGCAGCATATATATGATTGCAAAGGTTATTGTTTTGAATCGAAATATGGTTTATCTTATTTCGGTCAGACACGCTAATATACACTGGTATGTATATATCATTCCGTAAAAAGGAGAGATTGGAACGGCTTAAATTATATCTATCAATCAGTTTGATATGTTGAACCAAATTAAAAATGCGTGATAGCATATGTCCTTATATTGCAGCTAAATGGTTTGGCATCTATTCCTTTTTATATGGGTTTAAATAAAACGGCAGTTATATTCTTGTATTAAAATATTCCCGTTGAACAATCATTTATTTATATTTATAAACGAATAAAAGTTATTGGTACAATAAGCTCATATATGGCTATATAAGTCTCTGTATTTGAAATTGAATACGGCTTATATCTAATTAAATAATATGATATCAAACGGATGTATATTTAAATTGTTAAATGTTTATATGGAAACACCCTTTATTATATGTATATATAACGTCATTATATTAAACAAAATTGTGTATATATGCTAACGTGTCTCCATATTTGAAATTGAATATGGTTTATACTTGATTAAGTGGAATGATATTAAACGACTGTTTAGTTATATAATGTCATTAATTGCATATTTTGAAACACCCTTCATTATATGTATCCATAATGTCATTATATTTAACAAAAAAGTGTATATATGATAACGTGTATCCACATTTGATAATCAATCTGGTTTATATTTGATTCAATGCTATGATATCAAACAAATATTTATTTATATCATGAGCTTTATTTCTGATATTAACACATTCTGCTTTATGTTTGTCATTTTCTGTAACCAAACAATGAATATATAATAACATGCATTCACATTTGAAATTGAATATGGCTTATACATGTATCTCATTAAATGATATGATATCAAACGACTTTATTTTTATATTATATCATTAATTACCTATATTGAAACATCTTTCATTGTATGTATCCATAACTTAACTATATTTAACAATTTAACAAAACCGTGTGCTAATAAATTAATCTTTCACTTTACGTAATCCCAAAGCTATGATATGCTTTCGTGTAACCATTATATTGAAGGAAATCCCATTATATCATTGCATGTGAACCTTAATTGAAATAAATGTTTAGTGATGTTAAATGATTTATAGACCAATACATTTTTGTTTATAACACACTCTTTTTTTCATGATGTTTTAACGTTTAAACAAAGCAAGTTGCTTGGTGTTAGATTCTGCAGAGTGAGAGATCACTGCTGCATGTCATGCATGTAATTCAAAGAATTTATCTGGGAACAATTTCTTTGTAGAAACTGACAATTGAAGGTGGTACCCTACAAGACTTTCACTCCTGAGCCTAAAGAATTTCATGGGCTGGTGTGTTGAATGGAGATATGCGAAAATCTTTATTCCTAATGATACCATTTTCCTGGCCTTTGGGAGGAGTTACAGATTGCAAAAATGGGCCCTTTTTGCTCTTTATTTAATGAGGCAAAAACGGACAGAAGTGTAACCTATGTGTGTAGTCTGCTGGTAATACATTCGTCAAATACTTTGATTAATGGCTGTGAAAAGGATAAATATTACAATATACTTATATTCTGTAAGCAGTTATAACTTAGTAATAAAATATAAGCTATATATTGAAGGTGTTAATTTTCTCTCTCTTTAAATGATGATTTTCTCTATACTGCTTGCACGAATTCGCTATGCGAGACCGGTTTTGAATTTCCTTTCGCCAGAACAATCATATGTTTATAAATTAACGCGATCTTGAAAACGACTTTAGATTGAACACGATCAATCGAAGCGAGATGATTCCCTTTTCAATTCGGTTTTAAAGTAGATTTTGCCTTGAGTTTCAATATCTACCATACTTATCGTATGGTAGAATATTTTTTTTCTTTTTTGTCATATCTTTTTGGAAGCGAGACGCACATGCCCAACAATTATTTCCAATCTCAGTAAAAAATCTCTTAAACGATTACTGCTATAGTGTCAAGTTTTCATTTGTGCTAAGTATACCATAGACTTAAATAACACCGTGTATTGTTATGGCTTTTGTACATTTTTTTATGGAAAGAACTAAGATCACAAAATAGGGATATTGCAAATATATTGTGAATGGACTGCAAATGACCGATGCGCTTACTGCATTTGAGCTCATGCGTGACATTTCCAACCATTACACATGTGCGCCAAGTAAAGATTCTGATCAGCCTGTGCATGCGCACAGTCTGATCAGAGTCTTCATTCGGCGCTCTATAGATAGATACTGACCTAAAGCTTCTTTGAACAATCAGCGAATATTCTAATTGCCCCGAATGGCTGTCCAGGGTGCTCAATGTTTGCGAGTCACGCACATGTGAAATGGTTGGAAATGTCACGCAAAGGCTCATTTCATTTCAATTAATGTTATTTTATAGCAGCGATTGTCAATGGCGTAGGCAAAATATGCGTAGCGTAAAACGCAGTACAGAAATCTCAAAGGGTACAACAAACAATTCAGCCTATCTTGTATTTGAAATGCATAATTATATGGTAGGACATGCTTTGGTTTGTCCCACCTTTTGGAAAGCGAGGCGCGCTCGTACAAGGGTTGTTTCTAATATTAGTGGCAGATTTCTTACACGATCGCTGCTGTAAGTAAGCGAATAAATAAAATGACAGGTAGAATAGTAAAGTTTTAACAAAAAGCAAATTAATTACGGAAATGATTTCTAAACCACTTAAATATAACAATATATACACTGCCCTCCACCACATACTCATCTCTAAGGAGGGGTAAAAAGTACCGGTTGTGACTCCACGTATACAAGGAATGGCCTCATATGGACATACATGAAGAATTTACTACATCGATCAATGGTCTTTTAAAGCGCTTACAATAAATCAAGTATAGAAGTAAACATTGATATGTATCGAGTAAACAAATCTATCTCCACAAATCAAGGTTAAGATATAAACTAAAGTTATCTAAACTAGGAAGTACGAAAGTGTATCAATAGAGTTTATCAATAGAAAGCTTTACATATGTACAAAGAGTAGATCCTTGCAACCTGCAAAATCTTAAGAACAAGAGTTCTAATACTTACCCCAGCCGCCGTCATACCGCAGTTGGTAGCGCGTCGGACTGCGTCGGACTGTCAATCTAGAGGTCTCGGGTTCGATTCCTGGCGGCGGCACTCATCCTCCTGTCTCTCACCAATGGGTCGATAATCGTTGACCTATATGAGATAACAGCTGGAGGCTAGGAAAGGGTGTGATGGCAGTACTGGTGTGAGAAATACCAGGAAGCCATTGTTAGGTGCTCCTGATTTGAAAGCGGCGTAAAACCCCATTCAAACAAACAAACAAACAAATCTAGTGCTTAAAAACGATGTAAGATTTGCTTTGAGTACAGTGGATCTTATATGAGCCACCACTTCCATTAACCAATTACCAAACGAAAATTTCTTTGTACTGGTAGTCTCAGACGACATTTAAAAGTGAACAAAAATTAAAACAAGTACCAAAATAGAGTAGAAAATGGGTGTATGGAGAAATTACTTGTGATAAGCAATTTCTCTTTTTGTCAGTTTTTTACTCCGGTATTTTCTTGGGCGCGTCAAAATAAGTGTCGACTTCTATTAACCCTTTCCTGATTTGCTAAAATTTAGATCTTTTCTAAGTCAAAGGTTTTGCAGACGAAAATTTTAATTGAAAAATACCCATTTAGTAGGGTGAAAATATTGTTGGAAAAGAAATTGTTTGTGACCGAATACCGATGATTTCAAGCTTTGACCCTTTCCTGTTTACCCCCTGGTTTTTACGTCCCTGTGATTTTATAATTGAGACAAGCAATTTCTTCTTTTTCCACAATATTTTCTATCCTACTAAATGGTTATTATTTAAATAAAATTCGTCTGCAAAACTTTTGAATTTGGATAGGTCTAAATTTTTGTAAAACAGGAAAGGGTTGATAATCGACCACTTTTTACACAAACGTATTTCCGTCCCTTTTGATGATTACTTAATCCATTACCAGACAGCTTTTGGACATCCCTAAAGAAAACAATTGAAAAAAATGTGTTCTACCCTGACAGTTGAAAAAAAAACCCTACAATTTCATAAACTTCAAATTGTCGTGTGCAACTCCTTCAATTCGGACAAGTCTAAAATTTTGCCATCTGGTAATGGGTTTATACTAGTAATCTATTGTTAAATCATCGTCCTTAAAGAAGGGGCACTTACAAATTATTTTCAGACTTTCTTAAACAAAATTGTTCATTCAGGTTCGCTAGTCACCTCTAGTGAACTCCAACAAGGCATTTCGACTGACTTATTACACCACGTCAGTTTTTTTATTGTAAGGAACGCAAAACAAAAAGAATAATTGTTAGTTGGAGGTCCAAATGTCGTAACTACAGTCTGAATATTGCCAAACTAACAGCCATGTTTGGGATAAACGTTGGAGATCAGCATTCACTTCCAGTCTAAATAATATATGTTTTGATTAGTCAATCGAATTTTTTATTGACCTCAGAAATCGGTCATTTCTATTTTAATCAAGTTTTGTTGGTATTCGTTACAATAGTCTCACTTTAAAGATTCTTACGCGTACCAGAAACTAAAGGATTAGCTGAGAAAAATATAATGAAATGAAATCAAGTTCAATCTGTTTTTCAGAGCTTTGTGCTCTCGAATTGGATATTTTATATTGCCGCACTATGACGGCGGTCACCTAACTAAGACTGGATGTACTAGTCAATAACTAATGATTGTTTAAAGAAGGGATTCGAACACTGTATCTGTAGTGGTAGGTTTCACTTGAAAAGCAAATATCGTCGTTGGCTGTGCAAAATGTCGTAACTATAGCTTTATCAAAGCTGTAGTTACGACATTTTGTACGCCAAACGACGATATATGCTATAACTGGTAATAGATGGATGGATTCCTCGTATGGTCTGTAAACAAACAAAAAACGTTTGTTTGTTTGACCTCTTTAATATGTTTGATTTCATGTCTATAGAGGCTATTCACATGATTTAACGAGACAGATATCTTAAGATTTGTATTAATTCGATACAAAGTCGGGGTTGACCGAATATATATGCGACATGTACCCGCGTGGAAACACTAAAATGTTCAGTAGAACACATAGGCTCTAGGTATTTCGAACATTGATGTCAAACCATGTAAAATGACAGCTTTAAACCCTTCTCACTTGACCAAAATTTAGACTGGTCCAATTTGAAAGAAGCTGATGACGACAATTTTAAGCTATTTTTTTTTTTTTAATTCTTTATCTTTTGGGCTTAAAAAATGTGCATAATGAAGAAAATCCTTGTAACAAGCAGTTTCTTCATTTTCAAAATCTTTTTACTTTAGAGGCGTCCAAAGGCGTCATTGTATGGGAACGGGTTAAGTCCAGAAAAATCTGAATGAATAAATAAACAAAAAAGTCATCAATACCTGTCGGTAAAAAAGTATATAGAGGACATTTTTCTGCAGAACGGAACCACTCGTGAAAATACAGCTTTTGTTGTTCAAGAAATGAAGAATAAATCAATTTTACACGGAAAACAAAAGGTTAAAGGGACAAAACATGAAAGAAAAAGATCGGACAGAAACTCTATAATCTCTGTTAATTTATATATTGACTGTGTTCTACCAAAACCTCGTGACTACAGCTGTAGCTACGAGGTTTCGGTAGAATAGCGACGGTATTCTTGCACGTGAATGCTCCCCAAATTGTTGTTTGTTGCATGTTTTTAGATATCAAAACTTAACAGGATTTCACGAAGAGGGTTCATACATTTATGTGATTAAGTTTATAGGCACATTTTTCAATAAGAACAAAAAGCACTCTCTTCATTTCTTATTATTTTATGCCATCAAGTAAAACAAGCAAGTTTCTTAACAATTTTGGGTAAATTTGTATTGGTTTACTTTGTGCTCGTCGGACTGTCAATCTAGAGGTCCCGGGTTCGATCCCCGACGGCGGCACTCATCCTTTCCGACTATTTGTCTCTCACCAATGGGTCGATAATCGTAGATCTATGTGGGATAGCAGCTGGAGGCTAGGAATGGATGTGATGGCGGTACTGGTGTGAGAAATACCAGGAATCCATTGTTAGGTGCTCCAGCCACCGCGATATAACTGAAAGATTGTTGAAAGCGGCGTAAAGCCCCATTCAAACAAACAAAACAAATACTTTGTGCTCAAGCACACAAAATGGTTGCGTGCTTAAATTGTTGTCATTGAAAGTATGAAAAATGAAACTTGATAGACGAAACTAAAATCAAATTATAAGACTCTGGTAAAGTTATTTGTTTCTGTTTATAAAATGGGCTTGGTGTGGCTTTAAGATGGTTCAAACATTTTTTGGTTGCTAGGCATATTCTCATAGTCTAACTTTACTTTCACCGACATAACGGCCCAAGATAAATTACTATTCAATGCACCAGTTGTATAAAAACAGAGTTTTGGTCCACAGACAAAATGTAAATGTTAATACATCAAATATTTGAATAAAAAATGATAGCGAAAAACTATTTTAGCAATCAGAAGTTCAAGCCCTCAACACAATATCCTGTGTTAATGCTGCGCAAAAACAAAATCTGAATACCATGGTCCCAACACGGATGCAGCAAAATGCAGTTTTGACATTTATTTCCCACATATTTACGATTTTTGACGCCCCCAAGAAATAAAAAGCTTTAGAAAACATAGCTGTAAAAGAAGAAATTGCTTCTTATAAACAATTTCTTCATTATGTACAATGTCCTTTACTTAAATAGGTAAACGCATATAAGATTTCATCAACTGAAAATTGTCGTATGCAACATCTTATGACCAGTCCATATTTGTGTCCTCTGGTAATGGGTTAACCCGTTCCCACTCAGTGACGCTTTTTGACGCCCATCGAGAAAAGCAATTGGGAAAACATTGTGTAAAATGTAGAAATTGCTTCATTTCTACAATGTTTTCTACCCAGACAGTTGAAAAAATTCTACAATTTCATAAACTTTAAATTGTCGCCTGCAACCCCCATCAATTTGGACCAGTCTAAACTTTTGCTGCCTGGTAATGGGTTAAGCTATGTTTGACTCACGAGTCTGTGCGCGACACATATGCACAAAGTAAAGACGAAGACCAGCCTGAGCATCCAAATAGTCTGATCAGAGTCTTCAATTTGCATTCTGCAGAAGCCGCCGTCATAGCGCAGTTGGTAGCGCGTCGGACTGTCAATCTAGGGGTTCCGGGTTCGATCCCCGACGGCGGCACTCATCCTTTCCGACTATTTGTCTCTCACCAATGGGTCGATAATCGTAGACCTATGTGGGATAGCAGCTGGAGGCTAGGAAGGGATGTAATGGTAGTACTGGTGTGAGAAATACCAGGAATCCATTGTTAGGTGCTCCAGCCGCCGCGATATAACTGAAAGATTGTTGAAAGCGGCGTAAAACCCCATTCAAACAAACAAACAAAGCATTCTGCAGATAGCTACCGAATCAAAGTTACTATATAGACGATAAGAGAATATTTACAGATCCTTTTAGCAGTTTTTTGGAAGAAGTTCAGCTTGCTCCCTCATTGTCCACGAGTTTTTTCTGCATTTAAGATAAAGATTTTAAAATTTACATCAACCTAGAAATTAAAATCTGCAATTTCTTTGAATTTAGACCAAACTAAAATGTCGTCTGGTATGGGTTAATGTACTTTATTGCTGTCCAGGCTGCTCATTGTCTGTGCTTTAGGCACTTATGGACTTTTTTGAAATGCCACACACTGCCTAAAATAATATTTGGGCGTGACGAGAAAGGAACACGACGGTAATAGAAATTGATTGGACGTGGCACAGACGGCGTAGTTCCCAATATTTACGTCGTAACAAATTGACAAAAAATCGGAAAACACTTTTAGCTAGCAAAGCGCCAGCTTTGATAGTTTTAGTTAACAAACAAAATTTTGAGGTCTTCTCAGAATTCAAAAGAGTGCAAACTAAATCCATTGAAAGTCTACGCCCAAAAAGTAGTTTTTTGTACACTCGAGTATATTGTGGCCAACCAAATTAACTCTATTCAAATTGTAGACACCTTCAAAAGCATGCTTTACAACCGATTCGCATTCAGTCCCGGTTTTAAGAATCCCCCTCAAAGGGCTTTTGAAAACATTGTGGACAATGAAGAAATTGCTTGTAACAAGCAATTTCTTCATTGTCCACAATGTTTGCTACCCTACCAAAGGCAAAGAAGATTACATAATAAAACAATGCTTTGCTAGCTTACAGTACTTTCAATACTTTGATTTATTGTTGCAATAGAAACGTTGTCAAGTTAGTTTTGCTGTGAATAAATTTAGACTTTTAATTTCAGACTTCAATGTAAATAGCCCCCTTCACCGCTTTAATAAATTACAAAAATTGAATGTTCTTTTTTATATTGTTCGAGACGATGATGCAATATTGAGACCCGTTATCTTGTTTATGGCCCAACTTCTAACAAGTATTAGGTTTATCGCATGTAATAGCAAGATAACGCGAAAATATTGTAATGATGAGTTCTCTACATTCATACTGGTAAAATTGAGATAATTTTGAGCAGGTTTTGCATTGATAACTTGAGAAATTACATCTCAAAGAGGACACGGGTTTCTTACATATATAAAAACGTGTTATGGCGCAATGTAATAGAGGATATTGAATGAACCGAATTCATTACACGAGTCTTATAAACAGATAAACAGATCATTAAACGAGTCTTATAAACAGATAAACGATCATAAAACAAGTCTTATAAACAGTTAAACAGCTCCGTCGTGTTTTTATCAGTTTTAGATTAGTTTAAAAAAAATCGGCATTTTATGAACACGAATTTGATATTCTATCTTAATATGACATTAGTTTTTTGCAAAAAAATGCTAAAAATTAATAAAACTCATGGATATGTTACATTCCACGAAACATATTATGCTGTTTGAAAAATGACATCATTTCATGCGTTATGACGTCATTTTGGTGTCAATGAAAAGGCGTCACCATAGTCTTCAATTCAACTGCATAGTTGCTACACCTGTGTAGTATCACCCGTGTAATATCAGAAATATTTAACAAGTTCATTTCACTCCTGGGTCGAAGGTCATTTCATAATCGGTAACTGTACATAGCATGTCTCAGATGCGGCCAAATTTATCCTGTAACAGCTTTCCCCGACACTTTGATGTAACGCATTGTCTCGTGAATGTCTTTGAGATTGAAAGCAAAATTAATTTGAACTAAAAGTACCACGTCTTCTTTTCGAGAATCTATAGCAATACATTGCACTGACAATAAATTTCACAAGTTCTAACAGCGTCTCCCAGGTTATTTGGGGGGATGTAAAACCGCATAAAATAGATGGTATCCTGCTTTGCTGGTTCTCAATATATTTTTAACTCTTGCTATTCTCTTCAGAATTGCATTAAAATCAAAGGGCGGGAAATACATATGTGCAGGTTGATCTTTGTCTATTCCTCCTGCCAAAATGGGAATATTGGGTTCAGCATGAAATTGGTTAGGTGAGTCATCTTAGGCCCAATCCTGAACCCAGTGTTCGATGGTTGATATGTTTCAAAGTGAAAACTCAGTATCAAATTATAAAAAGATAATAATCTCCAGGTTGCTGACTCTTGGTTGTAGGTGTTTGAAAAATTGAAAAAGGGAGAGAAATAAACAGATAAACAAAAATGCATTTGAAAAAATATATACAAAAATGATCTGTGATACACCCACCCACGAGAGAATGGGTGGTTTCTACTGTTTTTTTTTTGTTTGTTTGTTTGTTTGTTTTTAACATCCGTTTCGAGACTCAATGAGTGCCGTCATAGCGCAGTTGGTAGCGCGTCGGACTTTCAATCTAGAGGTCCCGGGTTCGATTCCCGACGGCGGCACTCATCCTTTCCGACTATTTGTCTCTCACCAATGGGTCGATAATCGTAGACCTATGTGGGATAGCAGCTGGAGGCTAGGAAAGGATGTGATGGTAGTACTGGTGTGAGAAATACCAGGATTCCATTGTTAGGTGCTCCAGCCGCCGCGATATAACTGAAAGATTGTTGAAAGCGGCGTAAAACCCCATTCAAACAAACAAACAAACGAGACTCAATGAACCAAATGTCACAAAAACAACGACAAAGACTCCATATAGTTTTCTGCGATACCGTCCAACCTTAAAACGAGAATGCAGCATTTTTTCAAAAGGAAACAGCATTGGTGTTTGTATATTTGCCAAACAATTGATACACGAAGGCAACAACTATTATATTTTAGCATGTACTTACGAACTAATGGAAAATTTCTATGAAAGCACCCTCTATCAGCCGGTATGGTGGCTTAAATCCGTTCTATATTTGGTTTAATCTCCAAACGTGATAGTAACGTTGCGTGAGAATTCTTCACCCTGAAAAAAGCCCGCTGATAAAAGTGTGCATTTATATACCCGAAGTGAACCTGAGGACATTCCTTAACAGATAAATATTGTGACGTTCGTATACCAACCCAAACTTGTATAAAAGCACAAACACAAGTGTTAGGATAATAATAAAGTGAGTCTGTCTTATGCTATAGATATACAGGTTATCGGGAGTATCAAAGGTCAATTTTGTCTATACAGGCAGGCCTATAGACATAATTTAGCTTTTACCACTCACTATTACTTGTACCTCCTGTATATCCAGCGACCATTTGGTTATAAATTGACTATATGTAAGCGTACAAAACGCCAAAACTCAAGATTAGATCAGATGGCTCTCACTCTCTCTCTCTCTCGCTCGCTCTCTCTCTCGCTCTCTCTCATCTCTCTCTCTCTGTCTCTCTCTCACTCTCTCTCTGTCTCTCTCTCTGTCTCTCTCTCTGTCTCTCTCTCCCTCTCTCTGTCTCCTTGCTCTCTCTCTCGCTCTCTCTCATCTCTCTCTCTCACTCTCTCTCACTCTCTCTCTCTCTCTCTCTCTCTCTCTCTCTCTCTCTCTCTCTCTCTCTCTCTCTCTCTCTCTCTCTCTCTCTCTCTCTCTCTCTCTCTCTCTCTCTCTCTCTCTCTGTGTGTAGGGGGGAGGGTCGTTACGTAATAAAAGAAGACAAAAACCTTGCTCAAAACTCGTTGACTCTAATGCCGTAAAATAGAATTACTTCGAAGTGCAAAGAGTTTCTATTTGACAGCGCAGCCCGCACCATTTTGCTCTTCTCCTACAGTTCCCATTTACCTGTCTTATCGCATGATTTATTTGAATGTCATAAATTTTCATGTTTACATTTCTGTTTGTCTTCTTTGGTATCTAAAATAAAAATGTTGAATTAGAAATGCCATAAAACCATATTTCACGTTAAAACTCCGTTAGTGGTTTGTGTTTTTCTTTCGTCTTATTCAAACTGTAGTTAAGATCCACCGACGATAGATAAGTACACGTAACACCAATTGTCAGTGGCAATGAACTTGAACTGGAAATGAAGTAATTTTCGGAATGTGTTTATCTTAGAACTGTTTCGAACATAACTTAATTTTGATAAGAAAAAAATAAATTGATAAAAATGAATAAATAAAATGAAATACAAAATGATAATAAATAAAGATACCTCTACTACTTTTACTACTACTGCTAGTTATAATAATAATAAAAATAACACGAATAACTGATATACAGCAATGTTAAGGAATTTGTTTAAATTCTACGAAAGGTATTTTGATGGTATATTTTCTCCAAATTGGCCAACTTTGAAATAAGTATAATAATATACAAATAGAAATCTGTCGAAATGTATAAAATGCATTTGAGACGTAAAAAGCAGCGATACAAACCTTATATTTGGTTCTTGGCGTGCAACTTGAATCCAATACAAGGTTTGTATCGCATATTTTAACAACATCCCTTATATATAAAACATACTCTACGAGTGATAACATCTTGAAATCCAATTTTTACAAAGGTTGAGAAGCAAATTGATGTGACAATCGACGGATCGCTGCTGTGAATGAAAAATCGATTTGCCAATCAAATAATTAATTCAGAGACCAGAATTAGATGAATGTTAGCCCTCCAGCATTTTTAGCGACTTAAACGCCATAACTACAGCTTTAAGTAAGACATTCAGGACCCAAAACAACGAAAATTATCGTCGTTTGATATATTAGTCGAACTGCCACGTTTTGAGGTCTGTGGGCAGTGACCAGCGCTCCCATAATTGACCAATCGCAGCTGTCAATCAAATAACCAGTCGACCAATGAAATCATCCATTGAGTTTAGATATGAGTTTTGATCTTTGACTTTGGTCGCCATTTTTTTATCCTTTTTGTTGGTTTGGCGAATTAAACGTCGTAACTACAGCTTATTCAAGCTGTAGTTACGACGTTTAGGTCTCCAACCAACTATTCTGCTTTTTTGTTACATGCTATAACGTTACTGGTCCTAGTTTTTTCACAATAACGCCGTTTTAAAATCGAAGATGGACTTCCCGTGGGAATCAATGCGCACGGCTTACAAAGTTAGTCGGCGGGTGCCAGCGATTGGTCAATTGATAAGCGTCATTAACGTTTTTCAATCCTACATACAGGGAAGGTCTTAGATAAAATCAAATAAAATTTGGAGTAAATTATGAATCAAAATCGTGGCTACTCATCTTGCCACCCTTTTTAGTAATTAAATTCCCACCCAGCAACAGAATGATTTCATGCGACTTTTTTCAGACGATCAATTTTTCGTATTTTGAAATGGTCGACTATATAGTTTCAAAGAAGAAATGAAATGTGAAATTAGGCGAGAATGCAGTACAATTGCGCTTCTAACACACTCGCTACTATACAATCACTCATAAACGATGAAAACAATAGTATTTTCGTGATTTGGTTATTAAAAAAATTGGTTAAAATTATGATAGAGAGCTCAGTTAGGGAGAAACGTGTACTAAACTTAGGTAAAAATTGCAGAGGAAAATGGCATAATTGTCAGAGACCCTGGAACACTATTTTTTTTCTATTTCTTTAAATCTTTATTCAATTATCTATTTATATTTACCTTTTTAATTTTATTTATCTTATTTATCTATCTCTTTATTTATTTATTTTATTGTATTTTTTTAAAGAAACAAAATAACAATTCGTCCTTTTCAAATTCTATTTTGGAACAAAAAATCCTATTTTAGCCTCGTCTTCCGGTTATATTGAGCAAACTATAGTCGATTCGATTCTCAATGTGAAAAAGCGAAATACGATTTCCTATTTACAGATATTTACTTCCCATTATCTCAATTTAAGGGTCAAGCAAAGGGAAATCTTGACCTTAAGTTATCTGTTTTGAACTGAACAATTTTTATTCAATATCAAACACGTATTCTTTAGTATCATTATCTATCGAATGTAATTTCGGACACGAGGTTAATCGATATTGACCAAGTTTAAAGGTAATAAACTTGACTTTATTTAGGTTAGCCATCAATCGATACCAAAAGCTCTTCAGACAGACTGATACATGGTTGGACACTTGATGCTATCCTTGTGATATTGATAAAATATCCAAATTACACAAATGAGATAATGTGATAAAAATCAGGATGACTTTCACCGTGTCTTTGTGTTTACTGTGTTCAAAATGCAGATTTTGAAGTTTCATTTTTGCCTGCAAAATTGACATAAAATTGACCAAACCATGTAAAATCCAGATTAAAATTTTCTAAAATCACGTATGAAATTTCAATAAAAAAAAGAATAGAAAAAAGTTCATACAGCACATCAACATGATGCCGGAAAAGCAGGGAAACAGCCTTGTTTCTACAAAATTCTCTCTCTATATATAAAAGGCGCATGGTTCCAATCCGTCACCAATGCATCGCCCTATTTGCTATTATTTATTATAGATCCTGTAGGATTGTTGACTACTTATCTGGGAGATTAACGAAAGAAATTGATTGAGATAACATGTGTCAATTGTAAATGTAATATGATTGAAAAAAAAAAAAAAAAAATAATAACAAAAAAAATAACTTATAAATTATTCCTAGAAAGGGATTTCCCCAAATGATAACTTCTGAATTATTGAAATATAAAGTATGGAAGTAGTAGAATATCTGAACCCTTCTCATGCCGGAATATTCCTCCTTTGACCATATAGCTGTGGCAGGTGTATAGACTAAGATCTATAGACTGCTTGTTCTTTTAGTATTGAGGAAATAGTTGTATACAAAGTAGATCTAAATTTGTCAAACAATAAAAAAATGTGAAGAAATTATAAATTTTCAACAGGAAAAGGGTTGATTTTGGTAATTTGATTATGTAATATCAGTATAATTCGTATAATTCATTCAGAATATTCATTTTGAGAAAAGTTGAACAGGAGAGACTGTCCCTGAACGGCTCTTTCTCCTTTTCCGATAATGTTTTCAAAACATTATAATTTGGAACCACAAATGTGCATATCAGCGCTTATATTATACATGTAATCATTTTTCAGGATCAAAACACTAGAAACCGTATGCAGTTTTGCAAGAAATAACAGAGCAAATGCTTTTTGTTAAAGGGGAGTAATTTGTATAACACTTTTTCTTCTACAAGAGTTTCTTTGCAACTTGTATCAGTCTTTCTTAAATAAATCAAAGTTCGGCCATTTTCTCTCCGCATAGCGCGGAATCCACTCGGTAGATAAAGGTTCGTTTTCTGTTACCTGCAAAAATGAGACTCATTACCTGTCCTTCTTTGCTGACGTAGGAGTCCAGGGGCAAGTGACTATCAGGTATCCGCTTAACCCTTTCCCGTTCAAATACGGGATTTATCGTTCGTGTGATTTCATACTTGAGAAAACATTGTTGAAAAAGATGAAATTGCTTGTAACAAGCAATTTCTCCTTTTTCCACAATATTTTCTAACACATATGATGGTTTCATTTCAAATGGTTGTCATTGTCGTCTGCAACCTCTTTCAATTTGGACTAGTCTAAAATTTCCAAAAACGGGACAGGTTAATTTCGGCGTTGACTAGTATACTGTTTAGTGCTAGCTCGAGACTAACATTCATGGTGTTTTTATGATTGAGGATGGTACATTATGAAATTTTATTACTCTAATTGTACTAGATCTAATCTTCACCTTTTTCCTTTTTTTATCTCTGCATAATCATTTTATCTTTTCTGTTGCCGGGTTGGCTTCAGATAATAAATTATTTTATTTTATCTAGACTGGTCATAATTTAACATCTTTAATTATAAACTACGAAAACGCATAAAACACTCATAAGTTCATGATCAAAATAGAATTTTTTGTTAACCTATTCCAACTCAGCAGAATTTTAGACTGGTTCAAATTGAAAGAAGCTGCAGACGACAATTTCAAGTTGATGGAATTTTAATTTTTTTCACCTTTTTGGATAGAAAACATTGTGGATAATGAAGAAATTGCTTGATACAAGCAATTTCTTCATTTTCCACAATGTTTTCCAAAGCTTTTTTTTTAAAGACGTAAAAAGGAGGGATTGAGTTGGAATTGGTTAACTTATCAGTTTATTGTTCAATCATACATACGTATATGATATACGATAAAAAAATAAAAATAAATAAAACTGCTTACATATAATAAATTCAGATAGTGACCAAGGAAAAAGGGGGGCCTTGGTCAGATTCGTTTGATGAAAAAGACTAGGCAGAATTTGATGTTATTTCAGGTCGAGTCCCAGCAATGTTCCGGATAAAAGAATGGATTTTTAAGTCATAGTCCAAGTCAAAATATTACAAATTCGACTTGATCTAATATGTATAGACGATATCTCTTAATTTAATGAACAGACTTTCATGGATTTGTAAAACTTATTAAGTGTCAGTCCAATAGTCGTGTACGAGACAAACTTGTTTACCCTTGTGTAAGTTTAACCCATTTGCACTCAGTCCCGCTTTTTGACGCTCTTCAAGAAAAACTGATGTGGAAACCATTGTGGAGAATGAAGATGCTGCTTCATAGAAAAATGAAGATATTGCTTCATTATCTTCTAACCACACGGTCACAGACCATTACTACAATACGTCCTGTGAATATCTTTGGATCTGTTAAGTTGGGAACATTTGGATGACATTTCACACACTTATTTAATATGCAGGAAACAACAAGCTTAACCTGTGCCCACACAACAAAATTTTAGACTGGTCCAAATTAAAAGGAGTTGCAGACGACAATTTAAAGTTTATGAAAATTTAGATTTTTTCAACATTTTGGATAGAAAACATTGTGTAAAAATGAAGAAATTGCTTGTCACGAGCAATTTCTTCATTTTATATAATGTTTTCCCAATAATTTTTCTTAGGGGGGGGGGGGGGGCGTCCGAAAGGGTCACCGTGTGGGCATTGGTTAAAACTTTACTGTTTTTCAAAACTTAGACTGTCCAAATTCAAAGGGCTAGCAAACAGCATTGTAAAGTAAGTACAATTAAAAAAGCAGCTATTCTATATAATAGAAAATATTGTTGAAAAAAGAAGAAATTGCTTGCGACAGGCAATTTCTTCTTCTTCCACACTGTTTTCTCTAGTTTAATATCACAAGGGCGTAAAAACAGGGATTTTACGGGAAAGGGTTAAAGAAATTAGTGTTCTATTGTTCTGTTCTGTTAACCCATTACCATACGACAAAAATTTTAAACTGGGCCAAATTCAAAGATGTCGCAGACGACGAATTGTACTTGATGAAATTTTGGATATTTTTTTTACTTTTGTGGTAGATAATATTGTGGATAATGAAGAAGTTGCTTGTAACAATTAATTTCTTCATTATCGTCAATGTTTTCCAAAGTTTTTTTTTTTCTCTTTCATGCGTCAAAAAGCGCCATTGTGTGCGGTAGGGTCAAAGGTCACAATTCTGCTTGGACTAACTTGTTTAAACGATTGCTTAACAATAGAGCTCACAATTTTTCGTAAGAGAGTTAACCCTTCCCACACAGTGACGCCTTTGGACGCCCCTCAAGAAAAATAATTGGGAAAACATTGTGGAAAATGAAGAAATTGCTTGTAACAAGCAATTTCTTCATTTTTCACAAATTGTTTTCGACCCAGAAAGTTAAAAAAATCTAAAATTTCATAAACTTTGAATTGTCGTCTGCAACTCCTTTCAATTTGGACCAGTCTAAATTTTTGCCGTCTGGTAATTGGTGAAAGATGCATTGCTTGTGAGTTTACCATAGTGGGGATTAATGTGCTTGAACCACGTTGAAAATTTACTTTGAACTAATTTCGCGGGAGATGTCCCTGCGGAGATTTTGGAAATATTCACAGAGTATTGTTTTGTTGACAAAAAATAATTTAAGATAGAACGAAGGCGAAAACATTTAAAAGTATAAATCCACAAATAAATAAACTTTTTCGGCATATTTTTCTACAGTAGCTAAATTAAGTATCATAAAAAAAATATTTATTTTCTTTGTAACACGTTAATTCTTGTCTAAACATCAGACATGTCGAAATTCAAAGGGGCAGCAGACGACATTATAAAGTAAGTACATTTCAAAAGAGTAACTATCCTATATGATAAATATAATATGGAGAAAGAAAGAGAATGTTTGTTACAAGTATTTTCTTCTTTTTCTAAAGCGTTTTCTTGATTTTAATATCACAAGGACGTAAAAATCAGAGATTGTACAGGCAAGGGTTTAAGGCGCATCGACTGTAAAAAGTTTCATTATTATTTAATACTTTTTCTCATTCACTCCCGGGTGTAAATGTACTTAACGACATGTAACGTGAAGGTAAGCTTTAAAAGAAATTGATATCTTCCATATAAGGAGATATTTGATATAAATACTTACTTATTGTGATAACATGAAGAGTTTATCGCTATCTCAATTTCTTCGTCCCAAATGCCTGTTGTTCGGTGATGAAATATTTCGAATCTACCTATCAAATTAAAGGTCACAGCTCAAATGACCCAAATGGTTCGCCAATGGTAGAAGGTTGTGACTTGAATGAACTAGGAAGTTAAAATCTAATTCCTCAGTATCACCCTAGTTTATTCAAAATGATAGGAGATCAGAATACAACGTGATATAAATTTCGACGATGCCTTTGCACGGGTCTAAAAGCCCTTTATCACGTAATCTACCCCGTCGGTTATAGGCTGTTGTATATAACTCAAATAAATCAAAATTCAGACAAACTACATTGGTTCTGGATTATTTAAAAAAAAAGTAGCAAAGCAACAAAATTAACAATAACAATACAGACTCCGAAAAGTTTTGTTTTTAGGCTTGAAACCCGAGGACGTTGATTACCGAAAATAGACAGTTTTCCTTCTACAAAGATTCCCCATTAACCAAATACCACACAATGACGCTTTTACATACAGGCAAAACAAAAGTGAAAAAAATGCTTTGGAAAACATTGTGGAAGATCAAAAATTGCTTGTAATAAGCAATTTCTTCAATATCCACAGCGTGTTCTACTAAAATAGTAAAAAAAAAAAAAAGGCTAAAATTTAATCAACTTGAATTTGTCGCCTGCAACATTTCTCTCCCGGGGAATATTAGTAGTATAAGACAAATTTTACATATGAATCGGAGCAAGCCTTTATAGCATTTCAGGCTTGTCTAAATAATGACAAAACTTCAGATAAAACTAAATTAATGCCATAACAATCGTATATATTTTAAAGTGTTCTTTTGTGCCCCTACCCTAAGTTTAAATAAAGGAGTTATCTGCTTTGGAGATTATTCTATTTCAGATGTTATAAATCTATAAATCTTACCGTGACCAGTTCTTAATGAACCCATTTCCACACAATCCCGCATTTTACACGTCTAAGAAATGTAGCTATTGAAACATTGTGAGAAAAGAAGAAATGGCTTATAATTAGCAATTTCTTCTTTTTTCACAATGTGTTCTACTTCAAATTGGTCCTTAGTTTTCATTTACATCTATTTCTCGTTTTATTTTTCGAGCATACGATGCAATAGGAGCTCCTCGTTCAATCCTCGTCTGTTTACGGGAATGGCCGAGTGTGTTCCGACTGCATACAATGACTAAACACACAAGGTTAACGCTTTCGCGCTTATCAAAAATACAGTTTTTGTTAACAGTTACATTTAATTTCGAACCCCATGAATCTGAATTTATCTTTCAATAAGGATTGGAGATTTCATTCATCAATAGAGAAGACTGCGATATCGGCTGGAAAAGTACTCGGAATACAGAAACACAGTTTATAAATGTTAAAATGGTTAAATTTAAGTTTATTGTACCGCTTATATGTCTTTAATTAAAAGTAAGAATAATTTAGGCGAGAGTGGCTGTCCATGTTTCAAACTTAGCCCTATGTTGTAGACATAAGAGAAAAATTCTTCTGTTACTACTTTAATGCTCTTGGAAACATTACCGTAGATACTTTTCAATGAAGCATTTTTACAAATTTGAACTGATTCCGAAAGAAATAAGTTTTAAAAGCAAACGCGCTGCTCTGTAAAAAGTATCAAAGTACTAACTTTCATAGTTTAAAAAAGACCGTTCATTATATATGGGACAGAGATCGGATAACGTTAATGAAAGGGATAAATAATGTGATGGTTAAGATTTAACAACCACCACACAATTTTTTGGACTTATCAAAATTCAGTGAATCTGCAGACGATAATTTCATGTTGATAGACTTCGCAAAATCTTGAAAGGTAGAAAACGTTGAGAAAACTGATGAAGAAATTGCTTGTAAAATGCAATTTTTCATTTTCACAATGTTTTCCAATGCGGTTTTCACTTTTATGCTCGTAATAAAGAGGCAGAGTAATGCAATCTCATTAAAATTATCTCTACGAAACCACTACCGCTATCTCTCCGTTACGCAGGGACGTATATATATAGCAATAGGCTATCATGGTGGATCTGATTTTTATCATATGGCAGATTAATATTGTGTAGGAATGGGTTAAACTGGTATACAAATGAATGCATCCTTTAGCTACATAACAAAAGACTCATTCGTGAAAATTTGAATAGAAAGGAAAAGGTATATACTGCATTTGTAAATCTGAAATAAAGGATAAATAAATAAATAGATTTAATGAATACTTCATTAATTAGTCAATCAAAACTAGTTTATCTCGGTATACTGAATATGTTCCTAATACAAAAATGGCCAATTCGCTTTCTTACGCGTTAATGCAATACAGTTCGATGAGAAATATTGTGAGAAAAGAAGGAATTACTGGATAATTTCTTCTTTTCTCCAAAATGTTTCGACACATCGAATTTCGATCCTTTTTGCATTTTAATTGGTCGCCTGCAGCCTTTATGAATTCGGATCAGCGTAAAAATGTCATTCCTCCTCTGGCGATGGGTTAAAATGAAAGAAAAATTCAACCCTGGAGCTAGAGTGACGAATCGTGCTTTAATGCAAGAAATTTTTCAGTTGCTTCCCTTGTTATGTGTCACGCCTTCGGAACGGTCACGCATGAGTAGTCAGCAAATATCTGTCAACCCGGATTTAGTGTGTGCTTACTCAGGTTTTTCATTATTTTCTGATTTGTGAAACAAAGTGTAAATGGCGTGTCCTATTAAGTTAATAATTTTGTGTGTGATAAACTGCATGGCATCGTTGTACGGTGTTGTTAGAGCGAACAAGACGCATCCAACTTATGTTGACATGGAATTCTTCGATTCGTACCCTGTCGTTATGAAACAAAACGAGGAACGGACACTGAGTTTTTCTGCTGTTAAGTACACGGATGTTGATCTAGTGATTATTCCAGTGACTTCCGATCAAGATCTGATCGAAATTTCAGGAAATATGTCGCACAGAGTTGAAAAGACTCCCTCAAACTTCAGTCTGAAGGTCAAGGGCAAATTCCTTGGACGAGCTTTCTTCAGCTTTTTTTCTAGTTCGACTAAACTCAACAATACTGTACAATCTTATGATGTAAGCTCGATTAAGCAAAGTGATTTTGACTGGTTTGAGATTCCACAACAGTATAATGTTACCGTGAGTCGTAAGGAGTCGGCTCTCAGTCATTCCTTTACTGGAATGGTGATCATTTTAGTTTGTCTGGCCAACGTTGCCATGGGCTGTAAGACAGAATTGTCTGTTGTTAAAGAAGTTCTCAAGAAGCCAATTGGACCAGTGACAGGAATGTTTTCCCAATTTGTTCTTATGCCTTTGGTATGCATGAAAATTTATATGTTTTATAGTACGGCTATTTTTTGAGAAAACAAAAGTATTGTTTCAGTCTTGATGTTGCTGTCATCATAATTCTAAGATGTTGTAATTTTGGTGTCTCTCTAGAAACTTGAAATATGTACTCTACAACAAAAGAGCAATCAACACTATCAAGAAGGGAGTTAAAACTGTAATTGTGTTTTGGTACAAATTATGCCGCTTTTCGATTTTAATTTTGTATTTACTTTTGTCACGTTGAATAAAATAAAAGGGTTGAAAGCATCAGAATAACCAGTTGTGGATTAAACTAACTTTTCTGGTTTAATCGGGACAAACAGGTAGTTTAGCCTAAGCTTTCACAGCTCTTGTTGACATGGGTCATCCCATGCTGTCAGTACCCACTTTTGAAAGGAAAGTTTTTAACCCTGTCTCTTGCAATGTAGCAACATGCTTTTAAATAATGCATTATGATACTTTGACTAATCTGCAAAGACCATCATTTATCCAAACCCACTTGCCAATGATATTTTATTTTCTATTCTAGACCAAATTAGAGGAAATTGCAGACAATATTAGTGGAAATTGATAATTTACTTTGATTTGATGATTGAATGGGGTTTAACGCCACTTTTAACAGTATTTCAGTCAAATTTCCGTGGCCTGAGTACCTAACAATGGATTCCTGGTATTTCTCACAACAGTACTACCACTATTATCCTTTCCTGGATAGCTGCTATCCCACATAGGGATAGAGCCCATGATATCCCATTATTGTTGATTAGGAGTCTGATGCGCTACCGACTGTGTGGCAATTTAGTTTTTTAGATAGAATTCTTGTGGGAAAAGAAGAAATTTTTGAGAAACTTCCATAACTTTATTTTTGCTTATTTGTAAACGTAACAGTGTCTAGGAGTGGACCTTTTGTTTACATCCACCTCCCCTCAAAAACAGAACTCAAACTTGATCTTGAAGACCAACATTGGTATTTTGAGAAAAGATAGAAAAATCAATACAGCAGAAACTTTGTCATTAATGCAAAAATTGTTTTAACCCATTACCAGTTGGCAAAATTTTAGACTGGTCCAAATTGAAAAGAGATGCAGAAAATAGTTTAAGGTTTATTAAACTAGGTTTTGTCAATTTTCTGGGTAGAAAACATTGTGCAAAATGGAGAAATTGCTTCTTACAATTAATATTTGTTTATTTTATACATTTTCCCAATTTGTTTTTCTTGAGGAGCGTCCAAAAGTGTCATTGTGTGGGAATGGGTTAATATCTACAAGTGTTAACCCATTCCCATACAGTGACGCTTTTAGACGCCCCCCAAGAAAATCAATTGGGATAATATTGTGTAAAATGAAGAAATTGCTTGTAACAAGCAATTTCTTCATTTTACTCAATGTTTTCTACCCCAAAAGTTGAAAAAATCTAAAATTTCATAAACTTTAAATTGTCGTCTGCAACTCCATTCGATTAGGACCAGTCTAAAATTTTGCAATCTGGTAATGGGTTAAGGAATAAATATCTAGTAACTGATTGACTGAACTGACTCAGAGATGGACAGAGTGCAAACAAAAAGTCCCCTTCAACTTTTTTAGAAAGATTTTAAAAAGGTATTGTAAAAACAGCAGAAATCATTATCTGTCTGTCAAAATACACTGATGTCAGATGTCCAGATAAGTGGGGTAACATCATTCTAAAATTCTTATTTCTAAACAAAACACTAAGTTATGGGTACTCATTTGAATCGTCTCGATGAGATGATTCAAATGAATACCCACAACATAGGGTTTATTGCAGTATTAGTGAAACATTCAAATCTAAAATACGAACAACGCCCTCTATCTGTAGCTCTGGATGTAGTAAATTATCATTCACACTGTTGTCTATATTCATTTCTCTGATGGTGTTTAAAATTAAACCCTTCTAAATGTTATTACACATCTATTTATGTTTGTATTCCCATTTTCAGATTGCCCTTGGCGTTATATACATGCTCAGGTTTGACGAAGTGAATGCTCTGGGATTTTTTGCGATGGCGTGTTCCCCAGGTGGTGCAGCCAGTAATATGTACACCTACTTGCTGGCAGGTGACGTGTCATTAAGTGTTACAATGACACTGTGTAGTACTCTCTTATCTCTTGGTGAGTTTTACTGTCTTGTGTTAGTAATTGGTTAACTCATTAACACATGGCAAGATTTTGGACTTGTCCAAGTTCAAATTACATGTACATGTAACTGCAAGCAATTTCAAGTTATTTGAATACATTGAATATCTCTGTCTCTTAGGATAGAAGTAAAGAAAGAAAATGTAACAAGTAATTTCTTTATTTTTCACCTTGTTTCTTTAGGATTGTAGATAAGTACTTAGTAGGGTTGTGTGTGAATGGTTTAACTTATAACAGCCAATATCCTTTCTGACATTTGTCTCCAAGCAATGAGTGGATAATCGTAAACCTAAGTGGGATGAGCAGCTGGAGGCTCGAAAAGGATCTAGTGGTAGTACTGAGAAGTACCAGGATTCTATGGTTAGATGCTCCAGCGGCAGCTATATGACTGAAATACTGTAAACCCATTCAATAAATAAACTACTTTACCAATATATTATTGGCAAATGATGGCCTAGAAGAAGCTTTTGATTAAAATTCTTATAAGGGTAAACCAAAGAAAATCAGTGAAAATCAACATACTCTTTTTTAATAAGACAAACCCACTTTATTACACCCCTCAATAAAATGCTTGGGAAAACATTGTGGAAAATGAAGAAACTGCTAGTATCAAGCAATTTCATCATTTCCCACAATGTTTTTTTTTTCACAATGTTGTGTGGTAATGGGTTAATAGCATAAACTCATTCTTGCTCTGAACAACAACAACAAAAAAAATGTTCATTTTTAGACTTCACGGAACAAACCAAATCATTGTTGTTGTCATCTTCATTGGTCTTACATTAACCTTTTCCTGATTTTCATAATTTTAGACTTGCAAGTTAACCCATTCCCACTCAATAAAATTTTAGACCAGTCCAAATTCAAAGAAGTTGCAGACGACAACTTTAAGTTGATGAAATATTTAGTATCTTTGTCTTTTTTCTTTTTGGGTAGAAAACATTGTGGATAATGAAGAAATTAAAGCTGTCCTATTGAGGGGTTTTAAAAGTGTCGTTGAGTGGGAACGGGTTAAAAGTTTATGAAATTTGACAAGTAATTAAATTATAAACCTACAGAGTAGAAAATATTGTGAGAAGAGAAGAAATTTCTTCTTTTCCCACAATATTTTCTCAAGTATGAAATCATAGGGATTTAAAAAGTAGGAAAGAGTTAAAAGATTAGAAGCATTTTGGTTTGCCATGATCAGCCTTTCTTCTAAACTTAACCAAAAAGTTTAACCATACATTTTCCATTTATTCAGTGCTATTCAAGGTACAAGGTTCAATAAGTGGCATCTAGTAAGGGTCATTTGTCCCAAGCTTAAATCTTAATTCTTAACTCTGGTATTTTTTATCAAAACTTAACCAAAAAACACGACATTAAAGTTTAGTTCTATTCAAAATACAATGCTTATAATTAACCAATTGCTGGCCCCGCCCACTTACTCCATTGGCCCTGCCAACTGATTCCAGCAGAAAGTCTTGCTTCAGTTTTAAACGGTGTTATTTTGAAAAATTTATGACCAATAGCATGTTACAAAACAGTAGAATAGATGGTTGGCAACCTAACTGTCGTAACCACAGCTTGAATAATCTGTAGTTATGACATTAAAGTTGCCAAACCAACAAAAAAGGTGGACAAAGAGATCAAAACTCATGTCTGGTTTAAATGAACAATTTCATTGGTCTGCTGTTCATTCAATTGACAGTCACCATTGGTCAATTGACATGATAATACTTCTCATTGATACACATCTGTACCCGAGGTCAAAAGTCATCTAACATATGAAAAAAGGGAAGGGGGAATCATGTTTCACCAGCACATCGTGTTACAAAACAGTTACACAATTTGTTTTCTCAAAGTCTGCTTACAATGCCAATTTTGTCATCATTTAAAGGAAAAGGTATAACTTACTTATTCATTTATATGTTTACAGGGATGATACCCCTTTGGCTGTTTACAGTAGGGGTGAAAGTTTTATACAGAACCAATGTTGAAGTCCCATACACCAACATACTAACCTCTCTGGCTGGCCTTCTCATTCCTGTTGCCATTGGGATGATCATTAAATGGAAGAAACCCAACTGGGCTAAATTTATCATTAAAGGGATCCGTCCACTCATGGTGATATTTTTCATCTTTGTCTTTACTGTCGGTGTCTACGCTAATCTCTACATATTCACATTAATGAGGAACAAACCAGAGATATTGTTAGCAGGTGCTCTGGTTCCATACATTGGGTTTGTCTTTGGAGGAGTCGCAGCAATTATCACACGACAGAGCTGGGAGCGAATAAGGACCATTGCCATAGAAACAGGGATACAAAACACTGGAATATCTATTGTATTGTTGAAGGTATCACTTCCCCCGCCAGATAACGATATAAGCATCGTTGCTCCGATAGCGGCGGCAATTTTTACACCAATTCCAATGCTAATTGCAATAATTGGTTATGAGATATATAAACGGTGCTTTGCAGAGAAATCAGAGGAGTTTTACCTTGATGACAAAAACGGAAGTGAAGATGGACACAGTCCTGTTGAAAATGGAGGTCTTAACATGAAGTTTTGTACAAATAAAGATAATGTTTATGTGGGTCTTGATGAAAATAGGCAGTCAGATTAATCACAGAAGCTTCTGAAATCTCTGGCAGATAGAAGGTTAACCCTTACTATGCTGAACAAAATCCTCTGTAGAATTTAATTAAAATCAAAAGGCTGAAAGCATTGGAAGCACTAATTGTGAATTAAATTTTAGTTTGAAAATTCATACTATAATCAATTCTGGCTTAACCCTTTCCTGTTTCTCAAAATTTTAGACTTGTCCAATTTAAAAGAAGTTGCAGACGACAATTAAAAGTGAGTGCAATTTGAAACGTAACCAACCTTTAGGGGAGAAAATATTGTGGGATAAGAAGAAATTGCTTGTTACAAGCAATTTCTTCTTGACCCACAATATTTTCTCAAGTATAAAAACTCAGGGACGTAAAATCCAGGGATTAACCAGGAAAGGGTTAAAAGGGACATGTAGGTGCTATAAACTATGGTCAGACGGCACATATGTTCAGGTTGATCTGTCTATACCTCCTACCAAAAACAGGAATATTCAGTACGACTTTGGTTAAGATGAATGATTTTTGATGTGCCTGCAAAAATCTCTTTGTCATAAAAGAGTTTTTTGTTTGTAAAACAAAATGAGGTTGACCCGTTTACTGTTTTAGAAACAGTATCTTTAACCCTTTCCCGCTTATGAAAATTTTTGACTGATCAAATTTGAAAGAAGTTGCAGACAACAATTAAAAGTGGGTTTAATGTGAAAAGTAACCAACCTAATGGATAGAAAATATTTTGGGAAAAGAAGAAATTGCTTGCTACAAGCAATTTCTTCTTTTCCCACAATTTTTTCTCAAGTATAAAACCACAGGGACGTAAAAACAAGGGATTTTACAGGAAAGGGTTAACTCAGTCCTTTTTCAAAACAGTTAGTGAACAATACTGGTAAGTTGTAGTTTCAACTTTATTCGAATTTTAAGCCATTTCCACATAGTCCCGTTTCTTTACACCCCTCAAGAAAAACAATTGGGAAAACATTGTGTAAAATGAAGAAATTGCTTGTTTCAAGCATTTTCTACGATGTTTTCTACCCAGAAGACTGAAAAAATCTTAAACTCATCAACTTTAAATTTTCATCTGCAATTCCTTTCAATTTGGACCAGTCTAAAATTTTGCTGTCTGGTAATGGATTAAACATTGATTTCGCTTTTTTTAGGACGTTAAGGTTTAGGTTCTATGTGTGAATATATAATATGAATATTTATCATACACTAACATACAACTTGTTAGGTGTGTGAGCAGATTGAAGGGGGTTGAAAGCATAAAAAACCCATTCCCGCACAATGACACTGTCTGACACCCCTAAATAAAAAAGCTTTGGAAAACACATGTTGGAAATGAAGAAATGTTTTCTATCCAAAAAGGAAAAGATTTTCTGAATTTCATCAACAAAAATTGTCATCTATAACTGCAACTTCTTTCAATTTAGACCAGTCTAAAATTTTGTTGTGTGGTAAAGGTTTAAAAGGTTTGGAAAAGGCAGAAACATTGTTTATAAAAAGAGTTGTTTTTTTGGGGGGTGACCAAACTATTGTAAAAAGCAAGCAATCTCTTTACCTGACATCATACTTGTCATACAAGAGGCTAGGATATTGTAAACCAGTCATTGTGTAGTAAAGGGTGAAGATGGAAGCTGATTCCAATTCATATCATTAGATTACTATTACATGGTGTAATTGACAAATTTCTGGCCCACTTACTCCATTGGCCCTGCGTATACACTCAGACAGGAAGTTCTGCTTTGATTTTAACCCTTTCCCGTTTTTGGAAATTTTAGACCAGTCCAAATTGAAAGAGGTTGCAGACAACAATGAAAACTGGATGCCATTTGAAATAAAACCATCCTATGTGGTAGAAAATATTGTGGAAAAAGGAGAAATTGCTTTTTACAAGCAATTTCTTCTTTTTCCACAATGTTTTCTTGAGTAAAAAATTACAGGAACGTAAAATCCCGTATTTGAACGGGAAAGGGTTAAACTACATTATTTTGCAAAATTTATAGCAAGTAGCATATAATAAAAAAGTAAAATGGTTGGTTTGCTACTGAAACATTTTATCTTCAGCTTGAATAAGCTGTAGTTAAGCCATTTAAGTCTCCAGACCAATGGAAATGATTCACATAAATGACGGACATACTGGGAGTTCAAATATCAATCTCAGGTTGACTGAATGGTTTGATTGGTTGACTGATTCCTTGATTTTCATCAGGGATTGGTCAACTGACAGATTGTTGGCCACACCCTTCGACTTCCGATTTGGCAGTTTGACTGAGATATCAAATAACCTTACTTTTCAAAGAACATGGTAAAGGGCATGAAACAGAAGGTAAATCACTGTAAATCACTTTAAATGTCGTTACTAAAGCCAGAATTAGCTGTGACTACAATGTTTTTGCTAAACAATCCTGGGGGTCATCATTTCACTTCTGAATGTATGGTTAGATTATTGATTCTTTGTTGAGTCTTTTTGAGTTGAGTGAAACAAGGTTGTCCCATGTTGGTGTACGTATGTTAGTGTGTTAACCCATTCCCACACAATGATGCTTTTGAATGCCCCTCAATATGAAAGCCTTTGAAAACATTGTGGAGAATGAAGAAATTGCTTGTAACAAGCAATTTCTTCATTATCCACAATGTTTTCTAACCTAAAAGACAAAGATTTTGAAGATTTTGTAAACTTAAAATTGTCATCTATAACTTGAATTTTTACTGGTCTAGAATTTTGTTGTCTAGTAATTGGTTAATACAGTGGTCAGTCAGTCCATTGGAATTTGTCCAGAGCATTTCTATTACATTTATGAATGGATTTGAACATAACTTGGCACAATTGTTCTTCATCATGAGTAGATGTGCTATTTGAAAAAATAAATAATCAGTGGTCAGTCGGTCCATTGGAATTTGTCCAGAGCATTTCTATTACATTTATGAATGGATTTGAACATAACTTGGCACAATTGTTCTTCATCATGAGTAGATGTGCTATTTGAAAAAATAAATAATCAGCTCAAAAGTCATAGCTCAAGGTAAAATATTTTGCGGGCTTGATATATTGGCCTTGGAAGACTATCTAGTTTTAATTGAAAGCAGCAAGTTGTCAATTTGAAATGAAGCATAGATTGATAAAAAGGTTTGGCAAGTGCATCAGGTTGATTGTGAAATATCGAGGTTTAAACCTGTCTTAAGTACTTGATAATTGACAGATTATTGGTGTTATTGAGTACAGTGTACTGTTTAGTTGCACAAGTTTTACTCAACAGGTTAATCTCTATTCCAGACCATTACACAACCAGCTACATGTACATTGTTACAAATACAACAAGGACTTAACCCATTCCTACACAATCAGGCCTTATTACGCCTCTCAAGAAAAAAGTTAATCTCCATTCAAGACCATTATACAACCACCTACTTTAATACAAGTACAAGTTTGATTAAACATCAAGGATGTAGCCCATTTGCACATAATCACACCTATTTACTCCTCCAAAGAAGAAAGATTCAGAAAACATAGTGCAAAGTAATGAAATTGTTTGTGACTAGCTATTTCTTTATTTCTTCCTAGAAGGACAAAAAAAATTAAATTGTATGACCTGTAAATTTTGTTTGGCAACTTCTTGATTTGAAATTTTGTTAAAAGCGTAATCCGTTTACTAGACAACTTTTCAAAATTATGATGCCTCAGTGCCTATAAGATGTAAGTACCTGTTCAGTGTATTTCTACTTTAGACCTTTTAGCACTCGAATGTCATATTATTATCACATGATATATCTATTGCACACTAACCTTTTTACTTATGACAAAGTTTTAGACTAGTCCAAATCAAAAGTAGCTGTAAACAACTGTTCTAAGTTTGTGAACCGTGAAATACAAAAAAATCTTTTTGTCTATTAGGAGAAAAAGAACTGTTAAAAAGTGCTTGTTACAAGCAATTTCTTCATTTTCCAAAATGTTTTTTGAAACATTTTCCTTGAGGGTCATGAAATAGATAGATTGAAAGGATTAATGGTAAGAATTCACAAAGTGCTTTTGACAGAATTTTACAACTGTGAAAAAAAATAGAATGTGTTGAGCAGCATTTCCACACAATCACACTGTTTGATGCCCTCCAAAGAAAAGAACTTTGGAAAACATAATGGGGTAAATGAAGATATTGCTTGTGGCAAGCAATTTCTTCATTATCCACCATGTTTTCTACTTAAAAGGACTAAGATTTTTTTAAATTGTATCAACTATGATTTGTCATCTGTGTTTTCTTTGAATTTGGACCACCTGTTAACCCTTTCCCGTTTTTGGAAATTTTAGACTTGTCCAAATTGAAAGAGGTTGCAGACGACCATCCTATGTGGTAGAAAATATTGTGGAAAAAGAAGAAATTTCTTGTTACAAGCAATTTCTTCTTTTTCCACAATGTTTTCTCAAGAATAAAATCAGAGGAACGTAAAATCCCGTATTTGAACTTGAAAGGGTTAATGAAGACCCAGACAATGTTTTTGCACTGTAAAGCCATCAGTAAAGACACATCTTCAATGTGAATCAGAGATATAGTACATGTATAATTCTAAGTTTGAAAAAGAGAACATATTTATTGTCATTTAAGCAGATTTTCCTGTTGTAGCTTTTAAGGGCTGTATTTGAAAGGTGAGTTAGTCATATCTATGTTATTTGTCAACAGGCAATTAAATAAATACATGTACTTCAAATTACTGGGCAAATGATTATCCACCTGACACATGCTTCAACCTTTCAATGATGTTGTCATCTTGACAAATAATAAGATGATTTATACATATGACATATTTTGCATTTCTGATGTTAGCCTCATTAGCTCAGTTTGTAAATCACTTGATTTCAGACCTTCAAACCTCAAATTCAAGGGCTAGCTCCCCAGGTTTCTTCAAACCTTCAAACCTCAAATTTGTGAGTTAGATCCCCAGGCTGATCAAACAAGCAAACCAAGTTAAACCAAGGACCTTTGTGTTAGTGCCATTTGTGTCCTCTGTATACTTAGTATCAAGCCGAAAATGATTCAACACAATTCTGCTTTTTAGGCGCCTTAAGATAAAAGCATTAAAACATTGTGGAAAAAGATGACATTGCTTGTGACAAGCAACAACTTCATTTCCAAAGTTTTTTTTCAAAATTCAACCTACTTTCACCTTCAACTTCTTTGAATTTCAACCAACCTAAAGTTTTGCTTGTGGTAATGGGTAAAATAATTTTTGTCTACGAATTGACATTAACCCATTACAAGACGACAAGAGTTTAGCCTGGTTCGTCCGAATTGAGAGATGTTGCAGACAACATTTTCAAGTTGATTAAATTGTAAAAGTCTTTGTACTTCTGGGAAGAAAACAATGTAGGAAATGTAGGAAATGAAGAAATTGCTGGTTCCAAGTAATTTCTTCATTTTCCAAAATTTCCCTAGTTCTTTTCTTGAAGGGCATCTTAAAGCTGGATTGTGTGAGAATGGGTTAATCAATTAAATCATGAGTTTGAGAAGCAGTTTATCTAGAGGTCAAATATTTGGCCACACCCACTGATCTCAGACATGGCAGTTTGATTCAGGTATTTAGCATACTATTCCCTCACACTAAAATTTTAGACCAGTCCAAATTTATAGAAGTTGCAGACAACAACTTTAAGATGGTGAAATTTAACAGTCATTGTATTTTGGATTAGAAAAAAATGTGGATAATGAAGAAATTGCCTGTAACAAGCACTTTCTTCATTTTCCACAATGCTTTCCGAAGCTTTTAATAGTGCTATCTTTTTACGCCTGTCAAAAAGAAGCTTTGTAAAACATTGTGGCAAATGAAGAAATTGCTTGGTACAAGCAGTTTCTCCATTATTCACAATGATTTTCACCCCAAAAGACAAAAAATGTCCAAAATTTCATCAAAATTATATTGTTGTCTGCAACTTCTTTGAATTTGGACCAGTCTGAAAATATCCTGTTCTTATTCTGAGAAATTTATCCCAAGAGGGGCAGTTTGACCCTTTTGAGTGAAATTTGTTATGTTAAAACAAGATACATGTATTTTGAACCCTCTTATTTTTAGTGAAACATATGTATTTACCAATGAAAATTTCATGAAAGAAATACTAAATTCATATCTTTATAAGAGATTTATAAAAGTGAAAAATCTTGGGTATTTGCACGCAAACCTTCAAATAGATACTCAACATTTACCTTCTTTGAGCCACCATCATAGCACAGTTGGTAGTGCATCAGACTCCTAATCTTCAATAATTGGATGTCATGGGTTCCAGCCCCGGCCGTGGCAAATATCCTTTCCGACATTTGTGTCTCACCAATGGGTGGATAATCGTTAACCTAAGTGGGACAGCAGTTTGAGGCTAGGAAAGGATGTAGTGTTACTACTGGTGTTAGGAATACCAGGTACCCATTGTTAGGTGCTCCAGCGGCCACAATATGATGGAAATAATGTTAAAAGTGGCGTTAAACCCCATTCAATCAATCAATTTACCCTCTGTGGTTACTCGAACCCCCCCCCCCTTCCCGAAATTAATTTTGACCCCTAGAATTTTTAAGGATAGTGTCATCCCAGTGAACCCATTCCCACTCCCATTTTGAAGAAAGCTTTAGAAAACATTATGGAAAATGAAGAAATTGCTTGATACAAACAATTTCTTCATTATCGACAATGTTTTACCATGAAAGACAAAACTTTTTGAAATTCTATCAACTATAAATTGTCTTCATCAATTATTTGGTAATGGGTTATATAGGAGTCATTCAGTGCTGTCTTTTTCTCAATTTGTTTGGAAACAGAAGTATGTGATTTCGTGGTTAACCCTTTCCTGTTTTTAAAAATTTTAGACAGGTCCAATTTGGAAGGAGTTGCAGACAATAATTATAAGTTGGTGCAATTTGAAAAATAATCAATCTTTAGGTTATAAAAATAATGCGAAAAAAGAAGAAATGGCATGTCTCAAGCAATTTCTTCTTTTCTTGCAATGTTTTCTCAATTAATAAACTACAGGTAGTAAAAAGGGATTGTACAGGAAAGGGTTAAGAGTTGATTTTGTTTACAAGGTGAAAGAGTTTGATTTAATGAATGTTTCTATCGTTATACAAAGTTTATTTTGATGTTAGTGTATTAACCTATACTTGTTGTAACAAGCATTGAGTTGTTTTTACATTTACTTTATGTATAGGATTTTGCCAGAGGGCTTACATCATATTTTGTATCATTCTTGGCCCAAGATTAAAAGTGTAATTCTGTTATTAACCCATTCCCACAAGGTGTGGTTTTTTGACGGCTCAGAAGAAAAACAACGAGGAAAACATTGGGAAAAATGAAGAAATTGCTTGTAACAAGCAATTTCTTCATTTTCCAAATTGTTTTCTACCCAGAAAGTTGAAAAAATATTAAATGTCATAAACTTTGAATTGTTGTCTGCAACTCCTTTGAATCTGAACCAGTCTAAATCTTTGCTGGCTGGTAAAGGGTTAAGATGCAAAAATATTGATTTCATAATTTTACTTGATCTTTGTTATGTATACTCAATGAAATGCATTTTTTTTGCTTTTAAACCTTTCCAAGGGTTTTTTATGCCCCTCAAGGCTTTAGGAAACAGGAAAATTGTAGAAATTTCTTGTTACAAGCAATTATTTCATTATCCACAATGTTTTCTTCATCCATATACAAAAACTTTTAAATTATGCCAACAGGTTTGTTTGCAACTTCTTTGAAATTGGACCAGTCTAAAAATTTGCAATCTGCTAATGGGTTGAATGTTCAGACTAGTCATACTGAGTGAAATCCTTTTTACAAAATTGCATTAAAATCAAAGGTCTGAGAGCACTGAAATGCTCTAGTGTTGGTTAATATTTTTTTATGTTAATTTTGTAAATAATTCTTGGCTTTAAAGCATAAATAGGTGGTGTAGATTAAGATAAGACGGCACATATGTGCAGGCTCATCTGAGTCTGTACTTCCTGCCAAAGTAGATTTAACCTTGTTTCAGCATGATGAGGGTTAATCTTACTGTGTCATATATTCCCTAACAACTAATTATATTCACCACCCTCAGATATCATATTCAAGATAACTTCGTAGGATCAGAAGGATTTGCTTATAACAAGCATTTCTTTATTTTTCCCTTTATGTTATCTATATGATTTCAGATTTTTCTATTTAAAGCCATTTTAACCCTTGTCATGCTGAACCCGGAATATTCCGGTTTTGTCAGGAGGTGTAGACCAAGATCAGCCTGCACACAAGTGCAGTCTGATCTTGGTCTACACCTCCTGTTTGTACTTTTCCTGTCAGGGTTGTTTGTGAAATTGATTTCTAAAGGAAATATTAATTTTTGAACAACAAGTTCTATCAGTGCTTTCATCCCTTTGATTTTATTGCAATTCAGTAAGGTTATTTATACAGCATGACAAGATGTCTGTAACCTCTTTGAATTTGTACTAGTATAAAATCTTGTTTTCTGGTAATTGGCTAAAACCTTTGTCTGCTCTCGATAAAAGTATCTTCTAGAATCTATTCCAGTACTAACAATATAGTGGTTCATTCAGGCAGAATGAATTACATCATTTATTGCCTTGGCATTGGATTCATATTATAGAAATTAACCAATTACCTGACATCAAAATTTTAGACTTGTCAAAATCAAGAAGTTGCAAATGGTAATTTATTAATGATGGAATTTTGAAACACCTCATCTAAACATCGTAACAACAGCTTGAATCAGTTTAGGTTGCTAGACCAACAAAAGTGTTTCACAAAAATGGTGGCCAATATTGGAGTTCAAATATCGTGAATGATTTATTTGATTGGTTGATTGATTCCTTGATTGACAGCCATGATAGGTCAATTACATTATATAAATAATTTTGATTTTTAGTTTCATCTATCAAAATTGGTCTTCTGATTGGTCCAAAATATTATTCATAACTCCATGAACAAAATTTTGAGCACAATGCGATTTTTGTTTGCTTCCACACAAAATAGTCCCATACAAAAAGGTATCAAAAATGTAAGGTTTTTGCATTTTTCGCTCGATAGGCCTACTATTAAATTATAAGAAATGAAGAGATTTTTTTTTTGTTTTCATGGAGGTATGAACCAAAAAACCTAATCACACTTATGCTTTGCATATTCATACAGTGTTTTTTCGGTTCATACCTCCATGAAAACAAAAAATTTTCTCTTCATCTCTTTATTGTTTTGGAAATTAATATGCTTCTATCTAATCAAACATTGGTTATCAGATTATTGTAATGGCTTATCAAAATAATGTTATTACAAAATTAATTACATATATGAAATATCACCATGAGTATCATGCAGGTAACCACATCAGAATCTCCCATGACACAGCACATTTAATTTAATCATTCCTTAACCCATTCCAACGCAACACCATGTTTTAAACTCACAAAAAATAACTAACTTGTACTTATTTGTCAAGTTTAACACACTTTGAATTTTTTTTGCATTTTATTCTACCCCCCTCCCCCCAAACCAAGTAGAAAACTGTTTACGTGCTCTAACTCATAATCCACTTGACCTAGGACCTTTAAAACTTTTTACACATGTGTTAATGACCAAAGGAGGTGCTTTGGCTTTTAGTAATATAGGTCAAAGGTCATCTTTGCTACTTCAGTGATAAAGCACTGGTGGGGGTGTAAGTCCACTTTGCGATTAATTCTAATTTTAAATTGGACTAGTCTTAAACTTTGTCATGTGGATGAAATATTTTCAAGGCAGCAGGTAGTTTGATCTAATGTGTTATAAATGTGAACTTTTTTAACCAATTACAACTCAATCCCTCCTTTTTACGCCCCTCAAGAAAAAAGCTTTTGAAAACATTGTGGAAAATGAAGAAATTGCTTGTATCAAGCAATTTCTTCATTATCCACAATGTTTTCTACCCAAAATGACGAAAAAATTCAAAATTCTATCAACTTGAAATTGTCGTCTGCAGCTTCTTTCAATTTGGACTAGTCTAAAATTCCACTGTGTTGAAATGGGTTAAACTGACGAAAATCACTGAAGAGCTATTGTCATACTCTTTGATGACAGCATGCAGATGTCTGTATCCAACTTTGTTGAAGTTTTATATCTCTATCAATATTTACCATAGGGGGCTCGTACTTTAGAGGATTATGAAGGGTATGATCTGTGACCCTTTCACCTTGAAATTGATCTTGACCTAGTTTCAATTAATATTAAGCCAAAACTTCTGGCTTATATTTTGTAAAGTACCTTCATATATTTCAACATATGCCCTTATCTAAAGATAAAACCTCATTTGAAGTAAAGTACCAAAACCCAGTGTTCTTGACCTACTTAAAAAAAAAGTTTAACCTAGCTCTTATTTTCCAATTCTTTACTCCTAGGACCATTAAATTTCATACATACACTCACTAAATGAAGGCTGTTATTTCATTCAAATTACTATGACCCTGTTACCTTGACCTACTTTACAAAAACTTAGTCAAGCTCATATTTTCCAATTTATACACCTAGGACCAAAGTTTATATATACTCCCACCGTGTGATAAGCTATCATTTGAAACCAATTACCATTACCCTATTACCTTGATCTACTTTAGTCTTGCTCATATTCTACAATTTTTACATGGAACAAATTTTTCTTATAATCCCACCAAGGGATAAGTTTTCATTTGAAACCAATTGCCATGACCCTGTGCCTTTGACTTTCTTTTCAAGGCCTTGCTCATATTTGCTGTTTCCTTACTCCTAAGTCAATCAAGTTTTAAAGATACTCTAATTTTGCAAAATCTTTCATACCTTCTCTTTCAGGATCAATAAAACTCATCCATGTTTATAGCTTAATCATTCCTTGCAAAAGATTGGAATATTAAAATTAGACTATTTTCAGTGAAATGAAGTGTGACATGTAATTACAGTAAAATCTCGGTAGTTCGTAGCGCAAGGGACCGGGGAAATTTATACGAATTAAGCGTAGTACGAATAAAACAGAAGGCAAGGGGTCGGCTGTTTGAGTTACACAGAATCCGACATGGTCCGATCTGTCCCCTATTTAGGAATTGATTCTAAATTGGTTATTTTTTTCTAAACAAGACCCGCAGATATTAATTGAGGAAAACATAAATTAAAAATTACCCCTCTTGTATTTTTATGCTTTACCTCTGTATTATTTCTTGGCTTTTTTAAACACAGTGTTTGTATAAAATGGTGGCCTCTATCAGAGTGATTTCCCTTTACAATACATTGGATCAAATCACTCTGAGTATTCTATTATCGAATCATAAGATTAAGGACCAATGATTGTGAAGAAAGCAACCGCAGAATAAAATAAAGTGGTTAGAATATCTAGATGGCCAATTACACTGATACTAATGGGGCTGCGTCAAAATTTTCGGCGATGATTACGGAATCTTTATTCGATTAATTACCCACCTTACAAACCAATCAGCCCCTTTTAACTAAAGGTACACGATGACACATTACTTGTCATATAGATCAGCAGGTGTGAAAATCAAGGTAAGTGATGATTGGTGTCAATTAGTTTATCACACCTACGAATTAAACATCGGAGTTTGTGCTATAATCATGCTTTCGGGAGTTGAAATGGCCTACGAACTACGAACCACTGACGTTCGAATTAGACAGAGTTTTCTAACAAAGCCAAAGAAGGAAAATGATCGGGACCGAGTAAAGTATACGAACTAACACATACCTACGAACCAGTGACGTTCGAATTAACGAGGTTTTACTGTATTTGATCATTCCAACACAATTACGCTGTTTAATGTCCCTAAATAAAACAATTTGGAAAAATAAGTAAAATTAAAAAAAAAACGCTTGCAACAAGCAATTTCTTCATTTTTGTTTTACTCAGAAAGCTGAAAAAATAAAAAAACATGTCTTAGAGACATTCTGAAATAATTCACAGTTGAGCGATTTAGGGCCTTTTTGGCCCTCTTGTTGTATATATTGTTTTCAGCAAGACTGGCAAAATTAAAGCTACAAATAATGAAATAACTAGTGTTCATGGATGTTCTACGTCCCATTATGTGGGGCATTTGTTAATTAACCCATTACCAGATGACAAAAATTTAGACTTGTCTAAA
The DNA here is from genome assembly GCA_946902895.1 of Fragum fragum. NCBI lineage: Eukaryota > Metazoa > Mollusca > Bivalvia > Cardiida > Cardiidae > Fragum > Fragum fragum. The sequence continues at coordinate 25,962,905 of OX336373.1, forward strand.
TTGAAAGGAGTTACAGACAACAATTTCAATTATTGAAATCTTAAAAATCTTTGTCTTTTGGGACAGAAAACATTGTGGATAACAAAGAAATTTCCCTTAGAAGTAGATATGTTAATAAAACTGCCCTTAGAAGTAGATAAGTTGACCTTAACCCATTTCCATAGGATCCCGCTTTTAGACCCCTCTCCAAGCTTTCAAAAACATTGTGGACAATGAAGAAATTGCTTGTAACAAGCAATTTCTTTAATGTCCACAATGTTTTCTACCCTAAAAAGGCAGATTTAGTAAATTGCAACATCTTGAAATTGTTGTCTGCAACTTCTTTCTATTTGGACCAGCTTAAAATTTTGATGTGTGGTAATTGGTTAAAGAGCTAATTAAGGAAAAGCTGGTCAGATATAGTTTTATCTTTTGCCACAGTATCTTAATTTTTCAATCCATTCCAACACAATCCCTCCTTTTTGCGCCCCTCAAGAGAAAAGCTTTCGAAAACATTGTTGAAAATGAAGAAATTACTTGTATCAATCAATTTCTCCATTATCCACAATGTTTTCTAATTTCTTCATTATTCAAAATGTTTTCTATGCAAAAAGACGAAAAAAAATATTTTATTTTTCTGCAGCTTCTTTCAATTTGGACCAGTCTAATTTTTTTTATGGGGGAATGGGTTAAGTCTTTGTCATGAATGTCAAACATTTCTTACAGGTACATATGCACTGTTGTAGAGAGAAATTTATCAAAACTGTTGTGACTTTAGTGCTAAGAAGATCAATATTTTCAGGGTTGACATTTTATGTTTTCATATAGTTTAGATAATTGTTTTGTAAATATAAAGTTTTCATAAAGTTGTGAAATGTTGCAATAAAAATGTCTTGCCTTTAAAACAAATGTTGTTTGAGGTTTTTTATTTTGTCGACAAGCAAAGTTTATATGTAGATGTTGATTCTCCCAACTAACATATTGTGGCTGTCAGTTAAAAATCAATAGACCATTCAAATACCACATTTAGACCAGATATGAACTTTGAACTCCAGTACTTTTGAAGCATTTTTGTTGGTGTGGTGACAGAAAGATTGTAACTCTAGCTTATTCAAGATGTAGTTACGATATTTAGATTGTATCATTAGCTACCCTGAGCACAAAGTGCTCAAATGAACTATTGTGATCACCTTTTGTCCGTCCGTCGTTCATCAAGCGCTGTTCGCCGTCCATCAACATTTTTTTTTTTTCAATTTTTGCAGTTTAACTGTATTTAACCAATTACCGGGCAGCAAAATATTGGACTGGTCCAGGGTTAGCTCTGGCTTGGAAAAAGGTCACCATCACTTTTGCCAAATCAAAAAAGTTGGGGCCAAATGGAAGAAAAATTAGGCCAATTTCAGGAGTTGTGCCAAAACCAAACATTAATTTACTGCACTTTTATTTTCATAACTTAAATGTTGTAAAATAAACAAAATGCAGTAAACAAGGTGTAAACATGGTCATTCATTTGTTATTTTGTCTTGAATTAATGTAGGCAAATCATACATCGAACATGATTTAAGCTCTCTTCAATCAGTGCTGTCAGTACTTTGATTATAAGAATTCAGTTTTTGATGAGAAATATAGAGAGAAGGAAATCAAAATATTTGAATATGCTTGATTTGATCATAAAATACAAAAGATATCTACAAGTTTTTAAACTAGAGGCTTGAGCGCCTGTATCGCTCCAGAGGCATGAATGCACTGATTAAGCAATTTTTTTCATGAATTTAAAATAAACTGAATATAATGAAAATAAATCTAAATCATTGAAATCTTTGAAATAAATCTAGAAAACAATTTCAAACTTTTCATTGCTTTTACAAAAGTCAAGTTATGTAAAATTCATTACACAAAATTTTCACTGTATACCATATATGGACATTACCCACTACCATGAAAGCCCTGTTTTTTTGGTCAGCCCGATTATCTCAGTTGGTAGAGCACTTGACTTCAAACCTCAAGATCACAGGTTCGAGCCCTGGGCTGACCATATCAACTAACAAAACTAATTGTCTTTCGGATGAGACGTTAAACCGAGGCCCCGTGTGACGATGCTATCCATCGAGCACGTTAAAGAACCAGGCGGAGCTCTCAGCAGTTTTGTCCTGTATCCTTGCACTATCCCCGTAACAACTAACCGTCTTCTGGGGGCGTCGGTCATATGGGCATGTGCTACGGTAGCGACGATAAATAAACGGAAATAATCAATCAATCAAACCCTGTTTTTAAACCAATCAAAATTATATGAAGGAATCCAACAAACAGTCATCTGGTTATCATTCCCCTGAAATTTGGTTGAAATCCATCAACAGGTTTTTGAAAAATTTACAAAGTTTTCAGTATATACCATATATGGAAATAGCCCCGCCCATTAAAGCCATGCTTTTCATTGGATCAAAATTCTTAGAAGGAATCTGATAAAGATTCACCCTAGGATCATTTCTGTGAAATTTGATTGAAATCCATCTACCGGTTTCTGAGAAGAAGATTTTCAAAGCTTTCACCATATAAGGAAATTAGCCACACCCATTAAAGCAATGTTTTTCATCCCATCAAATTTCTTTGAAGGAATCTGATAAAGGTTCACCCAAGGATCTTTTCTGTGAAATTTGGTTGAAATTCTTCCTTCGGTTTCTGAGAAGATTTTCAAAGCTTTCACCATACATGGAAATTAGCCACGCCAATTAATGCCACGCTTTTCGTCCGATCAAAAGTCCTTGAAGGAATCTGATAGAGGGTCACCCAAGGATCAATTCTGTGAAATTTGGTTGAAATCTGTTAAGTACTTTCTGAGGAGAAGATTTTCCAAGTAAAAGTTTACGGACTGTTGGAGGATTGGACGGACGCAGGCATGACAGACACAAAGCTATGAGAATAGCCAGTGGAGCTAAAAAATCAGTTTAAGGTTGAACATTCTTGGGTACATATGAACAAAAAAAGAAATGACTTGTCTGCTTTAAGGACAGTAAAACTCCTGAAATTTCTGACCAAATTTAATGAAATACCAGTCACTGTTTCTATCAACAGTTCATTGGCATATCCTTCTTATTACTCATGTATGCTGATTCAGTGTTTAAGTGGGGGATCGCAGTAGCAAAGCCGAGTTCAGAAATTGAATGAAAATGTCAGCAGAAATAACCAAAAATATGACCCGATTTGGCATTTTTATTCTTCAGGAAATAGTGCATGGTGGCCAGTTTGATTACACTTTCCTTTAACCCTTTCCTGTTTAATCCCTGGTTTTTACGGCCCTCTGATTTTAAAGTTTAGAAAACATTGTAGAAAAAGAAGAAATTTGTTTTTAACAAGCAATTTCTTCTTTTTCAACAATATTTTCTACCCTACTGTATGGTTATTTTTCAAATCAAATCCACTTTCAATTTCCGTCAGCAAAAACTTTGAATTTGGACAGGTCTAAAATTTTGCAAAACAGGAAAGGGTTAAAAGAATCAATTGATATTGATAATTGGGGTCTACTGATATATAAAATCTAAGAAGCTTCATCTGGTCATCCCTAATACTAAGTCACGCCCACAACACAAAATCAATACGACCCACCAACCAATGAATGCATTTGTCTGCTGTCAATCAGAATTGTAATTAAAAGAGGCAAGTGACAGACTTCATGACATAATCGACTCGATACAAGATTGGCCCTCAGGCTTGATTTCAGGTGATTAGTAAAGGTGTATATGTATTAACAGAACTGTTCATGATTTTTTGGCGCCACAAACTTTAGCCGAATGAAAAAAACCTTGCATCAGAATTTTATATTTGTCGCATTTGGTGACAATGGCCACCAACAGCTTGAACCCTGACTGGTCAAATTTGAAAGGAGTTGCAGACAACATTTTAAATTTTGATATTTTAATTTTTTCAACTTTCTGGGGAAAAAACAAGTAAAATGAAGAAGTTGCTTATCACAAGCAATATATTCATTTTACATGATTTTTTTACCAGTTGTTTTTATTGAGGGGCATCCAAAAGCGTCATTTTGTGGGACTGGGTTAATATCTAAATGGAACTAAGTCAAATTTCCTGTCGGACCTCAGTGGGCAGGGCCAGTGATCAGTTTCACCCTAATTAACCCATTCCCACAAAGTGACGCTTTTTGACGCCCCTTCAGAAAAACAATAGGGAAAACATTGTGAAAATGAAGAAATTGCAGAAAAAGCAATTTCTTCATTTTCAACGTTTTTTACCAAGGCAGATGCATAAATCTTCAATTAATTCTAAATTGTCTGCAACTCCTTTCAATTTGGGCCTGGCCAAAATTTTGCCATCTGGGTTAAGAATTGTGATTTCTTTTGTCTCTCTTGCATCAACTCTAGATAGGTGGAGACGTTTTTGATCGTCATTTGAGGAAAAAAACATTGTAGATAATGAAAAAATTGCATGTTTACTGCTAGAAGAGTCTGTGTGGCTTGGTGCAGGTTGCAAGTTAGAGGCACTGCTAGGCTGCACATCTAATGAGTTTATTCTTGGACAAGATATTGAAAGCGTAGTCTAGCACATGAATAAGTCAACTTCATGATCATGTAACAGAATAACCAATCTAATGAAAAAACGACTTCTCCATAATTTTCGCTACCTTTAATTTGCATGATTCTGTCTTCTTTCAACTTTAGTTAGGCCACAGCTTTCACATGCTTTGACAATGGCTTCCTGTAGTTTTTTGCACACTGTACAACCAAAGCAAAATGGCATCTTCGATTCAGGTTGCTTTACCTATTAGCAGTTGACAATTTTTTAGACAGGTCCAAATTGAAAGAAGTTTCAGATGAGATTTCAAATATGTGGCCAAATCTTTAATATCAGTGTCAGATAGGATAGAAAATATTTTGGGAAAAGAAGTAAATGTTTATTTTTCTTCAGAGTGTGCAAATGCAGGATACCATGGGTGAAGCAATCGTACATCCATTAGTGAGAGACTAATGGTACATCTTGCAATGACTATTGTCCTCCACAGGAAAGAATACTAACCCATTCCCACACAGTGATGCCTTTGGACACCCCTCAAGAAAAATATTTGGGAAAACATTGTGTAAAATGAAGAAATTGCTTGTAACAAGCAATTTCTTCATTATCCGAAATGTTTTCTACCCTGAAAGTAAAAAAAAATTCAAAATTGTTTAACTTTTGAAATGTCATCTGCAACCCCTTTCAATTTGGACTGTCGAGAATTTGACCATCTGGTAATTGGTTAATGAGCAGGGAGTTTAAATTTTTAACTTCTGTCACGAATTTAGACTTAGAGATAAAAGTTAAGCATGATATAATTTTGACATAGATGATCATTATTACTTTTATCAATTAATCCATTACTAGAAGATAAAGTTTTAGACTGGTCCAAATTCAAAGATGTTGCAGACGACAAATTTAATATTTTGGAATATTTTCACTTTTGGGGTAGGAAATATTGTGGATAATGAAGAAATTACATGTTACAAGCCATTTCTTCATTTTCCATAATGTTTTCCAATGCTTTTTTTTCTTTTTGGCTTCAAATAGTCTCATTGTGCAAGAATGGGTAAAGAGATGAATATTTATATTTTCTTGTTTTGACAGTAGTAAGAGACTGAAGTAAGGAGAATAACTGGCATATTTTTATGGAAATGCTTTGTTGAAACAAAAAGAAATATTCTCTTCATTTCTTTAAACTTAACCTATTACGAAACAATTCTTCTTTTCCCCCATCCCCCTAGAAAAAGTCTTTGGAAAACATTGTGGAAAATGTTTTATCAAGCTTGTTTCTTCATTATCCATGATGTTTTATATCTAAAAAGATGGAAATAAATAATAAAATTAATTCCATCAAATTACAATTGTCGTTTGTAGCTTCTTCTTTCAATTTGGACCAGTCCAAAATTTTGTTGTGTGAGATTAGGTTAATAATAATTTCACGGCATACATCAAAATGATCTCAAGTTTTAGACAACTATTTTTATAGAATTTCTTTTTGATATTCATTTTTTCAGTGGAGGTATGAAACAATTTCTAATCAGCCATTAGAGTGCAGGAATTTTTATGGAAAAAACAAACCAACTAATATTTCAATAAGTTTCACATAAAAGTATTCCTGCTGCATCACTGCTCTAGGCAATCATTAAAACTGTTTGATCCAATAATTATTTCAAGATCCCTCTGTTTTTCTTCATTAAAAACTCAAGAATACCTCAAAATTATTACTTTAGACCCAGAATAGCATTAGACTCCTTTTATTTTCACAACACAAAAATACAGTAAGCCTATTCCCTCTTATATGTTATCTCTTGCTGCTAGAAGTTAGTCTTAAATTCTTTTCAATCTCAAATTGTCTTAAATCTGTTCTCTGTAAAAACTGCATTCTCTCTATATAACTGAAACAGAAGAAATAGAGATCTTAATCATATATCCTACTGTTAAGATTCAAAAGAAGTGCATTTGAAAATGAAAAGAACAAGAGCATGGCATACGGATTCCTAATACCCTGGTATAGAGTGATGGGGAGTGAACAAACAATAATATAGAAAATTTGGAGAAACAAGATCACTATGAGCATTTGCCAAAGCTTGGCTGCAGGTGTTTTATAACTTAGGTAGTGATATAGTATAAGAGGCCTATAGGGCCTTATTGGTCACCTGAGTCAAAAGAGCATAAAAACAATGGATATATGGATAAAGTATTCACTAATTATTCCCAATGAGTATATTGAAGGAAGGATATAAGAAATATAATGGACAACAGGCAAAATGCAATCATAACAGATCACTATTAGCAAAGATTAGGACAATTGAAAAAACATCATTCTGAAAGACAAGACATTGAGCCATTGCAACAGCTTATGTATCTTTTCTAGGATTTTCCTATGCTCCTCCCCCCCCCCTCCACTGGTCCCAGATTACAATTCCTATTGAGGTAATAATTTTAGGGGGCCTATGGCGCACTCTAGATTCAATAATCAACCTCTGGGTCTCTCTGTTTCAGAGCAAAAGATTTTGAAAATTTTCACTGTATAAGCTTTTGTTAAACTTGCACCCCTGGGAATGGGCCAATTCTTACCCTGGGGTCATTATTCATACAATCTTGATAGAGGTCAACTAGTTGATAGTACATATCAATTATCAAAGTTCTGCGCCTTTCTGTTTGGGAGATGAAGATTTTCAAAGTTTTTACTATATAAGCCATACTTAAAACTTGTGATGCCAATTTTGACCGGGAGTAGGGGCTTTACTTGAACAATCTTGGTAGAGATCTACTTGATGAAGCCACTTACCCCAAAAACGCTATGCAGGTAATGTGAATCAAATCCAACTGGCAGTTCATGACAAAAATTTTAAGATGTACCATTTTGCCCCTTTTTGGCCCCTTATGGTGCCCAAAGGGAAGATAACTCCAAAATGTGTACAAATCTGGTAGGCCTTCCCCTGGAGATGCTTCCTACCAAGTTTGGTTGAAATCCATTTTAAGAAGGGTTAAGAAGAAGTCGTAAATGTTAAAAGTTAGATCATGATGACGGACAAAACAAAATCGCAATAGGTCACCATGAGCTTCAGATAGGTGTGCTAAAGATGTAAAAACTTGGGTAAAAATGCCCTAGGAATATGACTTAGACCTTGTCCCATGAACGTTAAAACAGCAGAAAGGTCTTGTCAAAAGTAATAGACATGTGAACATGAGATTTATACGTACAGTGATAGTAGAGATATAGGAAAATGTCAAAGTGTTTTGACAACGATAAATATTAAACCCCTTAACCTTTTGCTCAGAAGAATCTTTAAAATAAAATATACTAAAGTTTATGTTGTCTGGCATCTTAGAAAACTGTACGGATTTAATGTATTTTTGATCTTGTAGAAATATCATTGCCTAGTTCACTTATGCTCTTGCTTCTTTACTAAGTCAGGGCTCTAATTGCTTTGTCCAAGGAATTTTCATCCTTTTGAAATGGACATGGTGCGAGTAAAAGTTATTGATTGATTATATGAGGTTTTACTTCCCATTTATCAACTGAGCTCATATGGAGACAGGCCCTTGTTTAAAGTCACATCCGAAGGTCTCGGAGAGCCGAGATTGAATCACGGGCCTCTTAAACTAGAGTCTAGCATATTACCACTTGACAAAATCCACTTGCTTGCAAGGTAGAAACCTCGATAAAAGTCAATATTATTACAAGACTAGTATACCTTTCCTTTCCCCTATTATGGATTTTTAGTTCCTCATCTATACCCTCTTTCTCCTTAAATTGTTCCCAATCATGTTTTGATTTTTCCTGGAATATAAGGAAAGTAGGTTGAGCTTAGCAGTTTGGTAAACTTGGTAAATTTAATTCTTCATTCCTCTATTTTGCACTGCTCATCATCAACTCAGAGGGACCAGAGGCATCATATGATTGCCATGTAAATAATGTGCGAAATGACATACTTTTAAGTTTTTGTATGAAAAAATAAAAAAATCTTTTTTTTTTCATTAAAGATATAGAAATATTATTAATTTTTATGTAAGAATGGCCTCTCATGAAAATACAGCTTTGGTTGTTCACTCTATGAAAGATAAATTAATTGCAAACTGAAACAATTGACCAATCATGGCTGTCATTTAAACAATCAGTTGACCAATGAAATCATTCATTAAAAGTGGAAGTTCCGACATGCAAAGCCATTTTGGTGAATCTTTCTTGTTGGTTTGGTGACCTAAATATCATAACTACAGCTTATTCAAGCTGTAGTTACAACATTTAAGTCACCAACCAACCATTCTGCTTATTTGTAACATACTACTGTCCGTTAATTTTGCAAAACAATGCCGTTAAAAACTGAAACTAACTTCCAAGCGATTGGTCAATCCTCTCTTAGTAATTAGCAAGTTTTTGTTAAAGTCTATAGTAGTGCAGCATTAAGAAATATAGTTACCAGAGTTCCCATTTTTGGCTTTTTGTTTATTTTGTCCAGCACACCTCCTAACCCACCACTTGTTCTTTTTACACCACTGGAAAATAAATAATTGGATTAGAAATTTATCAATGATTAAGTTTGATGACTTTTTTCTTAACACATTTACAATGATGTGATTGTATATAAATTGAGTAAATTGTGTCCATTTTCCCCACTTCTTATAAAGAGTTCAGAGTTTTCATTTTGTTTCAAACGATCAATAGATTAATGTCTCATATGCTAAAAATGTTTTAAGGGTACCGTTATGGTATAAATACTGAATCACTTTTGTATTCATTGTCATTGCATTTATAAAACTTGTCATTCTAAAATAGATAAGATCTGCTTTTATTGCTTTAAAATGACTCATCCTAAAATAGTAATAATTCACTTACTTAAAATTTGATATCCAATATGTTTTAAGGTAATCTGATAACTAGGGTCATTTTACTTGTAATGTATGTAAGCCATTCCAACACAATGGTGCTTTTTGATGCCCTTCAAGAAATACAATTGGGAAAACATTTGGGGAAAAGGATTTTTCAGAGCAAGCTATTTCTTCATTTTCCACGATATTTTCTACCAAAAAAATTTGAAAAAAATATGAAACTTTATAAACTTTAATTTGTTGTCTGTAACTCCTTTCAATTTGGACCAGTCTGATATTTTGCCTTCTTGTAAAAGATTAAATACATTAAGAGTCAATAATAAAGAACATGGAAAATACCAACAAACATATACATGTATATGTACAATGACGAATAAGGTACAAATGAAAAAGAAAACATATCACATGACATGAATTGTTAGCCGTCACCTTTGATCTGTTAAGAGGAATTCCAACCTTCATTAACCCATTTTTACCCAATTGCTTGTTTGATGCCTCTGAACAATATCATGGAAATTATTAAGGGAAAATGGACTTCTGAGAGCAAAAAAATCTTCTTTCCATAAAATTTTAAAATAAAGAAACTTTTTTCAACTTGCCTTTGACTTTTTAATTATGAACTAGTTTGAAATATTAGCTAGTGCATGATAATCCAAATATCCCATGTGTGCATGAAGCGCAGACAGTGAGCAGCAAAGACAGCTCTAACACTGCATTAAGAATATTTTCCTGATTGTCAACAGGAACTTTAAGTCAGTAGCTTTCTACAGAGTGCATTGTAAAGACTCTGATCAGCCTGTGCGGATGTTCAGATTGAACAGTCTTCTATTTTCACACAAAATAGATTAAACGAAATGGATTAAAACCGGAATGCCAAACTAATGGATGGGAAGAGCACCTAAAAGGCTGATATTGTGGTGATACTGGAGTGAGAGAGCAGAAAGTTAACAAAAGGTCATATATAACTGATTCCCTGCTTAAAGTGGTGTTTAGTCCATTACCAGATGGCAAAATTTTAGACAGGTCCAAATTGAAATGAGTTACAGATGACAATTTAAAGTTTAGGAAAATTAGATTTTTTCAAATTCCTGGGAAGAAAACATTGTGGAAAATGAAGAAATTGCTTGCCTCAAGCAATTTCTTCATTTTCTACAATGTTTGCCAAATTTTTTTCCTGAGGGGCATCAATTGTGTGGGAAAAGGTTAAGTACTTACAATAAATTATCCACTTTACCTGCACCAACAGGACGAGGTTTTACTGTAGGAGAGTTAATAAATTTTTTTAAAAAAATTCAACTTTCTTGGAAGAAAACATTGCGGAAATGAAGAAATTTCTTGCCTCAAGCAATTTCTTCATTTTCTACAATGTTTTGCCAATTGTTTTTCTTGACGGGTGTCAATTGCGTGGGATTAGGTTAAGTACTTACAATAAATAATCCACTTACCCTGCACCAATAGGACTAGGTTTTACTGTAGGAGAATCACTTTGAGTCTTCTCTTCAGTTTGTCTTTTGAGTTCTGCTTTGCCTTCTTTTGAATTAATGTCAAGCTCCTTTGTAACCCTGTAAGAGAAATAGTGAACTCTGAGCACATATATCACATACCCCAGGATAATGACCAGTACTTCTTGTCAAGTTGTAAAATTCCATTAAATAGGAACTTTTAGAAAATCCAAAGAACAATTTTTATTTTGAATGAAAACATTCAGTGTTGTCAAGACTACTTGTATTGGCAAATGGTGAGTACGCACTATAGGAAGTTTTTATGGTTCCTATTATGCAGCTTAAAAATACTGCTTTAAAGAACACTTTATCTTAAAAAAGAAAAATCTTAATGACAATCTGAAAAATCTTGATGAAAAAAAAAAGAATCTCTGACAAGAGTGGGTCTATTGGGTCAAAAAGTGGTCATAAGGATATTCTTCTATCATTTGTCAGCAATCTACTGTTCTGGACTGAAATTATGACTAGACTGCCAATAGATTGATTGTAGCTGTGAATCAAAAATTCAATTGATCAATCAAATTGTTCATTTACTTCATTTACATCACAAGTGTACTTTGAGATGTTACAATTTCTTTCCATTTAAACCTGTCTAAAATAGTGTAGTCTAGTAAAAAAAATTGGGTTGAGTAGAATGACATTTTTTAAGGGAAGCAACCCAAATGCAACATTTACTCAGTTATGAAAAAGTGACTTCCCTTGTACTAACTTCAGAAGCAATTAAAAATTTGGACCCAAAATTTCAAAAAAAAAAATAAAAAAAATCAAGGAATCTTATCAACTACAGACCCTTGATTGCCTGTATCGCTCCACAGGCCTGAATGTACTGAACTACTGATTAAGCAAATGGTACTTTCAGAAATTCAGTATAACTGAATCACCTTTGCCATACCTGGCAAATAAATCTAGTCACTGAAATCTTTGAAATAGTTCTAGAGAAGCACTTTATTATTTCATTGTTTTACAAAATTCATGTAAATAGTTATGTAAAATTCCTTTAATAAGTCAGATGAAAAAATATTAACAAACTTTTCACTGTATACAATATATCCTTGCGGTATGGGTTTTCGTCCTAATAATGGGTTTTCAGTTTTGCGGTTACAAAAATCTATTGTATTAAAGAATTCCTGCATATAATATCAAAGTATATTCTCTTTAGTTTTTTTCTTCCTTCTAAGCTTTAATGCATTGTTATGAATATTCTTTTCCTGTTTACGATTCTGGTCAAGATTTTTGGGGTCAGTTAAACAGTGTCATATGTTTTCGACCTATTTTATAAATGGGCCATTTACGGAGGTGGAAACAGGATTTGAATATAGAAACCAGTCATTTTCATAATACAATGATTTACCTTTCTTCATATGTATATTTTTTAAGTAACTGTTACAAAATAATTATATACCAACCAATTTGCAAATGGTAAAACAATTTCCACTTCTGAACCTGTAATTCCATGCTAATCCTAACCCACATAAACAAAAAGGCACCTGATTTTGAAAAAAAAATTAATACACTTCCCCAACCTTTACACAAGGTTTGTTGAGAATGTACTTATTCATTTTATAAAGCATGCAAAGAATTTATAGAGTTAAAAGTGAAATATATTCAAGAATATTTGCTGCATTTTTTTTGTTAAAAATGCTGTAAGGACTGGTAACATATAAGAATCATCTAATCTTCATTTGGAAAAAGAAGCTATTTATACTAGAGAAAACCACTTGATAGTCAAGTGACATCAAAATTTGTGTCAAATCACCAATCAACATAGCTAGATCTCATAAGATTCTTCTAGATTCATTTTAATTGGAGATATACAAAGGTCTAAAAACAGACTTAGCAAAACACATAAAAAAGAAGCAGCTCACACTAAAATAATTCTTTTGTAGATTAAATTGACCTGGGACATTTGTGAAAGACTTATTGCAATAGCTATGTTTCTAAACTAATTTCAGACAACAAAAAATTTTTTTGTACAACAACCTTTCCTCACAAAATAAGTAAAACATTAATTGGTGTGAAAACATATGACGGACAAAAACATATTCCATAACGATATGAACATAAGCCATCACCAGAATCCCATGTTTTTCAACAGATCATTATTCTATGAAGGAATTTGACAAGAGTCACCTAAGGATCATTTTTTCAAGATTTTGTTAAAATCCATCAACAGGTTCTGTGAAGATTTTCAAAGTTCTCAGAATATATGTCATATATGGAAATTAGCCCCCCCAATCTCCCCCACTAAACGTCATGTTTTTCATCCAATTAAATTCATTGAAAAAATCTGATAAAGGGTCTCAAAAGGATTATTCCTGTGGAATTTGGTTGATATCCATCAACAGCTTTCTGAGAAGAATTTAAAAGTTTTCAGTATTTACACAATATATGGGTACAAGCCCTGCCTACTAAAGCCATGTTTTTTCAATCAATCAAAATTTTTATAAGTAATCTGATAAAGGGTCACCAAGGACTTTTCCTGTGAAATTTATTTGAAATCCAGTCTATAGTTTGAAAGAAGAAGACTTTATATCATGTATGGAATTAGCCCGGACCTTTACATTAAAGCCATATTTTTAACATCAGAACTTCTTGAAGGTGTCTAGTAAAGGGTCACCAAAGGATCATTTCTATGAAATTATATTGAAATTCAGACAGTAGTTTCTGATGAGAAAATTTTCAAAGGAAAGGTTTAGAATTGGATAGGTCAAGGGTTAATTGCATTGTAAAGACACTTAGAACAGTAATTGCCCCTTGAGATGTTCAGACACAAGATGGACACATCACCATGACAATAGGCGGCTTTTGGTCAGTGAATCTAAATACATATCCCTATCTCTTGCACAGATATATGTACCAGGAATGTTTATTAGGAGAAATATTGTTAACTTACTTGACTGCCTCTCCAGCAAAATCATACACCTTGGTCACAGTGATTTTAGATTGAGATTGGCTAGAGGTGGAGGTGGGTGGATCTGGGATGGAGATGGATTTGTTTGTTAATTTGGAATCTGGTGTGGGTAGCTGAAATATTATAAATAGTCTAGTAAAGACTTTTTTAACAAGTAAGTAAAAAATTTCAATCTTTCTTTTCATCTTTCTTCCTCATTGTTCTCTATTGTTTCTGCTATTCACTATCTTTCGTCTTACAAATGAATAAATGTATTTGTTTATAATTACCATAAATTATCTTAGGTTTGACAAGATAGTACCACTAATTCTGTCCTTAAACCATTCCCACACAGTGACGCTTTTGAAAGCTCCCAGGAAATAAACATTGAGAAAACATCGTGTAAAATGAAGAAATTGCTTGTTACAAGCAATTTCTTCATTTTACACATTGTTTTCTATCCAGAAAGTTGGAAAAATCTAGAATTTCATAAACTTTAAATTGTCGTTTGCAAATTCTTTCAATTTGGACCATTTTTCTGTGTGGGAATGGGTTAATCAGATACCATACATTACATCATTTTGACACACTGCAGCAAATAGTTGAGAAATACAGTGCTAACAAGAACTGGCAAAGGACAGCAATGCTTTAACCCATTCCCACTCAATGACACTTTTAGATGCCCCTAAAGGAAGAATGCTTTGAAAAACATTGTGGAAAATGAGGAAATTGCTTGTAACAAGCAATTTCTTCATTTTACACAATGTTTTCAACCCAAAAAGTTGAAAGAATTTAGCAATTCATAAACTTTAAATTGCCGTCTGCAACTCCTTTGAATTTGGACCAGTCTAAAATTTTCTCGTGTGGGAATGGGTTAATACTTTTAAGTTCTGGCTTAAAGTATCTTATCATTTGAAATAGCGCAGCTGGAGTGTGTAGGACTTCTAGTAAAGGGGTCCCTCCTTTCCGACATTAGTCTCCCATCATAATCATAAACCTAAGTGGGATGATCAGCTGGAAGCTTGGAAAGGACTTAGTGGTAGTACTGGTGTGAGAAATACCAGGAATCCATGTTTAGGTGCTCAAGCTGCAGCAATATGACTGAAATACTGTTAAAAGTGGCATTAAAACTCCATTCAATCAATCAATTATGTATCAGTAGGCAATTGTTTTGATATTTAATCTCTTTCTGTATCAGTCCATGCCATGAGAAAGAGGGGAAGGGAGGGAGGGGGGGGGGGGGCTTCATGAACCAGAGGCAGTTAAGCGCCTGATCGCTCCACAGGCCTGAATGTACTGGCAAATGGTATTTTCAGGAATTCAATATGAACTGAATCTTCTTTGCCATATACGGTACCTGGCAAATAAATCTGGTCACTAAAATCTTTGAAATAGTTCTGAAAGGCATTTCAAAGTTTTCACTGTTTTACAACAGTTAAGTTGGGTTATGTAAAATTCATTTACTAACTTAGATGAAAAGGTATTTACAAAATTTTCACTGTTAACCAAATATAGACATAAGCCATGATGTTTTTCAACCAATCAAATTTATATTAAAGAATCTGACAAATACCTGAGGATCACTCCTGCAATATTTGGTTGAAATTCCCTAACAGGTTTCTCAGAAAATGATTTCAAAATTTACAGAATATATTCCATATATGGAAATAAGTTCTGCCCTACCAAAAAGCCATGATTTTCATCCAATCAAATTTGTGGAAGGAATCCAATAAAGGGTTGCCAAAGTATGATTCTTGTGAAATTTGTTTGAAATCAATCAAATGGATTCTGAGAAAAAAAGTTTTTAGAGTTTTCACTATATACCATAAATGAAAATTAACCCCGCCCATTAAAGCTATGTTTTTCATCCAATCAAATTTCTTCATATAATCTGATAAAAAGTTACTACAGGATCATCCCTTTGAAATAGGTTGAAATCAATTGACTAGTTTCAGAGAATTTTTTTCAAAGGTTTTGCCATATATGGAAATTAATCCCTCCCATTAACCCATTTTTATCATCTGATCAAAATTCTTGGAAGCAATCTGATAAAGGGTCACCCAAGGAGCATTCCTGTGAAATTTAGTTGAAATCCATCATTTAGTTTCTTAGAAGAAGATTTTCAAATACTTCACCATATATGGTTCTTTTAACCCTTTGATTTTAATGCTATTTTGAACAATGGTTTTATTCAATGGTTAAAGTGAACCAAGAATATGTTGCATGTTAACAAGTTTATCAAGATTACCTTTCTAACAGAGGTCAATGAACCAAGACCAGGAGATGCGGCAACAGGCTTCTTTGGAGGTGGCTTTCCCACGTCACTCATAAAACTAGACCACAGATCATTGGCCCTTTTTTTCTCTTGTTCCTCCTTTTTTCTCTCTTGTTCTAACTTAATCTGTACTTCAAGTTCTTTGTTCTTTTCATCTTTTTCTACATGAGCCTCTGTAGTCTCACCCTCAAGCATTATGCCTCCAGTTCTTTTCCTGAAAAAAAAAATAGTTCCTACATCATCAGACTTTTATTAAATTTTCACTATACATTTGTTTGAAATTACCAGACATCATTTGATTTCAACAGTGTTCTACCCAAACCTCATAACTACAGCTTGGTTGAACATTGACAGATTGCATTTACTACATTTTCCATTCTCCACAAAATTAGGAAAACTGGTTCACAATATAAAATAATCTTCACATTTCAGAGAAACTCTACACAGAGTCTGTAATATTTGATTTGGGTTTTGAAGATCTGTAGAAAATGAGCCTTAAATAAAGTCAAGTTCCATGTGATACCGGTAATCATTAAATATGGTTTAAGATCTATTTCACATCATCCTGAAAAATAAGTTCTAAAAACAAAAATTAATCTACATCTTCTTCCTTGTAAATACACAAGTAATGATGCTAGGCAATCAATTTGGGCTCTCAGTTATAAAATACAGAAACCCTTGATTGTAAAGCCCACATTGTATTGCAGGTATATATAGATAAATATAATAATTGTACTTAAATTTTTAGTGAGTCATTTAAACCTGCTGGTAACTAGCATTACCTGCTATAGTATTCACCTTTTATACTAGATCAAACTTTTCTGTTTCATAACTATTTTCAATATAAAACAAATTTGCAACTAAAGCAATTACTAGACAAAAAAGAAAACAACTGGTCCAATTTCAAAGAAGTTGCAGACAACCAATTTAAATTGATAAAATTTCAATTTATATGTCCCTTTGAATAGAAAACAATGTGAAAAAAAAGATATTGCTTGTAATAAGTAATCTCTTCATTTTCCACATCATTAACCTTTTTCTTGAAGGTCGTGGATTGTGTGGAAAAGTTTTGTCTTCATTGCTTTCATTGCTTTCTAACAGTATTTCTATTATATGTCAAAGATCAAGGGTGTGGAATTCCCATTATTTTGTCCAACATTGGGCTTTTATACCTGCAGACAATTACTTCTTTCAAGGCCACTTGTCTGCATGCAAGTAAACATCAAATTTTGAAATGGTACAAAATAGATGTCAAAGATAATTCATTATATACTGAAAAACTATCATAATGTTCTATTGAAGGGTACAAAATAATGAGGTTAATGAAGAAAATGCTGGGTTTTTATTAACAACAATGTTTTCTCAAAAATCATTGCTTTACTTTTTTGTGAGCAAGTTCAGTTAAGTTCTGAACAAGGAGAAAATGCCTTACTCATCTTGAGGCAAGTGAAGACAATCTGTATTTCCACACCACCATAATTTATCATTTTACCTTGGTCCTGATGCTTTTTTTGGCGATTTCTTTGCAGATTTCCTTTTTCTTTTCCCCAGTGTCGTAGGTTCCCCATCCTCTTTTAAAGCATCGAGATTCTCTTCATCACCAGAATGCTCTTCCTCTGAAACCTCCTCCCCATCTGTAATAATACAGAACCGGTAGATCTCTACATTAAAGCTTTCCCTTTTTTTGAAATTTTAAACTGGTCCAAACTGAGGAGTTGCAGACGACATTTTTCAAATTTCTGGATAAAAAACATTTTGTAAAATGAAGAAATTGCTTATTACAAGTAAATTCTTCATTTTCCACAAAGCCACCGTCATAGCGCAGTTAGTAGCACGTCGGACAGTCAATCTAGAGGTCCGAGTCTGATCCCCGACATCGGCACTCATCCTTTCTGACTATTTGTCTCTCACCAATGGGTCGATAATCGTAGACCTATGTGGGGTAGCAGCTGGAGGCTAGGAAAGGATGTAATGGTAGTACTGGTATGAGAAATACCAGGATTCCATTGTTAGGTGCTCCAGCTGCCATCATATAACTGAAAGATTGTTGAAAGCGGCATAAAACAAACAAATCATTTTCCACAATGTTTTCCCAATTGCTTTTCTTGAGGGGCATCAAAAAGTGTCACAGTGTGGGAATGGTTTAATTTTCAGGCCGGTAGGATTCATTTCAAGACCGAGGGCTAACTTTGTTACAAGCAATTTCTTCATTTTCCACAGTTTTTCCCAAATATTTTTCTTGAGGGGGATCAAAAAGCGTCACTATTGAGGGCTAACTTGGGGACTTGGAGGTTTTCTTAGGATTACATTAGCTGCAATTCAGTACAAAATACTGTTTGAGTTTCCTTTCTTTTTGTCATTGGAACGAGGAGCCCCAAGAACAGATTTCTTGTTTTTAAAACTTAAAAGCTCTGTCTCGGTGTAGTTTACATTGTGAGTCAGCTATGACATCAAGAAATGGAGTTTTCTCTTGTATTCAAAAACAAATTTATCAACATTTGTCAATTCATAGCAAATGTCGATCCAATTACTCAGTTTGACTATTTGAAGTTGTAAAGTTGCATACCACGTCTTCAGACATGAACACAGTCCAATCAAGAAATTGGCTGCACAATATTAAATATTATTGCGAATAAGATTCAAGATAAAAGAAATTTATATTTCAAATAATCGAAGAAGAAATAACTGAAACTATATATCATAAGGACATACTGTCACATTATTTTTTTAAAAATGTTTTTTAAAAACAGAACACCCCCTTTTTTTTTGGGGGGGGGGGGTCTCATTGCAAAATTACAGTATTTGTCCATCATAGCCTATGCTGTGGGTACACATTGGAATTGTTTCTTTATCTTCACTTTTACCTTCCAACGTCTTCCGAGCAGTATATAAAGTGTGGGTTTTAAGCTGCCTAAGATTCATTCTCAACTGCACAGCAACCTAGGTATTTGTACAAATTATCTAACTGAAAAAAACCTTTTACTATACAAGGCTAATGTAAAGTTCAGTAATAAACCAAAACTCACACTGTTCAAGACAATTCTAATTAATAGCGAATGCCCACAACATTGACAATGAAAGAATACCAGTAATAAACAAATATAGAGTTTCATGTCCTTCCCTTGTTAACCCATACCCACACAATGACGCTTTTTGAAGCCCCTCAGAAGAAAAGCTCTGGAACACGCTATGGAAAATGAAGAAATTGCATGTATCAAGCAATTTCTTCCTTATCCACAATGTTTTCAACCTAAAAAAGATGAGAAAAAAAAGAAAAAAAAAAAAAATCATCAACTTGAAATTGTAGTCTACAACTTCTTTCAATTAGGACCAGTCTTATATTTTGTTGTTTGGGAATGGGTTAACTAGCACTTTAGCATTTAAAAATTAAGCAACATGCTCTTCAGGAACTTTTACTATGCTTTTGTTGTATCTATCCTAACTTATGATGCATGACTCTGTATTCCTGAATTAATAAACAGCTGTTAGGATTGAAATTTTCTTTAATCTCGTACCTCAGATATCTAAATTTCTATTACTTTTGTTGTTTGATTTTCATAGTTGCCCCATTTTTATCTTGGCAGAGTTATAATGCGGTGGTATATCAAAATTCAGTACTCTTTTACTTTGATCCCCCATATCCTTGAAATGATGCTCCATCTTCTCAAGACTTTGAAGCCTGGAAAATGAAATAGGTTTAACCAGAAACACTTACCGGTAGGGACATATTCTTCATCTTCAGATGACCGATATTCTTCGTCGTCTGACATGATTTTAGGTAGAAAAACGTGAATCTCCTTTTCTTTGCAAATCATTCAATGCACGGTTTGTTTTGATAAGCGGTTAAACATTATGATAATTTTATTCTATTGCTTTGCATTAACAATCTTCTTCGAAATGATTAATGATCAAAAAGAACTTTTAGCATATAAACGCCTTTTTCGATTTCATGAAATGAAAAATTATAGTAGGTCTGTAATGACATCCACAACTAACTTTTTAGATATGTGTAAAAAACTTTGTTCGTTTTATTTTTAGAAAAACATCAAGTTGGGAATAATGGACGATTAATGCAGTCGACAAATCATTACAATTTGATTTTTGGGCTACATTTTAAGATGACTAAGATGTGGTGATATTTTTTACTGCATTTTATACCTTTTAACATTTCTTATACACGAGACAAACGAAGGATCTATCTAATATTTTTACCCGCGATTGCCGATTGACCAAGAATGGAAAGCGACTTCAAAGTAGAGGACCTAGATTCAATCATAAGTGTGATAGGATTACAGGAGAGTGATCCTTTAAGGGGCTTTGGAGGTATTTTTTCTACTTATGGTTCTATAAAGTGTTGCTGATCTTATTCCTGTCCAAACTCACACCTAGCAGTCTAGTATGTGATGGTTAGCCTTCACCATTCATTGTGATGGATACTCATCAAAAGTTTCATTTTCACTGTGATGATTAAATGTTGCAGGATGATATTGAATGAATTCTAAGAATATCCAAAGCAAGAATGATGGAAAACTGTCACTGATAAGAAAAAAAATGTGTGGGTTATTCATCACATGTATTCGAATTTGAAATTTTTAGATACTTTGTACTTGTAGGAAACTGTGATGGCTAAGAGCAATATGGCATTAAGTGCATATACATTTTGTTGATGAATTACATAGTGTCTACAGGAAAAGGTATTTATTGAAATATGAAGCATTTTTTGAACACCCTATATTGGTGCGTAGGTCATTGTTTTTATCAAACAAATCATGTCAAGCAATAAAATTAAGCAAGATTTTGATTCTAAGTAAAGGCATTCCATATACTCTGAGTAGACACCAAAGAAAAGTGATCAGGGGTATTGACAGGGGATAAAATGAATTGGAAAAGTTACATTGTGATGATTTGCCGTCTCAAGAAGAGGTGAAAGCTAGCCATCAAATACTTGACTTCCTAGTGCATGTATGTTTACCACAAAGTACAATAGACTCCCTCCTCAACCTATGGTTACTTGTGCCAAGTAAAGTGATCTATCAGGCAAGAGCTGCATTACTGCTCCCTTCCCCCCACCCTCCGCAAAATATAATTGACCAATATTGTAAAATATCTTCACGTTTTTAGGACTATAGGATATTTGCTCTCAGTTTCAAAACTTGTGAAGATTACTGTATAGACATGTTTAATTTCTAGTCAATCTCTTGGGTATGTACTTAACTACTTATGTAGAACAAAGTCTAAGTAATCCAAGTCATTTTTTTCAAAGTTCCAATAAATTATGCTCTAGGCAAAATTTACTTGAAAAAAAGAGGGAAGATCTAAACCCATCACAAGAGAGTAAATTTTCAGACTGTTCCAAATTAGAGGAGTTGCAGACTAACGCTTTCCTAGAGGGTCAGGTGTCAATAAGCGTCATTGTGTTGGAATCTTTTAAACAAGTCAAATAGGGTTAGTTTCTTTCTTGAAAATGATTATTACAGTAAGATTTTAGAAAATTATTAAAGCAAGGAGAACTGCCATTTCAGAAAAATCTGCCTTTAAAGTTTTACATTCAGCTCATTTGTGGTAGATTGACCAGGTTGATACTTGCCGACGAAGTTTGCTATCATTACATCTCATGTTGTGACTCACATGATAGATCAGACTGAGATCTACATATATTTCAGAAATGTGGTATCAAGTTTTTCTATGGGCCTTATTCTCATCCATGTTTGTACATGTAATTGCTGCATCGATTGGAATATGTAGACTTAGAAAACACAGAATTGGTCGATGGATACCACTCTTGATATTTGCCATGGGAGTTTTGGGTCCTCTGACTCTTGGTGTAATTAGTAGTAAGTAGACCTTAGCCTACAATGTAGGAAAATCAAGGAAAGATTCTCATATTCAAATTTCACAGAAAAGCCAATGATTGCATTGACATCTATGTCTCACTGCCACTAAGACTTTAAAACAGTCTTCAGTCCTTTTTTAAACTTGAGCCCAAGGGTTCCATGGGACCTACATCAAATATTTTTAGAGTCCTTGCTACTTATTTAGGAGTCTCAGATTTACAAAATCTGCGTCTGTTAAATCTCTTCCATCATGCTATTGATTCAGTTTTGAGACACTAGCTGTTTATCCTATTTCATGAAATATGTTTGAACCATTCATTTAGTTACTCTAGTAATATTTGAATTGATTATCTCTAGATTATACATTTGTTAGTTCTACATTTTGCAGTTCTTGTAAACCCATTTCCAAATGACAAAATTTTGGACTGATCCAAAATTTGAGGAAGTTGCATTTAGTTTAATTCTTTCTAGACATTTCTCCTTTTCCCACAATCTTTTCCTTTCATAATTGTAAAGGGACATCAAAAGGCATTATTACATGGGAAGGGGTTAATTGAATTAAGACAAACTAATGAAAAAAAAGGGATATTAATGTTACACAAACACATCATGTTTATTGTCTAATTTTCAGGTGCTGCAGTTGCAGGTGTCTATCGTGCCTCTGATGTAGAAATGACCAGATTCTTTGCTTTACTGTGGGGTATTGGACAGACCATTCTGGCTATAGTGTTCTATTATACAAGAATTCTAGCAACATTATGAGAGTTTCATGAACTTTGTTTTTGTGTGATGGAAAGACAAATATTGCTGTAGTCAAGGATGTGGGGTCCCCTTGCCAAACAGGCTGGTTTTGTATCAACATGTAAATTTGTCTTTCCTCATGCACTTTTCAGAGCGCTTTTCCTCTTGCCATGAAGCCATAAAGAATTCATAGAATTCAGTGCAACTATAAACCTACTCTGGTAACCATCCCTAAGATAGAGGTTTGAAGAAAAAAGAAAACAACAGAGAAATACTAATACCGAAGGCCTGATATAATTTGTTACCAAACTTCAAAAAACAGGGCTTGAACACTAGGCTACTATAGAAAAAATGTACATGTAATTTTCATTATTTTCCCCACTTATGATTATGAAGTCGATGGACGTATACAATGTCTGTTTATACAAATATTATCCATGACCCAAGGAGGTGCCCTATTGTTTTGGGGTAACAGCTTATATGTCAGCTGTGTTAGTTGAGTGACAAAATGCTTTTGGGGATATAAGGCTGCTTTTTATTCTTTTTTCGCTCCATTAAAATATTATGGCTACTTAAACATTTTAGGCTTATTTACATTGAGAAAGGTTGCATGTGACCTTTCAAATACTAGACATTTTATTTGAACACTAAAGCCACTCAAGTGATTTATATGAAAATGGAACTCCCCTTTCATTTTGTACGTAATGAAAAATTGGTACACACACATAAACCTATATGCAGTCTTTGAATAGGGTAGAAAACTTTGAGCAAAAAGGAGTATTTGCTTGTTACAAGCAATTTCGGTTCTTCTCACAGAGTTTTCCATAGCTCATTTTCTTTTTTCTTTTTGGACTAGACTAAAGTTGGTTAGCTAGTTAGGGTTTTATAAGCTTAAATCTTTGATTTTAGATATGTCTGAGTTTTCCAACCAAAGGCAAAAATCACTAAATAATGAGTTAAAAAACCAGACTTAACTTATAATTGACCAAAATCTAAACTTGAAGTAATAGAACTTTAGGCATATAATGACTATTGAAAATATTGTATTCAGTGTATTGGATTGAAATTATTGGCTAATTGGTAGCTCACCTGAGCACAATGTGGTCAAGGTGAGCTATTGTGATCGGTAATTGTCCGGCGTCCATCTGTAATTGTCCGGCGTCCATCTGGCGGCCATCTGTCTGTCGTATATATCATAAAGCCATGAACTATCGTATTAAGGGGAGCGATTTAGGACCATCATGGTCCTCTAATTTTTCTCTAGGGGTGTCAAAAACGTCACTGTATGGCAATGGGTAGATACAGTGCTTTCATTTGTCAATGTTATAAGTACTCAAAATCTTTCGAGAAATATTCCTTACATTTATGGATGGATGTAATTTCAAAATAAATTGGCATAATTGTTCTCCATCATGGGCTGATGTGCCATTTGAAAAAAATAGGATTAAAGGTCAAACCTCAAGATCAATTGTTCAAATTGAGCTTGTTTAGAACACATCTCCTACATTTTTGCACATATTTTACAATAGTGAAGAACACTTGTTCTCCATCATGAGTAGATGTGCCATTTGAAACAAATTTTCAGATAGCCCCAAGATCGTATCCTCAAGGTAAAAAAATCGGTGGTCTCAACATATTGTCCCGGAGGGACTTTCTAGATCTTGCCTTTGGTCAGTAGAACTAAAAATTATTCCTCTACTACCTACCAATTCATCAAATTTCATATAAACTTTACAGAAACAATTCTTTGGTTATGCATTTTTAAAGTACACCAATTTGAACTGAAATACACGAAGACCTGTAATGCCTAGCGCTTTCAAATCTTTATATAGCTTATTGCTCTGTACCAAAATTACTTCAAATCATAAGATTAACCCTTGTCATGCTGGATAAAATCCTCATCTGAATATACATTAAAATCAAAGGCCCGAAAGCACTGGAAGCACTTAGTTGAGGGTCAAATTTATTTGCTAATCAATTTTGTAAACAACTCTTAGTTGAAGGAGTCAAAAGGTGTAGACTAAGATCAGACTGCATTTTTGTATAGTCTGATCTTTGTCTAGATCTCCTGCCAAAACATGAATATTCCGGGTTCAGCATGACAATGTTAAGATCAATATTTAATGTATGAATAGTATCGAACCTCTTCTTCTATCCTAAAAGGATTAGAACTACTTTTATTGCATGAACCATATCTTAACCAATTCCCTCTCAGTGACCCTTTCGACGCGTCTTAAGAAAATGCGTTTGAAAACTTGTGGAAAATGTTTACTAGCCATTTCTTATTTATCCACAGTCTTTTTTAAACCAAAATACAAAGCATTGGATCTTTGAAATTTCACCACTTGAAATTGTTTTCTGCAATTTCTTTGAATTTTGGCTTGTCTATATTTTTGTCTGGTAAAGGCTTTTGCAATAATTATTTTGTTTCTAAAAACAACGCCTTTTAGCTCATGCTATGAAATGACAAATCGCTGGCCCCGCCCCGGCTCTTACTAAGTTAGCCCCGGCCCACCTATTGACTCCGACAGGATTTCCCGCTTCGATAATAAAGCCGCCGTAATAGCGCAGTTGGTAGCGCGTCGGACTGTCAATCTAAAGGTCCCGGGTTCGATCCCTGACGGCGGCAATCATCCTTTCCCACTATTTGTCTCTCATCAATGGGTCGATAATCGTAAATCTATGTGGGATAACAGCTGGAGGCTAGGAAGGGATGTAATGGTAGTTCTGGTGTGAGAAATACCAGGAATCCATTGTTAGGTCTCCAGCCGCCGCGATATAACTGAGAGATTGTTGAAATCGGCGTAAAACCCCATTCAAACAAACAAACAAAACGCTTCGATAATAAACTTCGTTATTTTGAAAAACAAAAAAGCAGAAAAGATGGTTGGCGACCTTAACGTCGTAACTACAGCTTGAATAAAGTTTAACGAAAATGGCGGTAAATGTTGGAGATCAAAACTCATGTCTGGTCTCAGTGAATGATTTCTTTGGTCCACAGGTTACATTGTATTTGATTGACAGCTTCGATTGGTCAATTCCCCTTTATATTCCCCGAAGAAATATGCGGCTTATGGAAAACTTTGTAGGTAAAGGAGTTATTGCGTGTGGTAAGAATTTTTTCCTTCTCTCACAACATTTTCTACCTTATTTATTCATCGCTTATTTTTTCAATCTGGCCTCCCTTTTAAATGTCGTCCATTTAGTTCCGACAGGAAGTTCCACTTCGATATTTAACGGCGTTACTTTGCAAAGTTCAAGTAAGGGTCAGCAGCGTGTAACAAATAAGTTAAATGGGTGGCAGCGTGTAACAAATAAGTTAAATGGGTGGTTGGCGACCAACACGTCGTAACTAGAGCATAGATAAGCTGTAGTTACGACGTATAAGTTGCACAACCAACGAAATGCTCCGCATAAATGTTGAAGTTCAGAGTTCACTTCCGGTTTAATAGACATAATTGATTGGTTGATCAATTCATCAATTTTCACCGAAGATCTGTCAATTGGACTTCCCTCAAGAAAACCAATTGGGGAAAACATTGTGTAAAATATGGAAATTGCTTGTAAAAAGAGTTACAATTGGGAAGACACTGTCGCAAGCAATGTCTTCATTTAACACAATGTTTTCTACCCAGAAATTGAAAAATGTAAAATTTCATAAACTTTTAATTGTTGTCTGCAACTTCTTTCAATTTGGACCACTCTATAATTTTGCCGTCTGGTAATGGGTTAAAGAAATCATTCAATGATAACGACGATTTTTCTCATGTCATCATAACGGGTTTGTACAGTAATATACATTAAGTCAATATGGTACAGGTCAAGCAAGGGTCACACACTGGTTATTAGATGTAACGAGTTTATAGTGCTTCAAGAATGGCGGATGTTACTTTATATTACTTCCCATCTTCATATTATTCCTTGAAGGTAATATGTTATTTTTGATATTTCAAGGTTAATTGTTAGTCGATGTTTTAATACTTTCCAGTGTCCTGTGTGGAAAAAAAACCGAATGTAAGCCTTTTACATACATCGCTGAATGTCAGATCTTGCATGGCGTATCAAAATTTAACGCCTTAGGTTTTCGACCTCGTTAAGAATTGAGGATGCCATGATTAGGCAACAGTTAAGCATTTCATTTGTCACACTCATGGGAACTATTCGCCGCGGTAACCATTGCCATGATTGGAGAAGTTCACAATTTCAATTCCAAATCTGAGTCTTTAGTGAAAATTTATAAATCATGATTTCAAACGAAATTCGAAATTCTTGTCTCTTGACGTGACAATTGGCTTTTCCCACTTGGTAGAATTGACGATTCGCTCGCCCCGCCCACTGACCTCCGACAAGGAAGTTCGAATAACAAATGCCATCAACTTGTATAAATTATGGTCAAGGCATAAAATGCAAAATCAAATCGTTTATGATGAAATCGCCAAACCATCAAATCTGCTTAGTATCAATGTAGGAGTTCAAAGTTGGAAAATTCAAAATTTGATTGGTCAGTCGATTATTTGATAAACAGTAGCGATCCGTCTGAAATAGTTCGAGGTTTCCGTTCTTGTACTTATCCCGACTTCTACATTTCAATGGCAGTAATGGTTTTGGTTAAAGCTTCATACATGTAAGTGTTGTATCTCTGTTCCAACAAATGCCATTGCTCTGAAAGTTTGCACATGCCTTTCTGATCATTATACCAACAGTTGGCTATGATTTACTACTATAATATGCAAAAATGGCATTATGGTCCTTTAAGTTCTAGATTTAGTTAAAGCTTTGAAACATGTCATATCTCTGTTACTATTCAACCTTTAGCTTTAAAACATATGGCTTTAGGCTATTATTTAACCTTGTAGGCAAAGGTTCTTTCTTCTAACACACATTTTAATGGAATTCAACCACTTTCGAATTGGAAAAAATCCTAATCAATTTTTTTTTATGCAAATCATTGCAAAATGTGTTATCTTAGTATCTACTCAAGATTCTGTTATTTTGAAATCTACAAATTAATGTAGAAGATATGCTCCGTACAAGAATTGGACACGCACATTAACACACCCAACCACAAACATACCCAGTCACCCACGCTTCCACGCACACAATCACAGACGGACAGAGGTAGTTCTATACAGACACATAGAATATTTATGTCTCTGCTCTATATGCATGTCGCCAATACATGGTGGGGGGTATAAAGTAATAATAATAACAGTAATAATAGAAATAAATCAAAGTACTGAAAGTACTATAAGCTAGCAAAGCATGGTTGAATTTAGAAAATCTTTCCCTTGTTGGGTAGAAAACATTGTGGACAATGAAGAAATTGCTTGTTACAAGCAATTTCTTCATTGTCCACAATGTTTTCAAAAGCCTTTTTTCTAGATGCTTAAAAAGCGGAATCGGATGGTAATGGGTTAAATAGCATGCTATTGACAGAGTTCTCTACAATTTGAATAGAGTTTGCAATATTCCTGAAATATAAAAGAACTATTTTTTTATGGCGTAGGCATTCCAAAGATTTGGTGGTTAAGCCTCCAGTGGCGGTTTGCACTCGTTAAACTTTGAGAAGACCTCAAAATTTGTGGACATTGAAGAAATTGCTTGTTACAAGCAATTTCTTCATTGTCCACAATGTTTTCCAAAGCCCTTTCTCTAGATGCTTAAAAAGCCGAATCGGATGGTAATGGGTTAAATAGCATGCTATTGACAGAGTTCTCTACAATTTGAATAGAGTTTGCAATATTCCTGAAATATAAAAGAACTATTTTTTTATGGCGTAGGCATTCCAAAGATTTGGTGGTTAAGCCTCCAGTGGCGGTTTGCACTCGTTAAACTTTGAGAAGACCTCAAAATTTGTCTGTTAACTTAAGCTATCAAAGCTGACGCTTTACTAGCTAAAAATCACCCCAACCGTAAACGTGTTGAAAAATTTTAGGTAAAAACGTTCTTTTAACAAGCAACTTCCTCAACTCCATCAATGACGTCCTCAGAACTATAATATTGGGTGATCAGCGGGGAATCGTAAATTTAACAACGCTTGTAAATGATAAGGGAAATTAGCAAACTTCGTCACTATAAGCTTCCTGTTCGTGGTCAAAATTTGAAATAAATAGTCTGCTTTGTTTACTTATCATAAATATGTATGATCCATTGCACAGGTATACCTAGCTCTTCAAGAGAAGGGCTTGCCGTTCAAGGAGCGAGTTGTTAACATGATTGAGAACGAACATTTCAAAGAATGGTTCCTGAAGATTAACCCTAAAGGTGAAGTCCCGGTGTTACAACATGGAACTAAATTTATACCCGACTCTGAGGCGATCATAGACTATATAGATGAATACTATAAAGAAGGTAATATTTGATTTTCGGGTAAATTGTTGGTCGAGGTTTTTCTTATATTCAAATGCTTAAGAAACTTGGTATCCCATCGGCGAGATGGTTTTAATCGGAAATAAAAAAAGCATGGCAACAGACGGGTCGCTTAACGCGCCCACTGAGCCCTAACAGGAAGTTTGACATATGATATAAATGGCTTTATTTTGCAAAACGTATGGCAATTAATATGTAAAAAAAAACCTTAAACGGTTTGTTGATAACCTAAACGTCGAAAATACAGCTAGAATAAGCTTTATTTTCGATGTTTGAGGAACCAATTATGCACATTTGATTTACATCAATGTTGTAGTATAATCCATTTCCAGTCTAAATATATAATTTGATTTGTGTATCATTTTTTTTCCGGATCGACTTTTTTCAGGAGGGATACGTAAATTTTAACATTACTGGACATTATAGCACTTCTATGGTCCGATGAAGACGACGCTACATAGGGAATATTATGTTAGGATTCTAGCGATACAACAGCTTCTATCTGCTTTGAACTGCGGAGGACATTTCTGATATTTCACGAGACCTAAGGTCGAGTGAAGTATCAAATTTTCCCTCCGTAACAAGAAGCAAAAATAGGACGTTGTGTCGCAATCGTAACATAATATTCTATTTATTATATACATGTACCTATTTTTTATTAAATGAATTCGATGAAATATTAAACAAATCATTATCTGTATTTCTACAAGATTTCCCTTCTTATTCTTTCTGATTACGACATTGTTATTCCTCACACAGGCTAGTCTTTTCATAGCTCTAGCGAGTAGAAATTGTTGTTGTTTTTCTACTTCTTATTCCACAATGTTTTCTCAAGTATAAAATCACAGCGACGTAAAGTACCAGGATAAGCAGGAAAGGGAGTTTCCATCAAACTATTTATTTATCATTATAGGTAAAATTAATCTGCAATTGATCAAACATCGTATTCGCCAGAGAGGAATATTATTGAAAAAGTAAAACTATTTGAGGGAAAAAAAAGATCCGATCAAACTTAGTTAATATATAGACATACATAGATTCCATTAGAAGAAGATTCATCAAAAGCTGAAAGTTCCGAAACATCGCAGCCCTATTCTATACCTATATTTATTCTAGTTTCAAAAGGAGTGGATGATTACATTTGTTTGTTTCCAGGACCATGCCTGGTACCCGATACTAACACCCTTGACGGCCAAGATGCCCAGGCATTAAGACAGATTCTACATGCAATTCCCATTGACAATATCTCATTTGGTGTTCTGTGTAACCGGAACTTTTGTACAAGTCAACCAAGGTTCCCCAGACTTATGTTACGATTCATCCAAAAAGATAGAGCTGGTAATTATAACAACAATTATCACATTCCTACCAGTTTTTCGAGTAAAATACATTTATTGCACGAGGAAAATATCACACTCGGCAGGGAAAATTCCGTGTAGAACATATATCGATGGCTTAGAGTAAAAACATAGTATGGCTCTATACATTGTTTTACCTTCCGATAGGTGGCATTTTTCAAATCTTCGGAGAACATGACATGCGCAGACAACGGTCGTTAGAATAATGAAAATGTTGAATTAAAACAACTTTTGTAAGCTTCTTTTAAAAGTGTTATATTCAAATCCAAATTCAAAGTGATTTTTAAAAGACCGACCTACTCTATGAACTTAAACTTGATAGGCTATACATACTTAATGCATTTACAAATACGTGTGTTATTCACAACGAAAAAGGATGGTGTTTGCTTTCTAGATATACCTCATTATTTAATCAAATGCTGCTTATTTTACAAAAATTAAAATGAACCAGCAATCAAGGAGATACCCTGTGGAAAGAGCTAAAAAGAACACTCTAGATTAGATTTCGAGATCTGCGCAGGTTGAACAAGGTCGAGATTTTTCGCTCTTTGAAGACTTTCTGAATATAGAATATTTATTCTACCATATTAATGTTCTAATGAAAATATCTAATTTACCCCATTCTGATCGGATCTCTTACTTTCGTCTGAAGTTTCACAAGTAAAAGGAAGAAAGAAAGACTGGATAAATGATTCAAGAAAGAATAGAAGGAATGAAGGAAGGAAAAGCAAAATAGAATTAACGATCATTCGAAGATATCTAACAATTTTCTTTTTAGTGAAAGGACTCCGTGATAGAATAGAAGCACTTCGGGCAACACTAGACAGTCTGCCTATAGAATGTAAGGCTGAAGCGTCTGTGAAGATAAAGACATCCGAAGAACGACTCGCCATTATTCAGAACGAAGGTCTTGTATCTGCAATACTTGATGACCTAGAGATGGTGTTTGATACCATAGAAGCTAGATTGGAGAAGTCTAAACAAGGTAAATTAACCAAAGAATGCATTACATGTTAGCTGTAGTTGACTTATAGCTGATGGGTATATTTCCGGACTAGTTTCATTATTGAGTCGCCTAATTGCGTAATCAGTTAGGTTCTTGGTGTTATCGTACTTGACGATGGGGAAGTTTTCGGCACATAACCACGTTTCCGGTTTCGATCCGCGTTGCTGTATTTCAAAGATCTGCTAATACTATGCTTTCTTTAGAACAGTTGATTGACTTAAACGAAACATATTTTTTTCTATTTTCACAAGCGCTAGTTATTCCAAAACCACTCTATTCGTAATTCATAAAAGTTATATTAATCAAGCGCATAAGTGTTTGCAAAATTCCAATGACATCTTCGAAATGAGTTGGTCAGGTTTGGATAAGGTTCGTGTAACGAGCCGATATCAAAAGGAAGCCATGTGTATGTAAATGAAAAGCACAAGATTTATTATTATTTTTTTTTCTGAAACATTGATGCCTAGCAATATACAAAAGTCTTATCCTTAAAAGCGACAAATCCTGTTAATTCGCTGTATTTCGAATGGGGCGAGGCCTGCAGATATAGGTTACAGCGCAGACTTAATTGCGTTTGAACAATGACAAGTTCAATTGTTCATAACCTTATTCTTATTCTTTTACAGAAAACAAAGACAACACCACCTACTGGCTCATAGGAAACTCGTTTTCTGTGCCCGATATTATCGCCGCCTGTCTGATGTACAGATTACATCTTATCGGCATAGACGAGCGATATTTCTCTCATACAAAACGACTCGTCGTAAAGGACTATTTTGATAGACTTCTTGCTAGACCGGCTATGAAAAGGGCGATTGGATTGTCCGAGGGTACTTGGAAATACGTCGCTAAAACTGTACTAAAGAAATTGGTGAACGTTGGGCTTATTGTGGGAGTTGTTGTCCTTGGAATATTTGGTGCACGAGAAGGTTTCAAGAAGTTTTCGTCCGATAATGCATAGATCATTGCTTGGTGATTAACCCATTCCAACACAGTGGAATTTTAGACTGGTCCAAATTGAAAGAAGCTGCAGACGACAATTTCAAGTTGATAGAATTTTGAATTTTTTCGTCATTTTGGGTAGAAAACATTGTGGATAATGAAGAAATTGCTTGATACAAGCAATTTCTTCATTATCCACAATGTTTTCAAAAGCTTTTTGTTTGAGGGGCGTAAAAAGGAGGGATTGAGTTGTAATGGGTTAAGTAGGACTGGTCTACTAGAATATCCTCGGAAAGCAACGTATCAAATTGTTCTAGGTTACGAAATTTGCGAATATTGTGACTTTATAAAGAAAGGGGCAATATCTCGTCAATTCGTCGATGGCCGATCAATAATGTGTAACTGCAATAAGAAGTTATTCCGAGATATATTCAAACTGTAGTTACAACGTTTAGGTGGCCAACCAACCATTAAACTTCTTTGTTGATTGCTACTGGATATAAGATTTGAAAAATAGCGTTAAATAACGAAGCGGAACTTCCTGTTGGAACCAGTGGGCGGGGCCAGGGATCTGTCAATTTATTCGATATGTGTCGCTTTTCAGCTAGCAAAGCGTCCGCTTTGATAGCTTAAGTTAACAGACAAAATTTTCAGGTCTTCTAAGAGGTCAATGAGTGCAAACCGCCACTGGAGGCTTAACCACTATATTCATTGAATGTCTACGCAACAAAAAGTAGTTCTTCAAAAGCGCGCTATAAAACCCATTCCCACTCAATCTCGCTTTTTAAAAAATCCGAAAAAAAAAGGCTTTAAAAAACATTGTGGACAATGAAGAAATTGTTTGTAACAAACAATTTCTTCAGTGTCCACAATGCTTTCTACCCTACAAAAGACAAAGAAGGTTACCTATCAAAACCATGCTTTGCTAGCTTACAGTTCTTTCAATATAGTGGTTTCTACGGAGCTAGTGCATTACTTTTAGACCAGAAAAAATGAAATACATGTGTTTCAAATGACCCATGAAAACAAAAGGGTCTGTCAGTCGGAATTGTTTGTTTTTTTCCCTAAGATTTTACCTAAACAGTATTTTCCCAAGTAATTACCTATTCTTTTTAATGAGATTCGCTCAGTATTCCCCCCCCCCCAAGTAGGAATCCTTTCCTGAATGAGAATTTTTGGGCAGGTGTCTAATGAGTTTGAAAACAACAACAACAACAACAACAACAACCCCCACACAAATACAAACAGTGGTACTTATTTTGTTTTCATCGCTTTTAGATAGCAATTGATTGAATTAGGTTTAACGCCGCTTTTGACAGTATTTCAGTCATATCGCGGGGCTGGAGCACCTAACAATGGCTTCCTTGTATTTTTCACACCAGTACTACCACTACATCCTTTCCTAGCCTCCAGCTGCTACCCACTTAGGTTTACGATTATCCACCCATCGTTGAGAGACAAGTTTCGGAAAGAATATGTGCCGCCGCCGGGGATCGAACCCATGGCATCCCATGATTGAAGATTAGGAGTCTGACGCGCTGCCGACTGCGCTATGACTGCGGCTTTTAAGCTAGCAAAGCGTCATCTTTGATAGCTTAAGTTAACAGACAAACTTTTCAGGTCGTCTCGAAGTTCAACGAGTGCAAACTGCCACTGGAGGCTTAACCACTAATTCCATTAAATGCCTACACCATAAAAATAGTTCTTGTGTATTTTTGGTATGCCTGGAAGTTAATCTCCTAGGCAATCGTGTTCAAAATGAGCTATCAGAGTCTTCAAAGGAGTTGCAGACGACAATTTCAAATTGATGAAAATTCTAAGATATTTATCTCTCTAGGTAGAAAACAATGTGGAAATGAAGAAATTGCTTGTAACAAGCAATTTCTTCATTTCCACATCTTTTTTCACAACTATTTTCTTGGAGGCCGTCGAAAGGAGGGTTTTAGTGGGAAAAGGTTAACTCTTTGATTACTTTAAACTCGTTTCTTTATCATGATATCGTTTGACAAAGAAGATTACTTAATAACATAATGCTTTGATAGCTTACAGTACTTTTCA
Source organism: Fragum fragum (assembly GCA_946902895.1). Classification (NCBI taxonomy): domain Eukaryota; kingdom Metazoa; phylum Mollusca; class Bivalvia; order Cardiida; family Cardiidae; genus Fragum; species Fragum fragum. The sequence continues at coordinate 25,997,204 of OX336373.1, forward strand.
GTACTTTGATTTTTTAAATAGTGTATCTCAAGCACCGGGTAATTTAAAGTTCATGTAATTTCTTTCCTTTAAAGTAAGATAGTAAAATACCTGCATATTCCATAAAAATATTGGCAGAAGTATAAATATTTTAGAAATTATGAGAAAATACGGGGAAAAAATATCTTTTTAGATGAAAATATTTTTTGTCGAAAAATGAAAGCTATCAAATTTATACTACAGAGTAAAAACTTTTCGTACTATCCTTGTTAGTTTGTGATATAGTAAAGAAAATCTTGATAGGGGTCAATTTGTCTCTTATTATAAGTGAATTGTTTGTTTTTCTTGTTATAAAGAGGATGTAATTCATAAATGTATAGCAAATTAAGAAAATAAGAAAATGAATATCAGAAATCATCCTTTCGGTATTATTTTGGTTTTACCCATTCCACACAATGACACATTTTGACGCTCCTCGAGAAAAACAATTGCGAAAACACCGTGTTAAAGGAAAAATTACTTGCAACACTTAAAAACACTTAAGTGGACCAAATTGCTGTTATATCTCAGTGGAATAAGTTTTCGAATTTATAAATCGTTTTGTGCATTTGGTCATGCATTTATACATTTGTATGAAAAACAATTGCTAGGAGTCTGGTTCATACTCCAAATATAATTGTATCAACGAATGTGCGCATGTGTGTATGTGCGTTTGTTTGGTTTTGTTTTGTTTTGCTATTTGCTCTAAATGTCCTAAACATAGATTTCCGGCAACGAATTTGAAATCAATTCACTAGATGTAAAGATCGTGACTAAAATAAGCTAGAAATCAACCAGTCGGCAGTCTTTTCGTAGGTCAGTCAGGTCACCGGGAAAACGGGATTTTTTTTTTTCTGACCAGCTGTTTTATGCGAATCAAAATTTTCAGTTGATTACGCACAAAACGCAGATCTTGGCCGTTCTATTCCACCATCGTTTAACCCATTCCAACACAGCAAAATTTTAGACTGGTCCAAATTGAAAGAAGCTGCAGACGACAATTTCAAGTTGATGGAATTTTAAATTTTTTCACCTTTTGGATAAAAAACATTGTGGATAATAAGAAATTGCTTGATCCAAGCAATTTCTTCATTTTCCACAATGTTTTCCAAAATTTTTTCGTTGAGGGGCGTAAAAAGGAGGGATTGAGTGGGAATGGGTTAAGATAACCTAATGAACTTTAAATTTATAAGGTCAAGTAAACATTTGGACAAATTGAAGTCCTTTTACTGTCGCTTAACGCTTTCCTGTTTTGCAAAATGTTAGACCTGTCTAAATCAAAGGCTGTGCAGACGACTATATTAAACCAATTTTATTTGAAAAATAATCATTAAGGAGGGTAGAAAATATTGTAGAAAAAGAAGAAACTGCTTGTTACAATGTTTTCTCAAGTATAAAAACAAAGGGGCGTAAATACCAGGGGTTGAACAGAAAAGGTTAAATATACTGAACCCTCCCCTATTAGATACAAACGACATTTCAACATACTTCAATTTCTCGATATATTACATGTATAATACTAGTGGCAAAATGAAGCACAGGGACTGCATTCAGGACGAAAAATCGTTAGCATGCGGTTTCCCTTGAAATCCGTGTTTGACATTAGTATACAAGCAAAGTAGGGTGCCATGGCACTTACTAAATGTTTGGAAACCTTTCTGTAATTGACCAATCGCGGCTGTCATTTAAGGAATCAACCGACCAATCAAAGCACTTATTCAGCCCCGGCCCCGGATCCTCTATTTATGTTAAACCCTTTCCTGATTTTCTAAAGACTTGCCAAAAATTCCAAGGTTTTGCAGGCGAAAATTTAGAGTGCATTTAATTTAAAAGATGACCTTCCAGAAGGGTAGAAAATATTTAAAAAAAAAAAAAAAAAATAGACAAAATTATACGTGTATAGACAAAATTAACCTTTGATCACCCAATATAACTTGCATCTATAGTCTGAAATCTGTTCATAAACATACGCTAATATAGTCCATGTCCGACTATATAGCTTCTTATTATACACATTACAGGTGTTCGGTTTCAAGAATACACCTATTCAAAAAAGTGTGCAGATTTGTGATAAACCTGTATATAAGTTTATAAAGTAGGACACATATCCATTCTGTTAACATGGCACAGGATTGCACACTGTATTTCTTCCCGGGATCTTATTACTCTTTGAAGGTAATATTTTTCTACTAATGTCTTCAAGTGGATAACCGTGGAGTTGACAGATCGCCGGCCCCGCCCACTGACCTCCAATAGCAGGTTCGAGTTAGATATTAAACAAAACCTCTGGTCAGCAGCATGTACAGGGAGGAAATGGTTATTATGAGGCCGAAACATCGCAACTACAGCAAAATAAGCTGTAGTTATGACGTATAAGTCACACAGACAACAAAAATGCGTCACGTAAATCAAGATTAATGTTGGATTCCAAACTTCACTTCCGGTCTAAATATAATTTTTATTTATCTATCGTTTTAGATTAACAGAAGCGTCATTTCACACACTGGATGCCGTTGTTTAAAGTCGGAAAGGGATAATTGACTATCGCTGGCCCCGCCCACTGACTCTATTAGCCCCAGCCATTGACTTCAATAGGAAGTCCCACTTCGATTTTAAACGACATTATTTTGCAAAATTTATGGCCAGTAGCATGTAACCAAAACGTAGAATGGTTGGTTGGCGACCAACACGTCGTAACTACAGCTTTAATAAGATGTAGTTTCGACGTTTAAGTCGCTAACCCAACTAAAAAGCTGAAGGAAAATGCCGGTCAATGTCGAAGAGGAACTTCCTGTTGGAGTCAATGGGCGGGACCAACGGAGTATGTGGGCGGGGCCAGCGATCCGTCATTTACATGTTAGGTACTGTTTATAACATATTTTTGCTTGTAGGGCATGATCCAAACATAAACACTACAATTCCCAATATTTGGTTAAAGCTTTCCAGAATTGACGTTACTTTACTGTAAAATGTGCGAACAATAAAGCCATTTATGACTTATACCGTAAGAAATTGATTGAATAGGGTTTAACGCCACTTTTAACAGTATTTTAGTCATATCGCTGCGGCTGGAGCGCCCAACAATAGATTCCTGGTATTTCTCACACCAGTACTCCTTTACATCCTTTCCTAGCCCCCAGCTGCTCATTTTACATAGGTTTACGATGATCCACCCATAGGTGAGAATAAAATGACGGAAAGGATTTTCACCGCGGCCGGGGAATCCAACCCGTGACCCCATGACTAGGAGTCCTAAGCGCTACCGCTGGGCTATGGCCTATACCGAAAGAGAGAAGGTCACGCTTTTTAGCTAGCAAAGCGTCAGCTTTGATAGCTTAAGTTAACAGACAAAAAATTGAGGTCGTCTCAAAGTTCAACGAGTGCAAACCGCCACTGGAGGCTTAACGACTAAATCCATTGAATACCTACGCCATAAAAAGTAGTTCTTGTCTAGGAATATTGCGAACTCTGTCACTGCTTTTTATGGCCACATGAATTAACTTTATTGAAATGTAGACATGAAATAGCTTTGGAAAAAAGAGTGGACAATGAAGAAATTGCTTGTAACAAGCAATTTCTTCATTGTCCACACTGTTTTCTAGCCTACAAGACAAAGGTTTCTAATTACACTAATCATGTTAACCCTTGACAAATATATCTGCTTTGCTAGCTTACAGTGCTTTCAGTACTTTGATTGATTTAATGCCACTGGACATCTTTCTGTTATAAAACGTTAGGCACTTGTTGATCACATTTTACTTGGTTTTACTTCCTTATATAAACTATAGCTTTATTTAGCACGCTTGGTTTTGAAGAATTCAGAAAACATTTTTTTTAAGTTACATCGATTGAGAAACAATATTTTACCGTTAAGAATAAGTAATCTTGATTCTGCGTTCATGACCCAGAAGCTCTCCCTATACTCGAGATAGAGTTATCCTGGTTGCTATTTTGTTTAGTTAAAATCAAGATTTCAACGGGACTCTCTCGCAAGTTCAAGTGTAAGGCAAATAAAAGATCGAAGAATAAGTATTTGAATCTTGAGATGCGATTGCCCTGGGGATATATTTGAAGAGTCTTAACTAGTATCTAATGGCTATTCGTCACTATTCATTGTGAAGGATAATCGTCACAAGTTAACTTTTCATTGTGATGTTTGATCATCACAATCTAATATTGAAATAAAAAGTCTAGAGAAAGACTCAGGGAGAAGGACGGTTGACCATCACTGGTAAGAAAGAATTAACGGATAATCATCACAAGTATTGGAATTCTTCAAAGTTTAGACACTTTGTAAAAAAGTGAAAAGCTTAAGAAAAAATGTGATGGTGAAGTGCACTAAGACATTACGTGCTGGTAAATTGTGACAATGAATTGCATACCGCTTTTATCTACAGGACAATGCCTTTATTGAAATTTAAAGCATTTTCTAAACATCTTATTAAGGAATGTTGGTCATCGTTTCAGCCCATAAATCATGTCTTGCAATGAAATAACGCATGTTTTTTATTCAAGTTGAAGAGAGATTCTTATAATTTTCACGTTGGTGTCAAGAGAAACGTGATCGGGAGTTTCGACCGTGGCTAAAACTCATTCATTTAGTTAAATTTACATTGTGACAATTTACCATCACAATAGAATGTGAGGGTTAGCCATCAGATACTAGACTGCTTACAGCTTTAATGGCCTGTAATTACGGCGTTTAAGCCGCAAAACGAACAAAACTGTTTCATATATATACTTTATTCTGGAAAAAGGGCATTTTGCCCATCATACCTCACACATATAACAAATACAATTACATTTACAAAATTGTCAAAAAACGGTCTACGTGATGGCCGTAAATACAAAAAAAACATAAAGTAGCAACTACTATGCCTTATACCTACCTGTACATCTAACTACAAGACATTCACCGTTAACATTGAAAAATCATTTAATTTCAAAAGGAAGCTAAGTTACCTGTTAAGAAAAAAAAAAAAAAAAAAAAAAAAAAAAGAAGAAGGGAGCCAATTGCAACTATTGATATGAATCTTTTTGATTCTTTCAAGTTCATCTCCCTTGATCATTGACATATTAGGAAATTTTGACATATTTGACATTTTGGAAAAACTAATTTCGAAGAGAGAGAGAGAGAGAGAGAGAGAATGAGAGAGAATGAATGTTTGGATGAGAGCTGTTATAATTTTAAAATTTAATTTTCTTTTGCTAACAAAAACCAATTTCTTATTTCAAAACCTTTATGGATAAAAACTGCTAAATTTCTGATTTTTCGCTTATTTTGGACTTTCATAAGTTCTATAAATTTGATCATGCTTGGATGTTTCTAGTAGTAACCGTGAATAAAAATCTTTCTTATATCTTTATATAGAGGACATTCTAGTAGGAAATGCATTTCATCTTCTAAAACGTGACAAAAGTGACATTTTCTATCTTCACGAGGTGTTTTAACGGGTTTGTGCCATCTTCCTGCCTCAATTTCCAATCTATAAGCTGACACGCGAAATCGACAAAGAGCTATTCGAAATTTATCAATTCTTATATCATTTATGTATTGTTGCATGTAAAACTCTCTGTATAAGTTATATGTACTGGCCCGGGACGATTCATTTAGGTTACTTTCCCATGATTGTATGAAATTATTTTTAAGTCTTTGTTGAAAAACCTGGTTAAAAACATCAATGTCCCCAACCCCTTGGTTTAACCATACATCTAAAAATCCTAGATTTTCAAAAAGTGATTTAAGGGACTTTACCCAAGACTGTCTTTGGGGAAACGCTTGAAGTGTTTTCAACATCATATTATAAACATGTTTTATATATTTCTCATTTTGCGAATTTGTTATTTTAAACCAATATTTGACAGTTCTACAAAGTCTTTTTATTCTTATTTATATAGACAACAAATATACAACATTCATTTTCGGTGGAAAATGATGACGATTTGTGGATTGATTAACCGAGTTTTTGATTGAAAAAGGCGGTTCGCCAATTTTGGCACACGTTTAGCAACAACAACAAACAATAACAGCATTAAAAGAAAGCAAAGAAAGGTGTTCTTTTATTTTTCTAGGTAGTGTTGGCATTACACGAGAAAGGCATTCCGTTCAAAGAGAAAATAGTTAATATATATAATAAAGAACAGAATGCTGACTGGTACCTTAGATTAAATCCAAGAGGCCTGGTACCAGTGCTGCAACATGGCAGCAAGGTGGTTCCGGAGTCCGAGGATATCATCAATTACATAGATCAGCACTGGACATCCGGTAAATGTTATCATATTCTTAACCCATTACCAAACGTCAACATTTTAGACTGTTCAAAATTGAAAGGAGTTGGAGACGATAACTTCAGTTATATGAAATTTTAGATTTTTTCAACTTATCTATCAACTCCAACATTGGCCGCCGTTTTTGTTAACCTTTTTTGTTGGTTTGGCGACTTAAACGTAGCAACTACAGCTTATTTAAGCTCTGGTTACGACGTTTATGTCGCAAATCAACCATTTTCTTTTTTGTTACATGCTACCGGCCAAAATTTTGCAAATAAACGCCGCTTAAAATCGAAACGAGCTTCTTGTTGGAGTCAATAGGCGGGTCCAAAGAAGTAAGTGGGCGGGGCAAGCAATTGGGCAATTATTTGTTTTTGAAAGATTTTTTTTCTGCACCATTTCATACCAAAAATCCAATCAATAATTCATGCTACTTTCTAAAATAATCAAACATGAAATGCGTCCAGAATTACGTTCGTTTAACAATGCGAACACTTTTCTGTTTCAAACTTGCTTTTTATCGTAAACCTAGGTGGAATGAGCAGCTGTAGGGTCTGAAAGGATGTAGTGGTAGTACTAGTGAGTGAAATTTAAGGAATCCATGGTTAGGTGCTCCAGCCGCCACAATATGACTGAAATATTGTTAAAAGTGGCATTGAAACACAAATCAAATCTGCTTTTGATTGGTAAGAGTTACAAAACAGAGAACCTCTTTCAGAAGTGTTACCAATCGCTTTACTATCCTCTAAACAAGGCCGCCATACCTTTCTTATGCAGAACGCGTTCCTAGCCCTAACACAAAATACTACGAGTCTAAATAAATACTATTCCTCATAAAGGTCCTAATTTGGTACCCGACATCGAAACAGCTGAAGGACAGGATGCCAATAATCTACGTCAGATGTTGCATGAAGTTCCGGTGGGAACCATCACCTTCGGGGTTCTGGCCAATAGGAACTTTTGTACCACCGATATGCGACTTCCGTACATTATGACAAGAAAGATGACAAGAGATGGAGTCAGTGAGTTGATTTTCAAGTTTGGAATTGGAAAACAATAATTAAACTCTAGTCCAAATTCAGAGATGATGCAGACGAGAAATTATAGTTGATGGTAATTTCGATTTTTTTTCTTTTTGGGTAGACAACATTGTGGATAATAAAGAAATTGCTTGTATCAAACAATTCCTTCATTTTCCACAATGTTTTTCAACGTTCTTTTTCTTTGGTGCGTCGAAAAGCGCCATTGTGTGGGAATGGGTTAATTTAAGAATTCTCGCAATTAAAGGGTCTTACATATGATCAACGTTTGTAATTTGAAATGTGATCCGCCAAGCAAAAAAGGACCTTCCATTGGCTCCGTAATTTACACATGAAAATAAATATCTAGCAGGGGCAAATGGGATATAGAATTTGGAGACTAAACGTATAATAAGGAAGATGATTATTCTAGATTCGGAAAATTTACCAAGAGCGAAAAGAGTAAACCCCGGTTGATTGTTTTCTGACTTCGGAGATGCCCTTTTTCGTTTGGTGGGTCTTTCATATGATGATGGAAATGATCCTCATAAACTTATGACCAAATTAAAAGATCGGGATTGTCAATTAAAACATTGATTTGCAACTTAAATCATTCATTTAGATAAGAGGTGAACTTTGAACTTCTTTTAGCATTGTTGTTGGTTTGGCGACTTTTACGTTTAAGTCGATAACCAACAATTTCACTTTTTACCTCCACTGGCTGAAAGCCTGCTAGCCTCTGTCATGACGTTGTGTCCGTCGTGCGTCCACCCTTGCGTCCTTGCGGTCCATTGACTTTCACTTCAAAAATCTTCTTAGAAAGTACGGAATAGAACTCAGCCAAATTTCACAGACATGATCCTTCGGTGACCCTTTATTCGGATGAAAAACATGGCTTTTATGATCGGTGATAATTTTCATATATGGTGAAAACTTTGAAAATCTTTTCTCAAAAACCAATGGATGGATTTCAACAAAATTTTACAAAAATGATCCTTAGGTGACCCTCTATCAGATTCCATAAAATAATTTTCATTGGATAAAACACCTAGCTTTGTTAGGCAGGCAGGTCCATTTTTCATATATGGTGAAAAGTTTCGAAAATCTTTTTGTCAGAAACTAGATGATTGATTGCACCGAAATTTTACGGAAATGGTCCCTTAGAGACCCTTTATCAGATTCCTTTAAAAAATCTTGTTCAGGTGAAAAACATGGCTTTAATGGGCGCGGATAATTTCCATATTTGGTGAAAGCGTTGAAAATCTTTTTCTCGGAGACCAGTTCATGGATTTCAATCAATGTTCCACGGGAATGATTCTTTGGTGACCATTTATCAGATCATTTAAAAGAATTTTGATCGGATATAAACATTACTTTTATAGACAGGGCTGAATTCCTTTCATGCTTTAAAACCTTTGAAATATTTTTGTATGAGAAACTAGTAGACTGATTTGTTGTTGCATAAGTCTATATTATGGTATACAGTTAAAATTTTGCTACTGACTTTTCATCTGACTTAGTAAATAAATCATACATAACCTGACTTTTGTGAAACAATGAAATGTTTCTCTACAACTATTCAAAAAGGCTCAATGACAAGATTTATTTTCCAGACATGGCAAATATAATTCACTTTATATTGAATTCCTGAAAACACTATTTGCTTAATCGGTACATTCAGGCGTTTCAAGCGATACAGGCGCTCAAGAGCCTCTAGTTTATTTCAAGTTACTGGCCATAAAATACCGAAAATAACGGCGTTTAGCCCATTCCCAGTCAGTGACGCTTTAAAACGCCCCCAAAGGAAAAAAAGCTTAGGAAAACATTGTTGAAAATGAAAAAAATCCTGAAAATACTATTTGCTTAATCGGTACATTCAGGCGTCTAGAGCGATACAGACGCTCAAGGGCCTCTGGTTTATTTCAAGTTACTGACCATGAAATACCGAAAAAAAACGGCATTTAGCCCATTCCCAGTCAGTGACGCTTTTAGACGCCCCTAAGGAAAAAAGCATTGGAAAAAATAATGGCAAATGAAGAATTTGCATGTGACACGCAATTTCTTCATTTTCAACAATTTTTTCTACCAAGAAAGTTGAAAAAATCCAAAAATTCATAAACTTTATTCTGTCGTTTGCAACATCTTTCAATTTTTGTCCAGACAAAAGTTTTGCTGTCAGGTAATGGGTTAATGTCTAAGTGGAGTCAGTGGGCGTGGTCAGCTATCTGCCAACTAATCCATATATGATACGTGTCTTAAAAGTGTCAACAAAGTATTCACAAGACGCTCAGTAGAGCACTTGACTTCAAACCTCAAGATCACGAGTTCGAGCACTGCATGGGCTGACCATATCAACTAAAAAACTAATTGTCTTTCGGTTGAGACGTTAAACCGAGGCCCTGTGTGACAATGCTATCCATCGAGCATAACCGTCTCCTGGGGCGTCGCACATATGGGCATGTGCTACGGTAGCGACGTTAAATAAAAGGAAGTACACTCACAAGACGCATTTCAACACGTTTGAAGAACTTTGTATTTTTGCTAGATATTGAATGTGTTGCTAATTAACCAATTTCCACTCAATGACACTTTGACACCCAGGAAAAACAATTGGGAGAACAATGTATAAAATGAATTTTCTTCATTTGACAATGTTTTCTACCCTGTAAGTTCAAAAGTCTAAAATTCCATAAACTGTTGTCTGCATAAAATGTTGTCTGCAACTCCTTCCACTTTCAAGTATAAAATTGTGCCTTAAAGTAATGGCTTGAAGCATGAGAACTTGTTTTAGGATGATCTATATCGGATTTAAATCAACAGGCTAAACACACATTTTCAATATTTTTTTCTAAACCCTCAGGTACTTTTTGTCAAATCTTAATAATCAACATCAGTATACACCCATGACTATACACGCCCCCCCCCCCGTTTTCTAACAAGAAAATCCAAGGAATTAGTCAGTTTTTAAGAGATCTCAGTCTTTCGGCTTCAAGAACTAGCATTACTTAACCCATTACCAGACGGCAAACTTTTAGACTGGTCCAAATTGAAAGGGGTTGCAGACGACAATTTAAAGCTTATGAAAATTTGGACCATTTTCACTTTGGTGTAGAAAACATTGTGGTCAACGAAGAAATTGCTTGTAACAAGCAATTTCTTCCTTTTCAACATTGTTTTCCAAAGTTTTTTTCTTGTGGGCGTCTGAAAGCGTCATTGAGTGGAGATGGATTAAAATCTTTTTCGAGTGACATACTATCGCCATTGATCTCCATTTATTATCTTATTTTATTTATAATTTTAATCGGTCAAAAAGCCCCTGCATCTTCTTTATCACCACTCCAGATCTTCTTTTATTCGTGTTAAGTTCTATATTATAGTTGTGATACATAATTCTTGAATTGGATTCAAGCTATGTAGAGAATTTTGATATTTCACGAGACTGATGGTCGATTGCAATATCTAGTATTCCTTAGCGGCGAATATCTAATACGTTTAGAACACTACTGCGACATAGTATTCTATTAACTTAATTCGCGAGTACAGTTTGTAGAAGCTCATTTTTTTAATTAGATCAACATTTTTACGCACCTAATAACGTCAATCACGATGTGGCGTTATTTTACCGGGAAAATGACGTCGCGTTGCCTTACCCGTAACAGGATATGTCCGATACTGGTTTGTTTATCTAAGCAGAGAATTGTTTGTCTGTGCAGGAGGTGAATTGGTTGGTCCATATGTAATAGATACTATTATTCAACTACTTATAGGAAAAAAACTCGCAGGAAGTCTAGAAGGTTTTAAAATAAGGCGAGACGCGGCAACTGGCGAACTAAGAGCTGAGATGACTGCCAAAATTGAAGGCAGTTCTAAATTTTTTGATACCATTTTCAACGAGGAGAGTATGGTAACGGTTTTAGATGATCTAGAAAAAGTGTTTGATAAACTGGAAGATCAGTTGGAGAAGTCTCGGAAAGGTAAATATACACCCCTCTGGCCTTCTAAAATAAATAAATAAAGTTATTGACCAAGGGCTGGTCCCACCCACTTACTCCTTTTGTCACGCCCATTGACTCCAAAAGGAAGTCCCGCTTCGATTTTAAACGACGTTACTTTGAAATAGCTATTGTCAGTAGCATGTAACGATAAAGTAGAATCGTTGGTTGGGGACCTAAACGTCGTAACTACAGCTAAATTAAGGTGGAGTTACGACGTTTAAGTCGCCAAACAACAAAAATGTTTAAAACAAATGGCGGCCAATGCCGGAGTTTAAAATTTGATACCGGGCTGAATGAATAATATGACTGGTCGATATATTCCTTGATTGACAGCCGCGATTGGTTAATTTTCTGATACTCATAACAAATTGTAATTATGAAATTTATGAAGTATGATACAATTGTAAATGTCAGATGAGTTTCTTAAATAAATCCATTTTGCAGAAAACATACAAATATGTATCTTTTATAAGTCATTTCTTGGATAAATTGGCTAAGATTTTAACATTTGTCTAAGCACAATAAAACGACCAGAAAGTCGTTGGTTGACGACCTATACGTCGTAACTGCAGCTTATACATGCTCACTGTACTACGTTTAAGTCGTCAAAACTAACTGAAGTGCTTGAGATAAATGTCAAAAGTAAACATTACCTTTAGGTCTAAGTACATTATTTGATAGGCCAATCGACTTTTGATTAACACTGGCGATCTGCCATTTCAACACACTTTTGCATGCATTAAGTAAAAAGCAAACGCTTTAATCGCTAATTTTATTTTATTTCATTCATTAAAAATGTATATACTTCAATGATTTCAGACGCTAAAGGTAATGAGACCTACTGGCTAGTTGGGAGTACTTTCACCGCTGCCGATATCATAGCCACCATTTTGATGCTACGGCTCTACATGCTTGGAATTGACAACCGCTACTTCTCGGATACCAAACGTGTCATCGTTAAGCAGTATCATGATCGGCTTTATGCCCGGCCAGCGGTTAAAAAGACCATTGCAACGATGGAGACTATGGGGACGGTCCTGGCTAAGGCCGCGGCATGGAAGATAGCTAAGGTCGGCTTAGCCGTCGGTGTAGTAGTAATTGGAGTTCTTGCTGCTAGAGAAATTTTCTCTGCAAGACGAGGACTAAGTAGAATATGACTTCGTTAAGAGCATGAAAGACATCTCCTGGTTTCCCGTTAAAAAGTTCTCTTACCTTTTAGATATGTCGGTCCCCTTGAAATGCTTCTTTAAGTCTTTAAGTTATTGCCTTTAAAGTGCACACGCATTCAGCCACAGGGCCTGACCATAGGTTCTGATTCAGCCATATTCTTTTTATTCGCGTTTACACTTTCGGTGAATAAGAATAGTTATAACATTTATCTTAGAAACTTAAGGATCGCTGGCTACGCCGAATTGTTCCGACGGGAAGATCTACTTCGATATTAAACGGAGTTATTTTGGCCAGTAACGTGTAACAAAAATGTAGGTTGGCGGCCTAAACGTCCTAGATACAATCTTGTCATGCTAAAACCCGGAATATTCTATTTTTTGCAGAAGGTATAGACAAAAATCAGGCTGCACATTAGGGCAGTCTGATCTTAGTCTACACCATCTGGTTGCCCCTTTTAAGCCAGATTTGTTTACAGAACGATTTTTTCAAAAAAGAAAAGAAATTATTCACCTTCAATAAGGACTTTCAGTGCTTTATTGCCCTTTGATTTTAATGCAGTTCTAATAAAGGATTTTCTTCAGAATGACAAGGGTTAAACGACAATTAACTCGCGAGACCAAAACAATTAAAGTCAGCCAATACAAGAGTTACAATTGGTAGAAGAATGCGGGGCCGAAGTCCGACATGGCAAGATTAAAGGAGATCAAATTCATTTAAAAAGGATTTAAGCTGGTAAAGCGTCAGCTTTGATAGCTTACGTTAACAGACACAATTTTGAGGTCAACTCGAAGTTCAACGCGTGCAAACTGCAACTGGAGGCTTTACCACTAAATCTGTTCAATGCCTACGCCATAAAAAGTAGTTCTTGTGTATTTCAGGAATATTGCAAACGCTGCTAGCAAGTTCATTTTTAGGTATTTTTCTTGGTATTTTTAGCTCACTTGAGCATATCGTGTTCAAAATGACTCTGATCAAAGTCTTCAGAGAAGTTGCAAACGACAATTTCAAATTGTTGAAAATTCTTCAATATTTATCTCTCTATGTAGGAAACAATGTATAAAATGAAGAAATTGTTTGTAACAAGCAATTCCTTTATTTTCCACATCGTTTTCCACATCTGTTTTCTTCAGGGACATTAAAAGGGGGGATTTTGTGGGAATGGGTTAACTCCTTGGTTACTTTAACCTCGTTTCTTTATCATAATAACGTTTGACAAAGAAGATTATTGAACAAAACAATGCTTTGCTAGCTTACAGTACTTTTCAGTACTTTGATTACACTATGTGTGTGTTATTTCAATTCTCTTGTGGTTCTCTGTGGAAAAGAAAGGTATAGTATTGAAATTGGTAAATTCAAGTTAGTCTGTGGACTCAGAAGTGGCCATCAGTGTTACCTAGTTTGGAAAATCTAGTAGGATGTACTAGGTTAGAAGAGAAGTAGTAGCCAGTTAGGTTCGATTTATTATTTTCAAAACCTGTCTCCCCAAAACAACTGTACATTTTGAAAATGGCGTTGTGCGAGGATTCTATATCATTCGTAGAACGCGTAATGACATGAAAACGCATACCAATAACCCGCTTAGCATAGATGCGGTCACGATTTCAATCAACGCGCAGTCTATTTCTAGGGCTGTATACCGCGGAATTGAAAAGCTATATGTTCAAAGATGTTTATTACTATTTGAGCGCGTGCGTGATATTTCCAATCATTACACATGTGCGCCGAGTAAAGACTCGGATCAGTCTGTGCATCCGCACAGTCTGATCAGAGTCTTCACTCAGCGCTCTGTAGAAAGATACTGACCTAAAGCTTCTTTAAACAATCCACGAATATTCTAATTGCCCCAAATGGCTGTCCATGGTGCTCATTGTGTGCAAGTCACGCACATGCGAAATTGTTTGAAATGTCACGCATAAGCTCATTTTGAATTAGCCATTTCAATCCATTACCTAACGACACAAGTTTGGACAAGTTACAGACGACAATTCAAATCGCTTTATAATTGAAAACTAAGGCCCAGATAGGGTAGAAAACATTACGAAACAAGCAATTTATCCTTTTCTCGCAATGTTTTCTTTAATGCAATTCTCCAGGGGCATAAAAAGGCGTGATTGTGCGGGAATTGGTTAAGCTTCTACTGGATCGCAGAAGGTTTAAAAGATGTACAGACTTTCTCATTTGTTTCTTATTGGTAATATGTGTCAATGAATATGGTAATAAAATATTATCCAAGTTTATCAAATTATATTTTAATTATTTGTTGACCGCCTTCGGAAAAGGATAAATTCGGAAAAGTAAAAAAAATATTGATCTTGAAAACTAGTTAGACTGCGATCAAGTGAATTTGGTTTAACGTCACTTTCAGTGGTATTTCAGTAAAAATCGCGGTTGGTAGGTGCACCCAACCACCGCTGTCAGTCAATTTTCAGACCAATTTTCAGATCAGTGTCATGTGAAACTACAACAATAAATTTTGGCAATTACATGTGTAGCTGCTCAGCCAACTTAACAGGCAAATTACTTATCTGGTAATTTATTTGGCGAAAGACAAATGATAATTTTTCCCGACCTTATATCCGTGATCAGGACCCTAGAATAGAAAACACCCTGTAATACCCTTTAAACAAACCAGTCTAGGCGAGATGCTATGCTTAGCCCTTTCCCCCTTTTTGAAATTTTCGACTGATCCAAAGAGGCTGAAGAAGACAATGAAACTCGGATGCAATTTGAAACGAAACCTTCCTATGTGGGAGAAAATATTGTGGGAAAAGGAGAAATTGCTTGTTACAAGCAATTTCTCCTTTTCCCACAATGTTTTCCTACATATAGAATCACAATGACATTAGATCCAAGGTTTGTACAAGAAAGGGTTAAATAAGTTTATCTTTATATAAAATGACCTTTTCAATACCAAATCGGGCAAATAACTCTACTATGCCAACACGGGCGTCCATCATCAGTACTTTCAGTGCTTCGATTAATACTGTAGTATGAGTGATACAGGTTAGTTGATTTAAATACCGGGAAAAGATTTTGGTTGTCTTCAAAAAAGACGATCCAGTTCAGCCAATCATTCATTTTATTCCAAAACGTTTACCGAGACAACTACTAGAATTGCACTAAAAAGAATGAAACTGAAGAAACTGCATTGACCCTTTCCCGTTCAACCCCTGATTTTTACGTCCCTGAGAAAACATTGTGGAAAAAGAAGTAATTACTTGTCACAAGCAATTTCGTCTTTTACTTTAACATTTTCTATCATATAAGAGGGTTACTTTTTGAAGTGTACTGACTTCATTATGTCGTCTGCCGCCCCTTTGAATTTGGACAAGTGTAAAATTATGAAAAACAGGTGCCGTTAATATTCCTTATCAGAAAATTGTCCTACATAATGGTAATTGGAGGGCTAAATTTAAATACATGTGCAAGACTGGTGTCATCAGAAATCGGGGTAAAATTTTTAATTCGTTCTAGAACCTATTCTGTCGGCATTTGTCGCACGTCGTAGTCAATCGTATAGTTAGAAATCGGCACAACCTATACCGATTGGTCAAGATCATGCTTGTTCGCCGAGCTTGGCTCAAAACCTGGCGGACTTCGGACGAAAATTGTGGCTAAAGAGAAGTAAAACGAATCTTCGTATCCCGTCGAGAAGGCACCCATGTTCATATAAAAATACACCCCTACCAGCAACACACGCAAACACACCCCTACCAGCAACACACGCAAATAAGACTTATTCTAGCTGTAGTAACTAAGTTTAAGTCACCAAGGAACCATTTTGATTGTTTTGTTACTTGCTAATGACCGATTTTTTTAAAAATAATTAAGAGATGAAGAGAATATTTTTTGTTTTTATTGAGGTATGAACCGAAAAAACAAATCACACTGTATGAATACGCGAAGCGGATTCATACATTGTGTGATTCGGTTTTTCGGTTCATACCTCCATGAAAACAAAAAAAATATTCTCTTCATCTCTTATAATTCAATAGCATTGAGCGAAAAAAACAAAAGCTTTACAAATTTTGATACCTTTTTGTATGGGACTACTTTGTGCGGAAGCATACGAAATCGCTGCGTGCTCAAAATTTTGTTCATGGAGATATGAATAATATTTTTCGACCAATCAGAACGCTCGTTTTTGATTGACAAAACTAAAAATTACATTATTGCCGTTTAATATCGAAGACGAACTTCCTGTTGGAGCTCTGTCGGAGGGCAAGTATTCCGTCAATTCTTAGCACGAAATTCCCCACCATACTCCTGATATTGAACAGTGTTGCAATTACAAATTGAGCGGTAAATCTTTGTGGGTTACCCTCCGGTTCTCATGATTTTCATGTGTTACAGTTTTACCTCTTTACTTTGCAACATCAGCCTTGACGGCTTGTTGTCGAGCATGCTTGAGGTGAACAAGAAATATCTGACCCTAGTCTGTTAATTTGCTTGTTCGTTAGCGTTATTTAACCAGAGAATATCTTCTACATTTATGGATATATTTCAAAATTATGTGGCGCACATGATTGTTCTTCATCATGTGCTCAAACGTTCAGATAGACCTTATCTAGAGCATACCTCCTACATTTAAGGTAGGATTTAAAAAAAAAGTGTGTGTGTGGGGGGGAATTGAGACACTTGATCATAATCAAGAGCAGAGGCGCCATTTCAAACAAATTTCCAGATAGCTCCAAGGTCAATGTGGCGGCTCAAGGTTAAATAATAGGTCGGTTCGACAGGTTGTCCCTTGGCAATTTTCTATTTCGAGTTTGGTGTTATTGTTTTGACAAATTTCAACCTTGGTTATAATTCCTTTTCACCGAATCTCTTAAAACTAGAAATAACTATCAAAAGAGTTAGCTCTTTCAGTGTCATTCTTTTAGGACACGAATTACATTTGGTGTACAGACAACCACCGATGGAACAATAATATGCATCTTTAATGCAGGCAGTTTTTTTTTAAATAACGTTTTCAAAGAATTTACATATGCTATAAGTGTGTCACAATCACAGTAGCTTATATTTTTTCATGAGACCTCCGCCAAAGTATAGATCCTAAAAGCAGTAATGGAATCCTGTGAGAGGTTTGGGAGAAGAAGAATTTACATGTATATCGTACATTAACTTCTTACTTCTTACCACGCAATGACATTGAAGCCTTCATATATAGTGAATACATGCTCCACGATCCGTCACTTGTTTAACCTTTCCTGTTCAATTCCTGGTTCTTACGCTCCTGTGATTTTATAACCGACAAAACATTGTAGAAAAGGAAGAAATTGCTTGTAACAAGCAATTCCCCTTTTCCACAATATTTCTACCTTTTTCTACCCTACTTGATGGTTATTTTTCAAATTGAATCCACGTTAAATGTTCGTCTGCAAAAGCTTTTAAGTTGGACAGGTCTGTAATGTGGCTGACCTTCCTCCAAGGAATATGTGACAGTGATATTTCTATGAAGCCTTTTCAGCATATATACTTAAAGAATGTAGTAAAATACAATGGAAGGATAAAAGAATGGGGGAGGGGGGCACCCGAAATCTTTGACGATTAAGATATTTTACTACGAACCTAAATAGACTCCTGCTAAAGGAGAGTTTTTGAAACCCATTTAGTGATTTGTGAGAAAATGTTTAAATGTTTCATATGAAGAGTTAGGCCCGCTCATGAACGCCATGTAATCCGACTGACAAAAGGAATTTTGTTGATTTCGAGGTTCCATCAAATAAGGAACTGCTGGGGGGGAGCTATTATTATCGGTTGGTGTCCGTCTGTACGCCAGTCTGTCTGTGGGTCCGTATTCTCTTAACCCTTTCCTATTTTCTTTTTCAGAATTTTAGTCTTGTCCAATTTGTAAGAAGTTGCAGACGACAATAAACAGTGAGTGCAATTGAAAAAGTAATCAACATATAGGGTACAAAATATTATGGGAAAGGAAGAAATTGCTTGTTTCAATTCCACAACATTTTCTTGAGTATAAATCACTGGGGCGTAAAAACAAGGAATGGTATTACAAGAACATACAGAACTGAAGCAAATTTCACAGAAACTGTCCATAGGCCGTGCTTTATCCTACATCCGTAGAGTCGGCCTTGAGCAAAATGGTTCGATCCAGATCACTAGGTCACCAACCGCCAATTTTTATTTTTTTTACTGGCCGTAAATTTTGCTAAACAACGTCGTTTAATATTTAACGTAACATAACATTCACTTTATTTCACCCAGCAATGATACATACATTATACATGTACATGGGGATATTATACAAAACTTTGTTGCAGACTGTTGAGGATAGTATTATTGATTGGTTTGGATCGGGATCAGATAGCTTGAGGAAAGGTTGGGATTGGAGAGCGGCGGGGAATTTCCTTATAAATCGCAGCAGAGATGGAGTACTACAAGCATCATTAAATGACCATTTCTTGATGTTGAGATTTACAAAGTATGGCAATCACAGCCACAAATGACATACTTTGGGGCCTAAATGTTGGTTATGGCTTAAAGGAAAATACCACTGGACATGTGCGTTTCGTGCGTTAAAAGAATCATACAATCGGAGCTCAGTCGGCGTGGCGAGCAATCCGCCAATTACGTCTTTTAAGTCGCCAAACCGACCAAAAAAGATTGACTTGAATGTTGGAGTTCAAAGTTCACTTCTGTTCTACATGACTTAATCGATCCGTCTACATTAATTGGCAACGGCGATCAGTCGATTAACCCTTTCCTGTTTCTCGAACTTTTAGACTGGTCCAATTTGAAAGATGTTGCAGACAAAAATGAAAAGTGAGTGCAACTTGAAATGAAACCTTTCTATGTGGAAGAAAATATTGTGATAAAAGAAGAAATTGCTTGATTCAAGCAATTTCTTCTTTTTTCACAATATTTTCTTAATCATAAAATTGCATGGCCGTAAAAACCGGTGATTGCACAGGAAAGGGTTAACCGAGACATCGGCTTATTAACTACTTCGGCTAAGAGCCTTTAACCCATTTCAATACAACAATACAAACACTCTTGATAATGAAGAAATTGTTTGATTCAAGCACTTTTTTCATTTTCTAATATATTTTCCAAAGCAATCTTTTAGGGTCATAAAAAGGAGGTCGTGTGTGGTAATAGTTAAACCGAACGAAAATCCTCGTAGATAGTTTTTTTTAAGTTTTGAAAACTAGAGTTAATAATGATTTATTTGGGCTAGCGGAAAAATCTTTCCCCCGTGTCTTCCTAACACATTAATATACAATCCAACTTTTTTATGCTCTGAAGAATTTTTTTAAATAAAGATTTGGAAAACGAAAATGAGAAAAGAAGAAATTGCTAGTTCGGCAAGCCGTTCCTCATTTTCTAACAATGTTTTTTACCTCATTTGGCAGTTATTTTCCAATTTAAGCACTCTTGGAATGTCGTCCGCACATTCTTTTTTAAATGGACCAGTCTAATTTGTGTCGTCCGGTAATGTGTTTATCACAATTGACATCTGACATCAGATGATCTATACACAGGTAAAAACCTGAGATGAACGTTATAAAACGTGACCTTTTACTGCAAAGTGTGATCGATTTATATGTTTTCCATGGTAGTGAAATAATTAACCTCGTGTATGGTGAAAATGGATAAGAAACTTACACTTTATTTCTTTCCAGGTTCCTACTTTTCTTCCAAGGTAGGCAGAATTATCTTAAATACTGTCAAATAAAGCGTATACATACATGCAGCATGCAATTTCTACTTGGCCATGACTGGTCACACGCAACGAGATTTCATTCACGGTTCACCGAGGTGGGTGGGGTGTTTCAATAACCCGTATTATCAGACCTTGAACGTCGAATATAAATGTATAAGTCATAGTGATTCATCAAGGGTCAATTTTGTCTATACACGTACTTGTGCAGCCAAATTTGACCATTGATCACTCGCTATAACTTTTACATCTATATATGAGTATTTATCGAGAGGTTAGCTGTAGCTGTCTACCCTTTCGACAGCGCTACACTAATCTTTCGACTTAGTTCCAATTTAAAGAATCGCGGTGTCGTACTTATTTTTGCACGCGCCATGATGACGAGTCACAAAATGCACGTATTCAAGCTGTATAGTTAAAAGTTTTTTTTTATTATCTTTTTTTTTTATTCGTATATATTTCGGATGTCTGGCGTTTGTTTCGAATGAGCAGACACCCCCGTCAACCCCGACAACCACTTTGCACCCTCTCCACTTCATCCGCTTGCGTTTAAGATCCTTGCTAGATGCTCATCACGTCCATCCTGGCTTTTCCGTTCTGATTTTCGTCAGTTTGACACATTTCTTGGGCGGTTGAAACCAGACAATGTACTTAGGGAAGTAAATACTTTAATTAGAAAAATGTTAGTTGTCCAGATAGAGCCGGAGAAAAAATAATGATACCATCTTGATCTGATTTTATTCACTATTTCCACCCTTTATTATTTTGATGATCTGCGAACAAGGACTCTATGATTTCTCGAGAAGATTGACGACCGAGGTGAGTACTTTTTTACTAGAACACATTTAACCCATTCCCACACAAACCCTCCTTTTACGGCACCCAAGAAAACAAATGTGGAAAACATTGTGGACACTGAAGAAATCGCTTGATACAAGCAATTTATTCATTGTCCACAATCTTTTCTACCAAAAATGCGAACAAATTTAAAATTCCATCAACTTAGAATTATCGTCTGCAACTTCTTTCAATTTGGATCAGTCTAAATCTTTGTCAAGTTGTGTGGAATTGGATCAAATTTATTATACAACAGTATAGCTTTCTAATTGAAATGCAACAACATGCTCATTACCCCTTGTCATGCTGAATTAAATTCTTGTTCATAATTGCATTAAAATTGATGGAGGCTGAAAGCACTGGAAACATTACAATCTGGGCCAGATTTTCTTTGAAAAAATAATTTCACAAATAATTCTTGCTTAAAATGGACAAGCTGGCAGTGTAGGCTAAGATCAGACTACATATATGTGCAGACTGATCTTTGTCTTCACATCCTGCCAAAACAGAAATGTTCAGCATGACAAGGATTAAAGTAGTCGCAACTATTCCAAAAGATATGAGTTTGATTGCATGTTACAAACTTAGACTAAAAGCTATTAAACTACACTGACATCAACTATAAAAACTTTACGGCATTGAAGCGATTGATACTTTTGATAATGTAAAAGTTTTTAATCCCTTCCGAATATCTCAGGAAAATATGGAATGGATTCCCTTAAATGTTGAAGATTACTTTAGGTACTTAACCATGCGGTTTGAGAACAAAAGGAAACGTTAGGGAGATGTTAATGTCTACAAACTTATGAGATATGCTAATATTCACACATTTTCCTCGAAGGTCTTTTAAAATCGTTTCCAATACAGCTAAACTCACTCAAGGGACTGCCAAAATATAGTCGTTCCACATAATGGTCGATTTATACAGGGACATGTATGAGGGATCAAAACCGATTGCTTGCATATATAATGGCATGATTCTCACTTAATCCTATGTGGGTGGAACTCATTTATACGATTCTAATGAGATCCGTTATCACAGGATTAAGTTTTCATGTTTTGATAATTCTATTATTAAAAGCGTCCAAATATGAAAATCCCTTTTTTTTGAAAGGGAATGTTGATACTGGTTGCTTCATGAAAGTGGTTGCTTAATAGAGGTTGGTCGCTAGAGGAAGATTAACTGTAGATTCCTAGAGTGATTTAATGGCAAACAATTTTTGCATCTTCCAGACATTTGTATAATATGTCATCCGAGTCATTGTCAATGGCCTAAAACTCAATGGCGAATAAAATGTTACCACTGGGGCATGCATGCGACCATCGTTGAAAGGCCATGGCATTGCACCTTAACCACATTCGAACATAGCGTTGGTTAATTGCAATACAGTTCTAAGTGACTATACAATGTATAAACACTTAGAACTGTATCACAATTAACCGATGATACAAAAGCTAAATGAAAAGGAAACACGTCAGTTGCTTAAATGTTTTCTGGATGATTCTTGACATTTCTCGGTGGATTAAAGCTCAATAACTTCACTGACCAAACAAGTGAATCAAAATGACAGACTTTCTGTTTCGATAGATTTAGTTCTGATTTTGTTCATTTCACACAACTAAACGCTATCTCATCGGGAACCAAAAGTACTGATGACGTTATTAGGTTGCCATGTGAACCGCATATGATATGACGCGATTTTAAAGATTTTCTTCGGGGAAAATAACCCAAACATATGCTGTATTTTTTGGCATTGAAGAATAGAATGACCGTTTGTTTTTCGCGTAATCTCGATATATTTTTTATTGAAAAAATATTTTCACTCTTGGCATCGCCAGTCGTACGAATAAAGCTTTTGTTGTTCACCCAACGAAAATAAATCGATCTTACACCGAAAATAACGCTATTCTCTGTCTAATCTATACTAAAGTTACCGACGGATTGGTGACCTCGTCAACCGAGCCTTGCATAGAAACTTCGACTAAGGTAGTAAACGACGTTCTTTCGCAAACTCTGATCTGTAGCATTTTATAATAAATAAAATGGTTGGTTGGCAACCAAAATTTGTCACTATATATTGAATAAACCCTGAGCCCCGGACAGACCCAACTAACAAACTCATATAGTGTAGTCTTTTGGATGAGACGTTTAACCGAGGCCCAGTCTGGCTTTACTATATACAGAGCACGTTAACCCATTCCCACACAATCCCTCCTTTGTCCGCCTCTCAAGAAAAAAACTTTATTAAACATTGTGGAAAATGAAGAAATTGCTTGTATCAACAATGTTTTCTAACCAGAAAGATGAAAAAGGCTAAAATTTCATAAACTTTAAATAGTTGTCTGCATCTTCTTTAACTTTGGACCAGCCCAAAATTTTGTCGTGTGGTTATAGGTTAAAAATTTTGTCCTGTTTCCTAAGGTTATCCCCCGTAACACCTATCCATCTTCAAAAATCGATTGATTGATTGATTAAAAGGGGTTTAACGCCACTTTTAACAGTATTTCAGTCATAATGGGTTCCTGATATTTCTCACACCAATACTACCACTACATCCTTTCCTGGCCTTCAGCTGCTATCCCACTTAGGTTTACGATTATCCACCCATCGGTAAAAGACAAATGTCGGAAAGAATATCTGCCGCCGCCAGGGCAATCTTTAAAAAACGTCTTCCCGGGGGTTTTTCATATGGACGAACGCTGGGGTAGCGACAATATAAGTACACACATACTTACAAAGCCGTATTTCCTCTTTTACAGGCGTGCATGATTCTATATGAGAAAGACCTACCGTTTGACGAAGTCTATGTTAACATACGGAGCGGTGAACAGAGAAGCGAGTGGTTTATGAAAATAAATCCAAAGGGCGAGGTCCCTGCTTTAAAACACGGAGACAAAGTTATTGTCGACTCGGAGAACATCATAGACTATGTGGATACGACCTTTACAAAGGGTAGAACACTTTTACTTTTATATTTCATTTTAGTTTTGCATGCTTTTAACAGAAAAAGAGAACGCACTTCTGAGGCTGACGGTTTTCGCTTTCCAAATGATAAACAAGCACACTAAAAGTGATAATTAGTCAAAGTCGAAATTAGCTTGCGAAACGATGATGTTTCATTACGTTACCAGTTTTTGAAACTGCTCACAGATGCACAGAACAAATAATTTCTTCTCTAAAACTAGATTGTTCATCTTTATACTAAATGTTAACCTGTATATACCCTAAACATCTAATTTTAGTGTCGCCTATCAAGATTCAAGGGTTTTGATTGGCTGAATTTTTTTCATACAAAATTGAGCACGCGAAAAATTTGTATGCTTGCTCTATGAAATTTTACCACAAACTAGTAAACAATTTCTTTGTTTTGTTGCATTGCACTAAATTAAAAGAAACGAAGAGAATATTTTCTGTTTTCAGAGAGGCATAAACGAAAAAACTTAACCGATTCCCATTCAATTCCCCCTGTTGTGTTGAAATGGGTTAATAATCACTTTAATATATGACTGAATACTCGAACGGTGTGATTAAATTTCTAGTTTCATACCTCGATGAAAACAACAACAAAAATGTTATCTTCTGAAATGTTTCTGAAATGAAGCTCATAAAAATCATAGATAATAGATCATCACAGATAATATTTTAAAAATCATACAGTGAATGATTAAATTTCGTGCCATTCATATTTTCTTCGATTACAAATAATAATAATGATAATGATGATAATGAAAACAACTTGAAATAGTGCCCTTTCCAGCGAAATTGAACTTCCTGGGAGGAGCGACACGTATTGTAACAGTTCTTTTTGTTGCCTTAGACAACAACTTCAACAAACACGACAGCCACCAGCACCACCAACAACAAGAACAACTCCTGGTTGAAAATATTTGATGTTGTCATTGGCTCTCTGAATAAAACAATAATGCTACCTCGTTTCTTTCAGAACCTAGCCTCGTCCCGGATGTAGCAACAGCAAAAGGACAGAAGGTGCAGGAATTACGGCACTTACTGAACACCATTAAAATCGACCATATTACGTACGGAATATTTGCTAACGAAAATCTACAGGTCGGGAAAATAAAAGCTATACCCCGTTTTCTCTTGAAAACTGTTAATAAACAGGCTTTAGGTAAGACAATAAATTTTTGTTATTAAAAATCTCATACAACAAATTGCCACTTTCAATCAGAAAATCGAATGGCCCATCGAATTCATCCAACTGTTAGGGTAATAATTTTTGGGATCGTCTGTGGCTCCATTCAATGAGGACTACTCTTATTTGTGGGCCGGTTATGGCTATTTTCCCTCCGCATAAGGCGTTCTTACATCCTTTAGGAAACTTATTTCAGTTATATACGCAATTCCAATTTTATATTTCCCCTTTGTATAGTTCATTCAATTCTGAAAAGCCAAGGATTTCTAGGTTGTGACTCAATAGAAGAAAATGGAAACAGTTGAATATAGATCGGATCCAACTAGGGTCAATCGAAAGACGCAATCCAAAAATAGTCAAAATCACCATTCTATATTCAGAATCTCGTTAGAAAGCGAAAACTTTCGATTCTGATCAGCCTGCACTATCCCCGCAGTCTGACCAGGGTCGATACTTTTAGTACTTCCCAGGTTGTTCCTTTTTGCCTGATGGATCGCATTTGGTGAAGGGTGACTCACTGTCCCGACAAGATTTTGTTTGGGTCAAATCTTGTGATATTATTTAAAGATCGTTTAAAGGGAGGTATCGATGTTTCCGAAACCTAGACCAGAAAAATTTGCCAAGTGTCGAAATATACGCTCAAACGAACATTCAAACGAACATTTAAAACGAACACTTAAATTTGAATCAGATATTGTCTTGGTGGAAAATTTACAGGTTTAAAGTGTCTTCTTGTGGTTATACATGAAATGTTCAGCGGAATTCCAGGTTATTTAGAGATATCACGATATTCGGTTGACGACATCGCATGACCTCATTTGCATTTGACCCAAAGTCAATGGCAGATAACAAATTGACAAGCGAAACAACCAATGACCTAAATCAAGTCAAATCAAATGGTTAGCGTTAAACTACGGTAAGTGTTAATAATCGTAATAACGTTTACGACAGTTTTGAACTGATCTTTACAGAATTAAAGATCGGCTAGCGAACATAACTCCAGATGACGAAATGATGACGTTAGTATGATGTAATTTAAACTTAATTCGAGATTCCAATGGTTATTTGCACCATGTTAACGACCTTTTGTGGCTTGCCAATGTCTCGGCTTATTCTAAATAGCCTACGTAGGCTATTAGGAAAATACCCTGTTTTTCTCTGAAAAGCGACCTCTGATTTCCACTAATCTACTTTTCAGAATATTGTATTTAAATAGTATATGATGGGGAATAAAAATAATTAAAATCTGCGACATGAAAAAAACATCGATACCTACCTTTAAAAATTCAAACTGCAGCTGTCAAATTGACCAATCGAGGCTCTCAACCAAAGAATCAGTAGACCAATCAAAGCATTCATTCAGCTCGGAATTGAATTGTTTGATGAACAGTTTTGTTGGTTGGCGACTTAAACGTCGCAACTACAGCTTATTCCTGTATTCACTTTTTGTTACATGCTACTGGCTATGAATTTCTCAAAATTGCGCCCTTTAAAATGGAAGCGGTACTTCCTGGTGAAGTCAATGGGCGGGATCTACGTAGTAAGTTGGCAGGGCCAGCGATTGGTCACTTTCAGAAACATTTGTATTTCTATAACATTTTATTTTTTACAATATATCATTCAATCAACGTTTCAGCCAAAGAATACAATGGGTCAATAAAAGAGCTAAATGAGAGACTCTCTGTGAGTCCAGAGATCGCATCAGAAATCAAATGGAAGATAAAAGATCTGGAAGACAAACGAGATGTCGTGTTGAGTGAAGAAAAAGCAGCTGCTGCACTCAATACGCTTGAACCTATATTTGATAAACTCGAGGAATGCCTTGAAATGGCGAAACGAAGTAAGATATTAAAGAATCCAGAGCTCTTTTGACACAATTCTTATTTTGGAAAACAAAACAAAACAACAACAACAACAACAACAACAACAAGAAAACAACAACTTTTTTTTCTTACTCCAATTTGCAATAAATATGTAATACAGAAGAATCCTGTTAATCGCAACACCAAATTGTCAATAATTTTGTTGCAATTAACCAGAAGTTGCTATCAAAAGGAACTATTTGTTCTTTTGATCTAATGTTTGTGCATTAAGTCAGCTGCAATTTAGCAGTGAATTCCTATAATCAGGGTTGCAATTAGGAGGATTCCACTGTACTTATAATGAGGTTTCGAGGAAGTGGACAAAATTATGTAACGATAAACACCCTTAAGAAAAGTTTATAGCTTTCCAATAGTTCCGATGCAACGTTGTAAAGAAGTATATTCGAATAATGGAGACTACATCATAAGCTAATGTCCTATGCTCAAGATCCCTATTATATATTTCAAATTTAACCTCCTCGGCTGATTCTATAAAATTCGTGTCTACCCCTTACCGATATAGCCTTTATGATATTGCACTCTTGTGATTTGTTACAGAGGTCTATATAAGATGGGGGTAACAGCATTCTAAAATCCTTATTTCTCAACAAAACCCTATGTTATGGGTACTCATTTGAATCGTCCCGTCGAGACCATTCGAATGAGAACCTACAACGTAAGGCTTATGGAAGAACAGGTGAATGTTGAAATGTAAAATACGAATTACATCCTCTATTTGTAGCTAAATTGATATATACGAGTTTAATGTCTATTTACAGAAACTGACGGTAATGGGGACTACTGGCTGACAGGGAATGATTTCACAGCCGCGGATATAACTACGTCCATACTTCTATTTAGAATGTGGTTTATTGGGCTAGACGAGCGATATTTCACTGAGGACAAAAGGCCGCTCTTGTGCCAATACTATAAACGAGTACAAAGTCGACCCGGATTTCAGAAAATGGTCGAAACATTTAACAAATCTTACTTGTTTGTAATGAAAGGTATCGCTGGTCATGTCGCTTGGCAGCTACTGAAAGTTGGTGCTGTTTTGGGTTTACTTGGTCTTGGTATTTATGCGTTTCGGGAATTTCGTAAGAAGTAAACTACTTGATGTTATAGTGTAGTGAAAATTGGCGGATCGCTGCTGTCAATCAAAGAATCGATTAACCAATCAAATGATTCATCTAGACTTTGAACTCCGACATTGATCGACGTTTATGTGAAGCATTTTTGTTGGTTTGGCGACCTAAACAGCGCAACTACAACTTATTCAAGATGTAGTTACGACATTTAGGCTACCAACTAACCGGTTTACCTTTTTGTTACTTGGTTTTGGCTACAGATTTTGCAAAATAGCGCTGTTTTATATTCGAAGCGGAACTTCCTGTCGGAGCTCTATTGGCATGACCAGCGATCCGTGGTTTAACCCTACTCGTTATTGTTCATTTGTATTTGAAATCGGAGATATAATTAAACTCATACTTTTAATGATGAAGAATATGACTGTTCTTATTGTTTCTACTAGCTTGTTAACCAACTTCCGAATCACCGCTGTCAGTCAATATATCGATCAAATCAGTAATGTAGACAGGAAGTCAAAGTTTACCTCCCACAATTATGTATATCATTTGAGCGCATGCGTGACATTTCCAACCATTATACATTTGCGCCAAGTAAAGACTCAGATCAGCCTGTGCATCCGCACAGTCTGACCAGAGTCTTAAACCTGCGCTCTGTAGATAGATATTGACCCAAAGCTTCTTTAAACAATCAGCAAATGCTCTAATTACCCCGAATGGCTGTCCAGAGTGCTCAATGTGTGCGAGTCACGCACATGTGCAATGGTTGGAAATGTCACGCACAGGCTCATTCTTATTGGTTTAGCGACTTAACCCATTCCCCCACATGACGCTTTTTGACGCTCCTCTAGAAAAACAATTTGGAAAACACTCTGTAGATATTAAATTGACAGTAACAAGCATTCTTCATTTTCCACGGTATTTTTCACCCAGAAAGTTAAATAAATCTGAAATTTCATAAACTTTGAATTGTCCTCTACAACTTGTTTCAACTTGGGCCAATCTAAAAGTTTTGCCGTCTGGTAATGGGTTAAATCATTCCAACTCAATCCGGCTTTTTTACGCAGCTTAGACCTAGTTTAAGGAATGTTGTGTATGTTGGACCCCTACTGATACGCTAATAGACCTTTTCACGGTCTCACAGCGCATGCGTCAAATCGAATCTCGTTAAAGGCGATATTTACCCGAGACTTTGTCACGTGATCGATTGCGGGGAGTCGATAATTTATCACTATATAATCCTATATAAATTGTCTATTTTGAACGAGCAAAAATAAAGGTTAAAAATCAAAATTTTGGTGTAAAAAGGGTTTCAATATGTGGGCAGATATTTGCAGACTAGTTGTAGCGAGTAATATTGATGATATTATCTTGTATTAGTAACAAAATTAAGTTTAAAACGACCTGGTGTCTAGGCCATATGAAACATTACGTTTCTCGAGTTTTGCGAAAATTACCCTTTCATACAATAATATCTCCTACGAAATAAGATATTTTGGACATATTTTCAACTCCCCCCTCACATACAAGGAAGAAAAAGTAAAAAGTTATAGTTTGACACTCGACGCAAACACTGAATGATTACGTTGATGAATAGAAATCCCGCCTTGCAGTATACGGACAAGTGTCAAACATCTTGACAGATATAATATTGACTAAAATAACATTCCAATATTAATCGATTCCCGATGAATGAATTTTTGACTGGTCCAAAAGAAGCTGCAGACGACATTTTAGAGCTAATGGAATTTAATTGTTTATTTATTATTTTTTTTTCCTTATGGGACAGGAAAAATATTGTGGTTACCGAAGAAATTACTTTATCCAAGCAATTTCTTCATGTTCCACAATGTTTACATATGCTTCTTCTCAAATTGATATTCGAAGCGATCTGGTAATAGAAGTGATGGAGGAAAAGAGAAAATACATTCTTTGATTTATATAATCTGCTTTTCGTCTAGATATGCCTTATACCGATTAAAAAGTGTATATGGAAATTCAAATTGAGAGCACTATATATTAACGAAAAAAGGATTACTACAGAAATCATAATAGTATGATGACGATGTTAATAGTGCGAAGAAAAGAATGAAAAATAGAAATAATCAAATGTAATGATTATAATGGAGTGCTGTTCGGTAAACAGTTTTGATGTAAAGGGTTCCCTTTGGTATATCACATATCTATATGGTGTTATGTGTAGACGGCAACATGTCACCAAGCATCCAATAAACAACACCGCACACTCTATATGTATATTAGTAAAATTTAGGAATTGATGAAACAAATTGGTCTTTTTATGTTTCAACAGATATGCCGCCAAGCACTGGGCCCTCACCGACGAATAAAAAAATCCGACCAGACGTCGTTTTCAATCGGCACGGGAATATTATTGCATGGTGTTTATTTATTTATCATTGTCATTTCAATCTTTTACCAAAATAAAAATAAATTGAATACGCTTAACAACTTTGAGTGGATACTTTTTGCTGTGGGATATATATTATCCTAAAAAGATGGGTGGAAATGACAATTGTTGCGTGACAGATTGTAGAAAGACAAGGCAGAAATCTAATATATCCTTCAATAGAATTCCGAAGAAACCGGAGTCTAGAAGAAAATTATGGATAAAGGCAACTGGAAGAGTCCTCCATGGAAGAAATAAATTTGCACTAACGAATAATTCTTTATTTTGTGGTCGACATTTTGTGAATGGGAAGAGAAGTGATGATCCAACGTCTGTGGACTTTATACCGACAATGAGTCTTCCGGTGACTTTGCCATTAACATTGAGGCAAAGAAGAGCTACTGTTTCCAGTATGAAATCGTCCAAATATGACGGAACAGTAGAAACCCTTGTGAAAGAAAACTGTAGCGTGTGTTACACCAAGAAACGCGTTTTATTGCCAGAAATTGATCTTAGAAATGTGAAGAACTAAGTTCAGATTTCACATGAGCGGTCAGAAGAAATGACAGAATGCGAAATGCTGCATTGCCAAATCCCCTGCGAGGTACGATTTCAATTAAAATGTAACGTAAGTTTGGTACACTGACTTCACAAAAAGAAACTTGTTTTCTGACATTTTAACACTGTTAAAGTTCGGGGTCGTATCGAGCCTTCTTATTTTCTATTGAGTTTTTCAACCCGGAAGTAAAAACTCCCCGCAACGGGAAAATGTTGTTGTTGTTATTTTTTGAAAGCGTCTAACGGATGTAGACTTTTTAGTCATCTGGCGCTTTGCGTGAAAAGGTCTATTGCCTTATCTGTAAATCACACCAGGGGGTTAATCATCTTGTATATTCCATTGATGACCATGGTCAAAATTTGTTAATATTATGTAATAGCTGCACCTTAGCTTTATGCTGATGAGAATTAGATATAAAATAAAGTAAAGTTATCTTTTTAAATTTTATCTTACCTTTTTTATGTTTTTAAAATTTCAAATCAATTACAAATTACTGAATGAAAAGTGACTAAGTTGCAGATTGCTGGATTGAATGTAATTGAAAGAAATTTTACATGCATTACTTTTTTTTGTACTTGAAGGGGTAAAACAGTCTTTTCAAACATTGTGGTAAAGTAAGACTTCTGGTAAAAATATTTTTTCCATTTTGATTTATCTCCTGGCCTAAAATATTGAAGCATTTTCTGAATATTATAGGAGTTTCATACTGTAAAAATGTTTGATTTAATAAAGGAGAAAAAGTGTTGAAATATTGAGACAAAAAGGGAAATCAGAAAAATCAATGTTTTCTCCTCTTTTCAATGTTGTCTATCCAAGTTATTCCAGTTTGCTATTCGTGATCTGTTACGATAACAATAGCATCATATTTTGTATTTAACTGTCTCCTGCATTTTGAAAAAGTCTTAAAAGTGAGGACTTATTATTCATTAACAATCATAACAAAATAAAATTCAAAATTAATTTCAAGAAACAAATTAGCCACAAAGAATGTGCAGATATATGCCATACTTATCCATGGTAATACAGCAGATTTAATCCCTTGTATACTGTATATAGCTTCCTTATTAGATAAGGTCGTTAAATTCTCAGCGGGTGGTTAATTGTATATCTCATTTGGGGGGGGGGCAAATAAAGAAGGATTAAACTAGGCCTTTAAAGACCTAGTTTAAGGAATGTTGTGTATGTTGGACCCCTACTGATAAGCTAATTGCCTTATCTGTAAATCACACCAGGGGGTTAATCATCTTGTATATTCCATTGATGACCATGGTCAAAATTTGTCAATATTATGCAATAGCTGCAACAAATCTTTATGCAGATTAGAATTTGATAGAAAAAAAAAGAAGTTATCTTTTTAAATTTCATCTTATCATTTTTTATGCTTTTAAAATTTCAAATTAATTACAAATTACTGAATGAAAAGTGACTAAGTTGCAGATTGATGGATTGAATGTAATTGAGAGAAATTTTACATGCATTACTTTTTTTGTAATTTAAGCGGTTAAATAGTTTCTTCAAACATTGTGGTAAAGTAAGATTTCTGGTAAAAAAACTTTTGTCCATTTTGATTTATCTCCTGGCCTAGAATATTGAAGTATTTCCTTTACAAACTAAAAAAGTTCGATTTAATAAAAGAGAAAAAGTGTTGAAATATTGAGGCGAAAGGTGAAATCAGAAAAATCAATGTTTTCTACTCTTTTCTCAATGTACTCTATCCAAATTATTCCAGTTGCTATTCGTGATCTGTTATGATAACAATAGCTTAATATTTTGTATTTAACTGTCTCCTGCACTTTGAAAAAGTCTGAAAAATCAGGACTTATCATTCATTAACAATTATAACCAAATAAAATTTAAAATTTATTTCAAGAGACAAATTAGCCACAAAGAAAGTGCAAATATATACCACACTTATCCATGGTAATACAGCAGATTTAATCCCTTGTATACTGTATATAGCTTCCTTATTAGATAAGGTCATTAAATTCTCAGCGGGTGGTTAATTGTATATCTCATTTGGGGGGGGGGGGTCAAATAAAGAAGGATTAAACTAGGCCTTTAAGAAAAGGGTTTTTTGAAACATTTTGGAAAATGAAGATATTGCTTGTAACAAGCTTGTCCAAATTACAAATATTTTCAAAATTCCATCGACTTGAAATTGTCGTCTGCAACTTCTTTTAATTTGAACTAGGCTAACATGTTTTGTATTGTAATATGTTTAAACGACGTAACTACAGCTTATTCAAGAAAATGGTAGGCTTGAATTCAGTCAAAATTTATCCAGATTCTTCAACGCCTTTTCGATCGGATGAAAAAACATAAGTTTAAATGGGCGATACCAATTTCCACTTATGGTATGTACTAGTATTGAAAATTTTGACAACCTTCTTTTCAATCAAAGTACTGAACGTACTGTAAGCTAGCAAAGCATAATTTTGTTAGGTAATCTTCTTTGGCAAAGGTTATCAAACTAGGTTAAAGTAACCCAGGAGTTGACCCATTACAATATAAGATATCTTAGACTGGTTCAAATTGAAGGCAGTTGAAGACTACATTTTAAAGTTGGTTGAATTTTGAAAAAAAACCCTTGTTGGGTAGAAAACATTGTGGACAATGAAGAAAGTGCTTGTCACAAGCAATTTCTTCATTGTCCACAATGTTTTCCAAAGCCTTTTCTTGAGATGCTTAAGAAGGGAAATTGAGTTGGAATGTGTTAAATATCATGCTTTTCAAAGAGTTCTTCACAATTTGAATACAGTTGGCAATATTCCTGAAATGCATAAAAACTACTTTTATGGCGTAGGCATTCAAAAGATTTAGTGGTTAAGCCTCCAGAGGCAGTTCGCATTCGTTTAACTTTGAGAGGACCTCAAAAGTTTGTCTGTTAACTTAAGCTATCAAAGCGTTCAGCTAAAACCAACCGGCTTAATTATTGCCGAATTACACTGAATGGTCAGATTGTGCTCGGTGATTAATATGAATCTTAGTGGCGGTGCTCATTTCCATTATCGTGGGTATATAGTGATACTTTAAAAGTCTTCTAGATCGAAACTACTGGTTGGGTGATAAATAAATTTTCAGGGAATGGTACTTTGATCACCCTGACTAGATTCCAAGTTACGAGTTTAGTTACTTTTACCAACTAACGGATCCCGGCAGTCAATAAAAATAAAACCTTTTGACACGCTATTTCTTCCCGTTTTGAACCCCAAAAAGCGTAAAAAAAGATTTCATTAACTATAAAATGCCGTCTGCAATTTCTTTGAGCTGGGACAAGGGAGATTCGGCTAAATAGAAATAGAATAAAAACCGGAATAATCTTGATATGGTAGGGTGTATAGACGAAGATCAGTCTGCATATACTTGCCGTCTGATCATGGTCTACGCTACCAATCTGTCCCTTTTAAGCCAGAATTTGTTAGTTAAATGAATTTAACTTGTCACGTTAAAAACTTGTCACACTAACACGCTTACAAGTGATTAAGGCCCTTCGGATTATGAATGCAATTCCGATAAAATGATCTAAACTAGCATGACAATGGTAAAATGTAATCCGTCTGACAATCTACGAACTTCCCGAAGCGCAACAATATGTATATAGGCACTTACAAGATTGTTCATCTATAATGTCGAAATATTAAAAAAAAAAAAAAAAAAAACTGACTTGGATCCAGTTTTATTAAGCATCTTACGGCATATCACTTGATACACGGCTAGTGTATAATATCAAGTGCAACAGTTCTACACGCACGACGATGGCAACGGAAACGAAGAGGAAATTTTTAACACATGACCAAACGACAAAATTCCACACTTGCCCAAATTCAATATGTTGCAGACAACAGCTTTTAGTTAATGAAATGTATTTATTATTTTTTTTTTTAGTCTTTTGATGTATAAACATTGTGGAAAAAAAAAAGAAAATACGCGTAATAAACAATTTCTACAATTACAATAAAGTTTTCAAAGGTATTTTTTTTAGGGGGGGGGGGGTCCGTCAAAAATTGTTTTTGTAATGGAATGGGTTAAACCTGCGATACTTGGTAAAATGGGTCATGGATCCTTGCAGAGGTCAGTCACACTAGAAAACATTTAGAGAATCATCATATAATAAGTAAGAATAAACACTGAATTAAGAAAATCCGAAACTTAATTGACCTGACTAGCAATCACAAGCCGCGCCATCTGACTGAAGTTACTGACAAGGATAGATGCCTTTCGCACTCCTTCTCGTGAAGTTTGACGAGAATCTAGGGAATTCAAAAACCATTATTGTGTGACCAGAATAATTTCATTAGAATTACTTTCAGGGAATGCCCCCTTTCCGTATGCAAGTTTTTATTTAAACATATTTTATTGGTTAAGATAACCTATAGACAATACAAACAAATAGGATTGATCTGATCACTGATCTAGTTCTTATCCTAGTTGGCAGACGTCAGTTTTACCCTACTCCAATACAAGTTTAACCCTTTCCCACACAACAAAAAAATTACACTGGTACAAATTGGAAGGAATTGCAGACGGCAATTGAAGTTTTACGAAATTTTGGACTTTTTTCTTCACTTTTTGGGTAAAACACATTGTGTAAATTAAGAAATTGCTTGTAACAAGCAATTTCTTCATTGTCCACAATGTTTTCCAAAGCATTTTTCTTAGGGACTTCTAAAAGCGCCATTGAGTGGGAATGGGTTGATAAACCCCCAACTTAAATTATCTTGAATACGGCGGTTCGAATTATGGTCTTTTAAAAGCATGGGAAAATTTGCAAGGAAAATCTAATCATGATTCATTGCCAGGAAAAAATCACAGAAAAAAAACTACCATCAGATATAACACACATTGGATCCCCAACCCCAAAGACAAAGAGCTGACCTAGACTTGGTTACTACACCTAGATCTATCGTCATGGTCCTTCAGATAGCGAACGACAAGTCAAGTTAAACGAACCGTGAAAGAAAGTAGTGTGACATGAATGTTCACGGATTATGCCACAGTTTCCACCATTCTTGAAACACAAAGTACCGCAACACACACACAGTGAGATTTACACACACACACACAAAAAAAAAAAAACTTATAAAAAACTTAAAAAAAAAAAAAAAACCCAAAAAAACTAATATGTCAGAAAATGATATGGCTTCACTATGGTGGCATAGAACTGTCATCATTTACCTAATAATTATGGCGGATAAGACATTATTCTGTACTTTTCATGAAAAATTTTCGTATCATTGAATTTTATCATGATATTTTTTATTGTCTGGTAAGATGCCAGATATCAAGTTTACAGGGAATTTGTCATGTTAGTGCTCTGGAACTGCCACTACATACTAGATATTTAACACGATAACTTGAAATGATGGATATCATGTTAATATTTGTGATATTCAATCTCGTTATGTTTATAGATAATTAAGTTAACGCGAAATTTGTCGTGTGAGTGTACTGGAACTACAACCATTAATTAGATACTTAACGCGAAAAGAAAGGCGCATAACATGTACACAATAAGGATAAACTCCTACAATCCGTGAAACTACGTGATATCCGCTATCTCAGAATTCTGTTTAGTTATCTAGTTGTAATTGATGGCAGTTCCAGAGTACTAACATGACAAAAAACAGGTTAACTTAACTATCTGGTATCTTTAAAAATCAATTACTACCATGAAAGGTAACGTGATAATCGTCATTATTTTCGAGTTAATTATGTGACAAGTGGTGGCAATTCCTAGACTGGAACCGCTATATACCGGTGCCGCCGTAGACCGGTGCCGCCGTCGACTTTAACAAAATACCACTGTCGACTTGTTAAAGTCGACGGCGGAAGTTCCATGATACTAGTTCGGCAACTACTCCAGTCTAATTCCAAGGGAGAGCACTACACGATTTTGAAAAACAGGGGTCTCGTGAAAGTCAATTATCTCTGTTTTCCATAGAAAATAATTTGATTGATAATAGATTATTAGCTAGAATGAATAAGTTCCTGTCATTTTTTGATTGTCTAAGTACCGTTTTCGTTCTGAAAAGTCTGCTTTTGAATAAAACCGATCAAGAACACGTCTAATATCAAACTTTAATAAAATACGACCGTAACCTATTCTTCGGATAATGTGGACGCAGTAGGTCTGGAAATAAATCAAAGTCATTTTAATTTAAGTTTTTCAGTAACTAACAAAATTTAGTCACAATTTAGAAATGTACGAGGTTGTACTGCTGCCAATTCAATTTTAGAAGCATTTCTTGTATGCTACAATGTCCTTGCCCGAATGTTCACATGGAAAATATACCACTTAATCTCATTTTAATGTAATAATTACACATTACCTTATATGATTTCAACCATAGTCTTTTCTGAATATGATCTCCTTTTCAAATATTTGTTTGATACGATATAGAATTGTTTAAACTAAGGTTTTACAGAAGCCCAAAATTGATGTAGCAGTGGAAACGCCTGATGTTAAATGAGAAAATGCTTCTCAATATATCGACCAGTCTCTCTGAATTAGTTTGGGTGACAGATCACACATTTATTAACAATGAGGAAAACAAAAGTAATATTTGTAACAGATTCTCTCTTCTTAGAAAAGTTATTACTGCATTTTAACCCATTGCAACTCAGTGACACTTTTAGACGCCTCCCAAGAAAAAAGCTTTGGAAAACATTGTGGAAAATGAAGAAATTGCTTGTTATAAGCAATTTCTTCATTATCCACAATATTTTTTATCCCAAAAGGAAAAAAATCTAAAATTGTATAAGCTTTAAATTGTCATCTGCAACTCCTTTCAGTTTGGACCAGTCTAAAAATTTGCCATCTAATAATTTATCTAATTTATTACCAGACAATGAAAGTAAAACAAAAATTGACAGAGATTGTAGGCGCTAGAAGGCAGTTCAAATCTTGTTCATGTAAAATTGTTTAGACTGATACTAACCGACTTTTAGGATGAAGAACCTAATCAAAAAGTAGATAATGCTGGTTTTAACCCTTGTCGTGCTGAACCCGGAATATTCCGGTTTTGGCAGGAGGTGTAGACTAAGATCAGACTGCACTTATGTGCAGGCTGATCTTAGTCTTCACCTCCTGCTTGTACTTTTCCTACCAGAGTTGTTTATGAAGTTGATTTCTAAAAGAAATATTAATTCTTAAACAACAAGTTCTATTAGTGCTTTCAGCCCTTTGATTTGACAGCAATTCAGTAAGGTAATTTATATAGCATGACAAGGGCTAAGTAATTTCTCCCTTTTCGCTTTATCTAAACTATGGTACTTTCAGCAATGTCTATTTCAAGGGTTAGTATAACACTAAATTGCAAGTGACTTTAAATATACTTGCACTATATTTAATTATTAATGCATTAAACCCTCGATTTGTTATGGTAAGCTACAGTACCTGTCAATCTCTTCTTTTATTTTTTTCACAGAACCCAAACAAACCATGATGTAAAATTCATAAATACCTAGCCAAGTGGATAAGCCATGGGAATATCAAGAAATTTGCTTGCCCCTTCAGCAACAAGATTCTTTTTGACCAATAGCTCTTCCTCAGCAAAGAGACTTCAAGTGTGCATTAGACTATTTTCATTACGACTGCAAAAGTATCACCAGACTACAATTTTGTGTTGCAAGCAAGAGCAGAGAAGAGCACATGGAGGCGATAAAAGGAGCTCGGGAACAGAGCTAGATATAGCAAGAGAAAGTCCTTATGCAGGACTTTCAGGTGGACAAAAAGGTAGGTAATTTAAGCAATTACCAGATGACAAAATTTTAGACTGGTCTTAATTGAAAGATGTTGAAGAGATCAACTTCAAGTTGATGAAATTTTAAAATCTTTGCCTTTCTGGGTAGAAAACTTTGTGGGAAATAAAGAAATTGCTTGTTACTTCTTTTTCCACAATACTTTCCCAAGTGTTTTTATTGAGAGGTTTGAAAAGTCAGGATTAGGGATTAATTGAATTTAACTCTTAATGGCATAATTGCTAGTTTTTATGTCCTTAAATTGGTTTTATTCACTTGTTACTTTATGGCAAAATTCTAGAAATTGAAAGAAAATATGGACGATATTTCCAGAAGTGTTTATCATGCTATATTTTAAATTCGCACAATCAGAACAGCTTGGTAACAGAATTCATTTGTTCCTGCTGATAATCAAAAAATGATTGACTAGTAAAATCATTCATTTGTAATGAATCTGAGCTTGTAGACAAAGCAAATCCATCCAGAGAAAAGGATCCATGGGTCGACCTTGTCTATATATCACTCCAAATAGTCCCTTGACTCTTCTGAAGGTTCCCTAATTTGCATATCACTGCAAATTACCTACTCTGGAACCACTACATTACTCTCCACTACAAGAAGACTTGTCCCGAGTCTTGGTCTGGGAGATCCATGGATAAGGCAACTCTGGTCTGGCAGTTGTCATCATCCCACTGCTGCCACCAATGTAACGAATCCGAGCTTGTAGACAAAGCAAATCCATTCAGAGAAAAGGATCCTCAGCCCTAAATGGGTCAACCTTGTCTATATATCTCTCCAAATAGTCCCTTGACTCTTCTGAAGGTTCCCTAATTGCATATCACAGTAAATTACCTACCCTGGAACCCCTATATATTTATAGGTTAAGTATGATATTTACCTTCAACACTTATGTGATACATTATGGTAGGTGGCTATCTAAAAAAATCAGCTACATCCATTTTAGCTACCCATCCACCATTGATTTATATCCCTGTCAAACTGCCTTGACCAATCTGTCAATTGACCAATCGCTGGCCCCGCCCACTGACTACCTGGACCCTGCCTATTAACTCCGACAGGAAGTCCCAATTCGATTTTTAACAAAATTTATAGCCAGTAGCATGTGACAAAAAGGTAAATTGGTTGGTTGGTGACCTAAATGTCATAACTACAGCTTGAACAAGCTGTAGTTACTACATTTAAGTCGATAAACCAATGATAAAGGTAGACAAAATGGCGGCCAATGTCAGAGTTGACAATCTCAGTAATCATAAGCTGATAAGCTGAATAAATTGTTTGATTGGTTGGTTTATTCATTGATTGACAGACATGATTGGTCAATTGCTATTCAGATTCAATGTTTTTCTGGTTATGATAAATTATCTAGTTTCTTTGTTTTCAGTGAAAGAGGTCAGCAAAGATGTTTCTTATGTAGGATTCATTTTACTCTCAATTGGAGTTTTAGGTAAGGGAAAGATTAATTGGTTGGATTTTAACAAAATATTGCAACTAACTACATCTGGGCTATTGCTATAGCTCTTGTATCTTGCGTAAGGTCATTATTAGTTGCTGTTGTCCTGCAAAGATTTAGGACACTTTGTTATTTATTTACTGAATTGATTCACTTCCAACTTGGATTATATATTTACTACATGCATTATAGAAACCCTGCTTAATTCTATCACCGGATGTAACTACTGATACATTTTTGTGAGAATTTCCCCTTTTTATACGCAGCCGGAGGGATTGTGTGGGAATGGGTTAACTGCAACCCTGATGATAGAGATTCACTGCTTAAGTGCATTTGAATGTGTTCACAAAAAATTTGATTTAGATAAAATAAAGCTCCATTTAATAGCTACTCCTGGTTAAGTGTACAAATATGTTGGTGCTGTGATTTAGTGGATAAAGTGAAGTATCTATCTAACAGGTTTTTCTTTATTGAACATTTATACTGTCATTGAACCAATTACTAGACAACAAAATTTTAAACTGATCTAAATTGAAAGGAGTTGCAGTCAACAATTTTGAGTTGGTGAATTTTAAAAGATTTTTTTGTCTTTTTGGAGAGAAAACACTGTGGACAAATGAAGACATTGCTTGTTAGAAGCATTTTCTTTATTATCAGCAATGCTTTCCAAAGCTTTCTTCATCAGGAGGGTAAAACAGAGGATTGTGTGGGAACGGGCAACATCAATCGGGAATATGCTTTTGACTAAAATTTGTCAAAGGAAACAATTAACTACATGAAAACAAAACAAAAATAAATTGTAATCAAGCAAATACAAATACATGTACTAGAAAATTTCAAAAAAATCTATGTGACAGTGCTTACTAGCTTTTATTATAAAAAAAAAACAGAGGAAAAGTTGTTGTCTCAACAGAATATGGTCAATGAAGGGATTTTTTTTGCAATAGACTATGTAAAAAGAGACACATTTTTCTGTACTATTGTTGTAGGTTACATCATTTATGCAGTATACAGTGAATTATTTTCTGGTAACAGCCCATACAGTCTGTATGACAAAGCTCTAAAGCGATGTAAAGTTGATACCGAGGTAGGGAAATATGCATTTCTGAAAGCAAAATCTTTGAAAAGGGCAAATTTAAAGATATTTACAGAGCATATTGTGGCAAAAGAAAACATTGCTTTTAACAAGTACTTTTTCCTTTTGTCATTATCTTCTCATAGTCTTTAACCCATTACCAAACTATTCCATTTTTGTCCCTCATGAGAAAAAGCCTTTAAAGCTTTGGAAAGCAGTGTGGAAAGTGGAGAAATTACTTGTTAGAATCAATCTCTTTATTTTCTTCAATGTTTTCTTCCTCAAAGGACAAAAAATGAAAGTTCATCAATTTTAAATTGTCATCTGCAAATTCTATCAGTTTTGACCAGCCCAAATATTTGTCTGGCAATGGGTTAACCCATTCCAACACAGCAAAATTTTAGACTGGTCCAAATTGAAAGAAGCTGCAGACGACAATTTCAAGTTGATGGAATTTTGAATTTTTCGTCTTTTTGGATAGAAAACATTGTGGATAATGAAGAAATTGCTTGATA
Source organism: Fragum fragum (assembly GCA_946902895.1). Taxonomy (NCBI): domain Eukaryota; kingdom Metazoa; phylum Mollusca; class Bivalvia; order Cardiida; family Cardiidae; genus Fragum; species Fragum fragum. The sequence continues at coordinate 26,039,062 of OX336373.1, forward strand.
CAAGCAATTTCTTCATTTTCCACAATGTTTTCCAAATCTTTTTTCTCGAGGGGCATGAAAAGGAGGGATTGAGTTGGAATGGGTTAAATGCATCCAATAATGGTATTTTGTGGAAATAGGCTTTGATGATATTTTTCATATATATTTTATACAACACATCAGAGGTGCAAAGAAAGAAGGTTAGATTCTGTATGAATAGATACCAGATTATCAGTATTTTGTACTGTGAAAATAATTTGTCTTCACTTCAAATATAAGAGTTGAAGACTTCTTTCATACAGCAAATTAACCCAAGCAGTTCAGAATAAATAATGCTATTTTCTAGCTCATAATTGACGTGCCCTTGCTGTCAATCAAAAAACATCAATTCAATAAATTCATTACTTTAGATCTGAACTGAACTTTGAAAACTGGCATTTATGTTAAGTAATTACCTTTGGTTTGAAGACTTAAATGTTATAAGTACAGCTTATTCAAGCTGTAGTTTTGACTTTTAGGTCTCCAACCAACCATTTATCTTTTGTTACATGTTTTTTACTATAATTTGTATATCTTGAAATTATTGACATGACTTGACCTTTATGCAATGAATAAATTAGCTATGAATAAATTTGATCTCGATGAAAGTCATGCATTTACAAATCATTTTGTTCATACCTGGGGAAATTCAATGTACATGAAGCAGTCAAACAGGTTGAAAACTGCCGAGAAACCATAATTGATTGATATTTCAATATTATTTCTTTTCTTTTTCTTTTTCAATTAAATGCGTGTTAGAGAAAGTGCATCTGCATGATTTCGCATAACAGATATAAAATGTTTCTGTCAGCAGATAAACAGTTACAATAGTATATTTCAGTGACTATTGTTATATCTTCAAATAACAGCTGAAGCAAATTTGGAGAACAACGGTACAGTATGAAGTATGCGTGAAGAAATGAAAGAATGACAAAGCTATTTTATGTACAGTGCAGAGTACTAGTCTAATAAGCCTGTTATTCTCTGACCCTTTGAAGTAAATGATTAAAAGTAGACAAATAAAATCAAACAAAAAAAGAAAAGATCACTCTTGCCTCGAACTCCCGACTTACTTCTGTGGGACTTTGCTCTATTACATTCAAAGACATTTTGGTTTATGACATTTCCCCATATTTAATTGTTATTTTCGACTAGCAGAATAAAAGGAGAAATACTGAAGACAATAAGTCAACACGTAATTATGCAAATAGAGGTCATGATCCGTCAGGTCAATAAAATCTTACTATACAAAGTTTGATATCTCATTTGAGCGTGTGTGTGACATTTCCAACCATTACACATGTGCGCCAAGTAAAGACTCAGATCAGCCTGTGCATCCGCACAGTCTGATCAGAGACTTCACTCTGCACTCTGTAGATGGATACTGACCCAAAGCTTCTTTAAACAATCAGCGAATATTCTAATTGCCTCGAATGGCTGTCCAGGGTGCCCAATGTGTGCGAGTCACGCACATGTGAAATGGTTGGAAATGTCACGCATAGGCTCATATGATATGCCATGTCGGAGGTCAGTTGGCATGGCCAGCATTGAGCAATCAATCAGTTGTTTTTAGCTTATCTGATTATGATATCATGGTCAATTTCATGTCTCTATATGGCATTTTCCTTGTAAAATGGTTTTGTGTGCTACAGCTCGCTGCTGCTCTGGGAGAACCTATCAAAGGTTACGGAGAAACATCAAGAAGAGGAAGAAGACGGCATGTTAGGTACATAGAAACTTTGAAGTCTTAATTGTTGGATTACAGGCCACTGCAACTGATTTGATTAATCAGTGTGACTGAGATATAAAACAATGTTTCTTTGAAAATATGTTGTCAGGGACATAGGACCAATGCAAATTACTGGCGGGCATGGTAAGCATTGAAACTACAGTTTGAATAAGATTTAGTTCTTACTTTAACCCAGCCCCACACAATGAGGCTTTGTGGTGCCCCTCAAGAACTACAATTGGGAAAACATTGTGTAAAATGAAGAAATTGCTTGTAACTAGCAATGTCTTCATTTTACACAATGTTTTTTACCTAGATTGTTAAAAATATCTAAAATCTAAAATTTCAGAAACTTTGAATTGTCGTCTGCAACTCCTTTAAATTTGGCACAGTATAGAGTTTTTCCATCTGGTAATGGTTAAAGTCCAATGAAGAAGTATTATAGGTACATAAATGTCTAGGCCAACATTATACTTGGTCAATCAATACTTTTTACAGCAGTGGTCAGTCAATCATGTTGCCAGTGCTGGTGATTGAATTTATTCACTAATTTGAATAAAAATTCTATTTAAAGCACTTTGAGGTTTTTATTAACCCATTCCCAAAAAACACAATTTTATGCTTGTCCAAATTGAAAGAGATTGTAGACAACAAAACAAAGGTGGTTTTAATTGAGGTTTAAGAACCATATGTTATAGAAAACTTTTTGAGAAAAGAAGAAAATTGCTTTTTACAAGCAATTACTTCCTTTCTCACAATGTTTTCAATAGTTTTGTTTCTTTAATGCATAAAAATGTTGGATTGTGTGGTAACGGGTTGACCAGTGTGCTTGTTAATATACTCACAATTTATGATCTCTCAGCTGTGTGCTTCCAGATGAAAACTAAAATATTGCAACAGCCTTGTTGGATGCAAAGACCTTTATTTTTTGGGATATCTCTTTAACCTTTGGTCCGATTTTTAGCTCACATGAGTACATAGTGCTCTGAGTGAATTATTGTGATTGGTCAATTCCGGCATCAGGTAATTAAGAAATTTAAAAATCTGAACTGTAAAACCTATAACTTGTAGAATTTACATGTAGCATGACCTTATGTTTCTCTACCAAATACCTCAAAATATATCTCTTAGATGACATCAAGCTATTTGTTAACAGATGCCCTACTTTGAAGAAGCGACAAATTGAAGATCTTTAAGATTCTACTTCTTCAAGACCGTTAGACCTACAGTGTGCACATTTTGCACGTAAATTTGCCTAATGGGTGCAAATGTAAAAATTAGCCCTATGTTACGGGATACATGATTTTACAAAGATTGATTGATTGATTCTTTTATTTCCTCCTTGAAAAGAAGAGCATGACAATACAAACATACAAACAGACATGACAATACAAACAAATACAATAGAATTTACAGTGTCCGACAAAAAAAAACAAAACAAAAAAAAACGAGAAGAAAAAGAAGGGACAACCCATGCATGGATGCATGCAGTTATACATCTAATTGTCGCAACTGTGGCCTGTATAACCCCAGTTACGACACCCCAGTCATTATGAACAACGCTTATTCATTTTATACTGAAAATTGTAGCTAAGTACATTCATATTCACATGAAATTCTGTGATAACATACTGTAGAAATTCGTGCCATTCGAATAATGCCATTGATGCATTGTTATCATTATTCGTGATCATAGCATTTGATGAAATGCAGGATATATATAGGATATTGCTTGGTCTACCTGAGCAGTATTTTCAAAATATTGCGCAAGTCCACCAAGCATATCGATCAGCTGATCAGGCGTTTTCTGAAGTAGGCTCCTGTACTGACGTTGTCCCATCACATGACAAATAGAGCGCCAGAGGTGCAATCTTATGGCGTTATTATTAGTACAGAATATAAGCTTGTGCAATGTACATTTATCAACAACTTGTTGGCATTTATTACATATTTGAGGGACCTCATAAGAACAAAGCATGCAAAGTATATAATTTGCAGTATAAATGTAGCCCTTCCAGATATAAGGGTCACGAATACGACGCCAAATACAGGAAACGTCGTTCTGTGAAAATAAAACTTCAAACTGTACGTTTGTGATCTTTGAGCCTACACTTTTGCGTAAAATAGAATCCTGCTTTTCATGAACCTTATAATTTACAATGGACCGCCAGGCTAATTTTGGCGGGAAATATGAAGTGCGCATAAAGTGCTCAAAATGTCCAAACAGGCCGTACTTTGACAGAATTACACAAATATCGGGAATGAAACCACGCTGTGCACAAGAATAACTATTCAGATACCTTACTGATCTGTGAACAAAAATACTTTTTGCGAGATAATTAGATGATAATCTGCATAATTGACCATGAAAAATCAATTTCCTGTAATCTATTTCTGCCAAAATCGACATCACACCGATAGATGCGCGAGATACTGCGTTATTACATTTTCTGGGCAGTTTTTGAAACGTCTTAACGCAAAATGAATTAGCGCGCTCTAACTTAAGGCTATTTGTGCATGAAATGCCACTCCATAGCTCACAACAGTATAATGCAGAACTTAAAACGACTGACTTGTACATAGTACGTAAAGCTAGCGGATTAAAGTTTCCGGATTGGAGTATGCTAAGAGTCTCACCTCGTAGTCGTCTGCATGCTATATTAACATTTTCATCGATTGAACACGATTGTTCTAGAATAGTGCCTAAATGTTTATACTGTTCAACTTCGTCAATATGATCATTTCCCATAAACCATTGTCTATTCGCTCTTAAACGGCTTTGCTTACTTTCTCCGAAAACGATAACTGCGCATTTGGATGGATTGTAATCAAGTCTCCATTTTAATGAATATTGATAACAGATGTTGATCATCTGATCTAATCCTGATTTGGAAAGGCTTAAAAGAAGCATGTCATCGGCAACTGATGGAGTACTTACATCCATATTAAAAATACATAGGCCTAGCTTCGAGTTTTCTAACTCCTTAATAAGACCATTTATAAACAAGAGATAGCACAGGGGGGAGCTTTTCCCGCCTTGTCTGGTTCCCTACTTTATAGGGACATCATTAGAGATAAATGAACCATTACGTACTTGGCTTATCATTGATTCGTACATTTTAATGAAAGACCGTAAAGTTAAGTGATCAAGGCCACATTCACTCATTTTGTAGAATAGGCCATTATGAGGTTAAGTTGGATTCAAAACTTCAAAACTTTTCCAATCTCCAAGAAACATAAAGCTATCATACTCAGGTAAGCAATAAAAGGCTATCATGGTCCTCCTGTTCACCTGTCATAATTTTTCACAGACTTGTATATTTGGTTTAGAGCACATTTGCCATTTATAATTCAAGCCCCTAGTTTTTAGAGTCAAGGTCACAGCAGAAGGTCAAAGATCAAATTTTGACCTTTTCCATACCTCTTGATCGGATACTCCATTCTTATAATGTTTTACAATCATATACATTTTGATATAAGCAAGTGCAGTATGCTTGTTGCTGACTTCACTGCCAAAGGTAAAGGTCATAGAAAAAACTCAAAGGAATACAGTTTTATTTTTGATCCTAAGACCAAATTCTTGAGCACTCTTTCAAGAGCTCTAAAGTTGTGGTTATGGTGAATTGCAGGCATACAGAATACATGGTTGACAACCAACAGCGTATGAGAATGCAGTTTTATGTGGAAGGCACTGATAGAAAAGGGACTGTTCAATGTGAAATGGTCAAGGTATAGTGCATTCATGGCGAATAATCTTTTGGAGACTTTGTTTTGGACAAAAATGAATTGTGTTACAGTCCCATGGAACTGTGATTTGTAAGAGTTGAATATTTTTCTTCTTCCATTTTATCAAGAATACTATCTGTAGGCTATACATAGCAGTGTCAATTTCTATGATGTCTCTGTGTTTATAGTTATGTTTCTATAGATGTTTCTGTATGATAACTTTAGCATTAATAGGTTACAAGTTAAACAAAGTTTTAGACTGGTCAAAATTTAAAAAAAGGTGCAGATGAAAATTTGAAAGTGATGGAATTTTAAAAATCAATATGATTGTTGGTATGAAATATTGTAAACAATGAAGAAATAGCTTGTTACAAGCAATTCATTGTCCTCAATGTATACTCAAGACTTTTTTGGCAAGCATGTGAAAGCTGGATTGTATGGTAATTGGTGAAAAGATTACTGATTTAACACTCTCCTGTTCAATTCTTGGATTTTATGTGACTGTGGTTTTATACTTGAGAAAACATTGTGGAAAAAGAAGAAAATGCTTGTAACAAGCAATTTCCTCTTTTCCTGCAATATTTTCTACCACATAGGATGGTTCCATTTTGAATTACATCCGAATCTTAATTGTCGTCTCCTTCCCCTTTCAATTTGGACCAGTCAAAAATTTTGCTAAACAGGAAAGGGTTAACAATAGTCTAAGAAGATCCCCAAACTCAAATGCACCAGACTTTGATTTTTCTGTATTCTCTTATTTCAGGATGAAGGTGGCAATTATAACTACAGATTTTTACTTGTACAGCTGGATGAATATCCTTACAGAACTTTTATTCTGGAAGACAATAGATGATGAAAGAGTCATTCTAACCTAAATTTCAGGGTTTTAGTCCGAACTCAACAATGTGTGGTCCCAGCGACCAGGCAGTCAGTGTAGCAAGGGTCCTTTATTAAGGTTTAGGAATCCCTAATTTTAACATGAATGATCTTTGTCACTATTTTCATGATTTTGAAATAAATATCGAAATTACAGTATAGTTATAGGTAAACAAAGTAATGGACAGCCATGAGCTTTTGGGTCTCAACTTCAAGATAGGATTGAAAGACAGTAAAACATTCTTCAATTCTTTATTGACTTGGAGCTCCAAAGGGTTCATGGGACTCGCACCAGACAATTGACCAATCGCTGGTCCCACCCACTGACTCCCTATTCTCCGCCCATTAACTCCGACAGAAAGTTCCGCTTGGATTTTCAACGGCATCATTTTGAAAAATTTATGGCCAGAAACATGTAACAAAAACGTAAAATGGTTGGTTTGTGGCTTAAACGTCTTAACTACAGCTTAAATAAGCTGTAGTTACGACGTTTAAGTCACCAAACCAACAATAAAGGTAATCAAAATGGCGGTCAATGTCGGAGTTGATAAGCTCAGGTACGGGCTGAATAAATTAAAGTATTTGATTGGTCGGTTAATTCCTTGATTGATGGCCGCGATTGGTTAATTGTGAGAATCCTGGAAACTTATTAGTGAGTCTCAGACTTGCAAAACCTGCGTTAGTTATTACCCTGATAAGGGCACAGTTAAGACTGGTTTTCAATACTTGATCATTTCCGGATGGAAGATAGATGTTCAGGATTTTAGTCCAGCATCATAAAGCAAGGGGCCATTTACCAGGACTCAACAGTCTCAAAAGGGTCCTAATGTAAACGAGGCCTTAGTTCTTTTAATCCTTTCCTGTACAAACACGGGATTTTACGGTGTTGTGATTTTATACTTGAGAAAACATTGTGAAAAAAGAGGAAATTGCTTGTGAGAAGCAATTTCATCTTTTTCCACAATTTTTTCTACCACATAGGATGATTTCATTTCAAATTGCACCCGATTTTCATTGTCGTCTGCATTCTCTTTCAGTTTGGACCACTCTTAAATTTCAAAAAACAGGAAAGGGTTAACTTTCCTTTTGTTTTGATATTGATATCCTTAAATGATAATATGAAACCTAAACATTATTGAGTCAAAATTCTTGTGAAAACATATTTCCAGTCGACGAAATTTTAGACTAGTCCAAAATGGAAGAAGTTTCAAACGGCATTTTCATATTGATGAAATTTCAAAAAAATCTTCTGCTTGCCCTGTTCTGCTATGCTTTAGATAAGTCCCATTTTCGTTTCAGGTCACATGTAACCCATATTACAATCGCTTTATAAGAGTTTATGAGATGGTCTCTTTTCTGTTGACAGGTCATTTGTTAATGATTTTCATTTTAAATATTCAGAGAGATTCAAGGTCAAGTTTAAACTCTTTCCCGACAACCGCTTTAGTTGGACTAAAATGTGATCATTACTTTTTATTAGCTAGGCTGTTTTCGGAGAAAACCCGAGGTATTGCGATAGCCTTGGTGTCGTCGTCGTTGTTGTCGTCGTCGTGCGAAAACTTTGACATTTTGTGATTTCTCTGGTTCTACGAAAGGCATTCACTTGAAACTTGGCTCACTTGTTCATTATCAAAAGAGTAAACTATACAATCAAGGGGGATAACTCTAGATGCATTTTTCCACTATCCAGCACCCAACAGCCGAGCGTAGGCACCTGTAGGTGATGCTCTTGTTTGTGATTATTGCAGATATGATCAGTATGATTTCTTGTGATTCAAATAAATAAGAAAATTATAAATAAAATGTGATTATAATGTGTTTCCAAGCATAGAAAATATGAACATTTCAACATTTTTAATGCCCCCATCGAAAAATCTGGGCGTATTGTTTTCATTTGTGAAAAAAACCAATACCGTGGTGTCATTCGTTTGTCTGTCCATCCGTTATTCCATCAGCCTCTCTACAAATGTTAACGTTGAAAGTTAGTATTTCCGAATACTTCGAGCCTATTCAAATTAAGCTACCCCAATTTGGATATTGTGATAGCTCTCACATATCTTGTTTTTGTATGTTAGACAAAATTGGAGTATATTGTCTATGTCGTAAATACTTGTAAAATCGGCAATTTTGAATCGTTAAATAAATATGCATGCGTATTATATCAGTTGGTACCGTAATATGTGGCCACTTGTCCGAAATTTGGCAGTTAATTGAGGTATTGAACTATTTATGTTTTCGATTCATGTTTTACAAACTAATCGTGTTTATTTGTTACTTTAAAGATAAAATGTTACTTGGGCTCCAACCCATTACCAGACGAAAAATTTCTAGACTGTTCCTAATTAAAAGGAGTTTCAGCGACAATTAAAATTGTAGGATAGGAATCCATTGTTGGCGTGCTCCAGCCGCCTCGACATGCCTGAAATACTGTTAAAAGTGGCGTTAAATCCCATTAAATCAATGATAGTTCTTGTTGAGCGTGGAAAAGCGTCAATGTGTGGGAATAGATTAATCACTATAATCGTTAAAACGGATAATCTAAATGGTTCTTGTTGCCTTCTAACGCCCAATCATTCATCAACCCCTCGAGAGAATAGTGTTGATATCATTTGTGAACCTTATCGCAAAGTGTTGAAGGTGAGATATTGTGTTCATCCAATATTCGGTGTCATCGTCATACGTCTGACCAGTTTTCTTGAAACAACTTTCACTTAACCAGTGACCAAATGCTTGTCTCCCTTAAACCACGGTCAAGTTCGAATTTGGGTCATATGGGGACAAAAAACTGGGTCACTGGGTCAAGTCATAGAAAAACATTGACTGCGCGAGGGAGGCCACAACTTGGGCTCAAATGTCTTTATATTTGGTAAGATTGATTATCTTTATAATATGTTGATGAAGTTCGATTTTGTGTCACATGTGGTTAAAAACTATGAAACAAGCTTAAACCTTAGAAAAAAATGTATATAAAAATATTAAAAAAAGAAAAAGAGAAAAGAAAAGAAAAAACCTGTTCACTCTGAAGGCCACATTTTTGCCTCGAACACCTTGATATTTGGTAGGAATGTTGTCTTCATGAAACCACATCAAGTTCGATATTTAATATCATTGGGTAAAAAGCTAGTTCACATGGTCAAACTAAGGATAAAGCTTGCGCACTCAAGAGGCCACAATTCCGGCCCAAATGTCTATAATTCTGTAGAATGATTTATGATTTAGCGTGATATCGGGTCACACCGATGAGGGTCATGACCTTAGTCACCAGGTCAAATAGATACAAATGCCTTGATATTTGGAGAGAATGATTGTCTCCATGATAACTCTATCTTGTTCAATATTTCGTCACACGGGGTAAAAAACTAGGTCACCTGGTCAAAGCTTAGACAAACATTGGGTGCTTTTCAGGTGCCACTTTTTTTTGTTGTCTCAAATGCTTTGATATTTGGTCCGAACACTTGTACTATTTGTTATAACGTCCAAATGGCAATTTATTTGGATAACGTATCTATTTTACCTTAGAATTTTTACAAACATTTCGCATTTTCGCAAGCAAGAAAATAGCTTTGGAAATCATTTAAGCAAACGAAGAAATTGCTTGAAACAAGCAACTCGTCATTGAGCGTGCAAACTATCGCAACTACAGCTTGAATAAAGCTGTAGTTAGGACATATTGCTCGCCCAGCAGCAAATTGCTATATATCTCAGAATGTGTCATACTTCAAATACTTTCAACTTGAAATTGGTAATGGGTTTAAATGGGATCTGTCACACGACATGACTATGGAGAAATTCCTTGAAAGAAAATGTGTCTGAGTGTGATATTTCCAATAAGTAAACATGGCAACAATGTCTGTTCAGAATCTTCCCTTTGTCCTCTATGAATAAATCTGACTCGCAACTTCTGTAGATAAAAAGGGAATACTCAAAATTTACTGAGTATCTCTCCAGGTTACTCTGTGTCTGCACTTCAATCATGTGTGAATTGTTGTTAAAGCTATAGTTTATAATTAATCCACGTTATGCTGAACCGGAGTATTCCTGTTTTGGCAGGAGGTATAGACAAAGATCAGCCAGCACGCTAAGATTGAAATATTTTGGAATTGAGATCAGATCAAGGTATATATTAATAATGACTGTAAAGTAATGTAGAAAATGGAAATTTCATTTACCGGGAATCTGACCAAAGCGAAAAAAAAAAAAAATAGACTGATCAGCCTGCACAATCCGCGCAGGCTGAACAAAGTCGACACATTTCGCATTATTGAGATGCTCCTTTTTACGTGTTTATCATTGTCTAATAAAAAAATTCTTAATCACATTATAATGCCACCTCCCTTTATTCCTCTGATGGCAATGATTTTGACGTATAATGCTATTATCCAAGTGATGATGTATGCATTCCCGGAAGAATTTTAACCTTTTCCTTTTCAATCCCCGTTTTTTTACGTCTCTGTAAGTTAATAATTGAGGAAATATAGTCGAAAAAGAAGAAATTGCTTCAAACAAGCAATTTCTTTTTTTTTCGACAATATTTTCTACCCTACTGATTTTTCTTTTAAAATTAAACCCAAATTAAATTTTTGTCTGCAAAACCTTTGCATTTGGTCAGGTCTAAAATTTTGCAAAACAGGAAAGGGTTAGTTGAGCGAGGTATAAAAGCCTATTGCTAAAAAATTGCTATTATAACAGTACTATCCTCAGCTAAAAGTACCTTGCTTGCCATCGGACTAGTACATACTGATTCAGGCTGTGAACATGATACTCAATAACGTTCATTTTTCTATCTTCATTATTCAAACCATAATCGTTACGTTTGGGACGTTTTGTAATCTTCTTTCGTTTATTGTTTGGTCGAAAGGAAAGATATGTAGTGGTTTACCAATAGCACTTTATTTCCGAATTCTTGCTGCAGTTGATACGTTTATATTGTTGGTACCCGGAATGGAGTTTCTGCTCTACGTGTCGCCGTGGAGAATCATATTACGTAATCAGAACAGTTTCACTTGCAGACTGTATCCCGGCTTGACGTCAAGCAGTATACGGATATCTTCGTGGATTATCGCAAGTTTTACTATCGAGCGTACCTTGTATATTTACTTTCCAAGTAAGTTCCGAGTGGCTCAGAACTCAATCAGGACTATTTTGATTACTCTGTGTCTCGTCGTAGCCTCTATGTTGATGGACCTTCCACTGTTTCTTCGAAGTGAATTGGTTTCCGTTGGCAATTCTCCGAATACTACGTTTCATAACGTAACCTCTAATCTAACTGAAGACGTTTTGAATTTGACAAGGCGTTCACCAGAATATCAATGTCAAGGACATGTAACGACTATCGATATCATGATTGACGGAGTAACAAAGTTCGTGCTGACCTTGATTATACTTGTTATCTGTAACACGTTTATATTGACGCAGTTCAGACGTCAACGTCAGTTCTCTGTCAGAATGGGGAGCCAGAGGGCCCAAGAAAAGCGCCAAACAAACTATCGTAACGCCATCTATCAAATGGTTGGAATTAGCTTTTTCCACTGTGTGTCAACAGCACCGTGGTCAATTTTAGCGGCTTGTGGAGAATTCGGTTGTAAAACGGGGCGGTTCTACTATGAACTTTTACTGGCTTTCAACTCTCTTTTATACCTGAATAGTGCCATTAACACCATATTATATTGCTTGATTGGAAATTATTTTCGACGAGATTTGATTACATTGTTTTGTAAGACAACCAATGAGGAACCGCAGAGCTCTCAAGTAGGAACTATTTCATCACGTGTCGTTGACTGACTAGATGTCCACGAGTTTAAATAAGAGAGACAATAGTTATGGCTGCAAAGAACACAAGTATGCATGTATCAACATAGCCTTAACTATTTTATAGCTTCGCATATTCATACAGTTTGATAAGGTTTTTGTTTCATATCTCCATGAAAACAAAAAATGTTCTCTTCATACTTTAAAACATCTATTAGTAGAGGGTTGTTTTATGGTAGGAATACAGCCAAAACTATTAGGAACCTTTGCTAGCAGCTGGACTCCGAGCTTCGAAGTCCACACAATGGACCTTGTTGAACAATGGAGACATCTTCCTCATGCAGTTTTAACAATTGTTCTAAGAACCACGAGGAGGTTAAATTGTGTTTTGCTCTGAGAGCTGTTGGACACAGCCGATATTGAAAACATATGTTTTAACATTTGATCATCACACGAATCTTATTTTGAGGGTGCGCTATCTTTTTTTACTTTTTTTGCCCCAAAACTTAATGGGGGGGGGGGCATATACACTTGCCTTTGTCCGTCCATCCGTCCGTACTTCCGTCCTTCCTTCCTTCCGTCCTTCCGTCCGTCCCGAAATTGTCTGGGGCATATCTCTGAAAGTATAATAGCTATCAACTTGAAACTTCACAGGTGGATAGACCACATTGAGGAGAAGTGCAGCGCTTAAGATCCACAACCCTTGCTTGCATAATTTTGAAGTTATTGACCTTTGTAATTTTAAAGACTTACAATTTGTCCGGGGCATATCTCTGAAAGTATAATAGCTATCAACTTGAAACTCCACAGGTGGATAGACAACATTGAGGAGAAGTGCAGCGCTTAAGATCCTCAACCCTTGCTTGCATAATTTTGGAGTTAGTGCCCTTTGTTATTTTAAAGACTTACAATTTGTCCGGGGCATATCTCTGAAAGTATAATTGCTATCAACTTGAAACTTCATAGGTGGATAGAACTCATTGAGGAGAAGTGCAGTGCACAAGAACCACAACTATTGCTTGCATAATTTTGGAATTATTACCCTTTGTTATTTAAAAGACTCACATTTTGTCCGGGGCATATCTCTGAAAGTATAATAGCTACAACTTGAAACTTCACAGGTGGATAGACCTCATTGAGGAGAAATGCAGTGCACAAGAACCACAACTCTTGTTTGCATAATTTTGGAGTTATTGCCCTTTGTTATTTTAAAGACTTACATTTTGTCCGGGGCATATCTCTGAAAGTATAATAGCTATCAACTTGAAACTTCATAGGTCGATAGACCTCATTGAGGAGAAGTGCAGTGCACAAGAACCACAACTCTTGCTTGCATAATTATTGAGTTATTGCCCTTTGTTATTATCAAAGCTACCGGTGGGGGCATCTGTGTCCTGTGGACATAGCTCTTGTTTCAATTAAACACCCTACCGCTGGATAATTTGCTTTACGAACTGCCAGATGCTTTGTGGTCTTAATGCACAAAAAACCCGTGCATTACATGCATATATTAAATTAAAAGAAAAATATGGTAGCAAAAGTGTTGAGTGTCCAGTTTTTAAGTTGGAATGCGAAGCATTTCCAACTTAGATAAACCGCAAAATTAACACAAGACAATTTCATTTCGGGTTTCTTGACAACACATATCATGTGATCTCTTAGATATGAACACACCTCGGGTTACTTTTCATCTCAACTTGCCACGGACAATCAGTTAGTTGTAGCCGAAGACAATAATATGGCACATGTAAAGGATGATATAAACATTCGTTTAGAGACTTCTGAACATGCTTAAGTTACTGAAAATTAAGGTAATAATCAGCGCAGTAATTTGTTTTTTGTGAGTCGCCGTCCCGTGTTTGGTAATCACTTGATCTCAAGTGACATGTGGTATTCATGTGACCATAGATAGGCAATGTTTACAAATATTTCTAAGGTCGCAAATGCATTTTTACAATAATCACACCGCCCAGTGATTTAAAACTTTCTAGAGCCATTAGGAGGATCGTAGGCTTCAAGCAAGCGCGATTATTTATGGATTTACAGTTTTACAAGTTTGAATCAACAATAACACATCAAACCTTTAACAAGTGTCATTTAGCTTCCAGCTTGCTCCTTTTTACTTAAGATTTTTTACGCTTCTTAAGCCGAATAACGAATAAGGAAATTGCGCGACTACAGGGCGCCGAAGATAATTTGATACTATCTTCGTCATATTATAGGAAATTTTACGAAAATGGCACAACTACCATGTGCAAACATAAACGTTACAATAACGTTAACGTCTTTTTTTTTCTTTTGAATTTTACTCTCAACGCTTTAAATATGAGGGTCAATTAAAAGCGTCACTGTCTGGGAATGGGTTAAGACAATGCTAGTTTTTGATTTCTGTATGTGGATTTATATTTTTGTGCGTTATTCACGCATATATGTACCCGAATGGGAATGCTGGTTGAAGTTAAAGGAGGGAGGCTTACTCGGAAAGTAATAAATGAATTTGAACCGAATTCCACAGTTATGATCCTTTCAGCGCATTCTAACTTCTCAGTACTTTCATTATTACTTTGATTATTTTTCCTCAATATAGATGTCAGGAGTAGATGATCGATTAAAGAATCCATTGGAAAAAAATAGATGGATTCCCACGTAAGAGACATTTTTCATTGGCTGCATAAATGCTACTCTCTGTAGCTACTCTCAATCATTTTGACGTGGTCGGTCATATTTCGATTACGCAATAACACGTCGTCTACTGTTGATAATGACTTTTTGAATTTCAAATTTATCCCACTCGATGAATTATCTTGTTCATGAAGTCAATGTTTTGTTTCCAGTAAAATGGTGTTGAAAACATCCCCGATTATTATAGCCATTTGAAGGATCAGCGGCCAGGCCTAGGGTCTCCCGAAAGAAGTTCAAATTAGATATTAAATGGAGTTATATTGCAAAACTTTCAGACAGTAATATATAACTAAAATATAAAATGGTAGGTTAGCGATCTAAACGTAATAACCACAGCTTGAATATGCCTTCATTATGTGGTTTAACCCATTCCCACACAATCCCTCCTATTTACGCCCCCTAGAAAAAAAGTTTTGGAAAACATTGTGGACATTGAAGAAATTGCTTGAATCAAGCAATTTCTTCTATGTCAACAATTTTTTCTACCACAAAAGACAAAGAATTTTAGAATTTCATCAACCTTAAAATGTCGTCTGCATCTTCTTTCAATTTGGACCAGTCTACAATCTTCTCATATGGGAATGGGTTAAGTTGTCAGACCAACACAAATGATCAATATAAATGTCGGAGTTCAAAGTTCACTATCGGTCTAAATCAATGATTTTATTGCTTAAATTTTATTGATTTTATCGACCTTTTGATTGACGGCAGCGTTCTGTCAATTATCCCATTTCGTCAAGATTTAATGATGTTACGTTTTATTGCCTTAACCCTTGTCATGCTGAACCCTGAATATTCCGGTTTTGGCAGGAGGTGTAGATCAAGATCAGCCTGCACATAAGTGCAGTCTGATCTTGATCTACACCTCCTGCTTGTACCTTTCCTGTCTGAGTTGTTTATGCAATTGATTTCTAAAACAAATTTTGATTTTTCAACGAGAAGTTCTATCAGTGCTTGAAGCACTTTGATTTATACAGCGATTCAGTAAGTTGATTTATACAGCATGACAAGGGTTAGCATTCTTAGATATAAAGGAGATTGAATAAGTAGTCTTTGAATATCGAAATTATTAAAAGAGCCACCAATAAACAGATGAAAACAAAACGAGGATCTGTCGAGTTTAATATATTCGGGATTTTATGAACACGAATTTGATATTCTATTTATTATAAGACCTTCATTTTTGCAATAAATCATAAATAAGTAATAGATTACGTCGATACATGATATTTCGCGAAACAAGAGTCTCATTAAAATCATCTATTGGAAACCATTACGTCATCTCTCTGTTACGTAGGGACGTAGCAAAAGGCGAAACGCCTTCAAAGTGAGTTTTGTCCGATTCGTTGGTAGGTGGATGGATGGATTTACGGACAGACGGACGAAATAATTGATGGACAAGCAGGCAAATGGACGAATAGATCGATGGAGATATATCAAGAGATGATAGATGGGTAGATTGACAGAAATGAGATAAAGAAAACTTTCTGGATACCTGTATTAGCTAGTCTTGTACACATACTACAATTGACGGATCGACGCCAACGAAAAAAAAGATTGGCCAATCAAATCATTCATTTAGACCAGAATTTAAATGCTGAACCAATTAAACATTATTGTTGGTGTGCGACTTACGTGGCGTCACTACAGCTATAGATTCTACAATTCAATTTCATATCGCAACAATAGTTTATCTCTTTTTTTTTTTATCTCTATACAGTTTGCAAACTGATGGCGTTTGATATCTCAGACAAACTATCTTGTCGGGGGCAATGGATGGGATTAGCGATGTCTATCAAACATGTGACCCGACATAAGGATACCGGACTTCGTATCCGTAAATCACACATTAGAAAGAAAGATTGAATCAAACACAGACCATGTATGTTTAAATTTATTTGTCTACGTTTTGTGTTACAAAATGACCAATATCAGGGAATAATTGACTAATTGTCAATCCATGAATAAATCGACCAATCAAATCATTCATTCAGTCCGGAATTGAGATTTGAACTCGACATTGGCCGCCGTTTTGTTCACCTTTTTTGTTGGCGACTTAAACGTCGTAACCTCAGCTTATTCCAGCCACCGCGATGACTGAAATACTGTTAAAATTGGCGTTAAACCCAAATCAATCAATCAATCAATTAATCAATCAATCAATCAAACAATCATTTTGTACTTTTAAACGTCATCTTCGGTTGAAAAAAGTCGTGATGACGTCATTTGGTTGCCATGTAAATCACGTGCAATATGACGGACTTTCGGAACCTTGTTCCTTTTAGAATAGTTGTATTGTTTCGTGTGCGGTCTATATATCTTCAATTCGTCAACAACAAAAACTTTATTTTTGCTCCTCGTGAAAATATAGTGTTGCGGTTCACTCAACGAAAGAAAAAATGATCTTACACTGAAACTAAAAAAATAATAGCCTCTATATAATCTCTGAAGTAGGCCATCAGATGAGACTTAAGACGCAGGTTTGAAATATATCATGTTGGCTCTACCGCATGCTTCGTGTTGATTCATGACGTGAACACATGTTTCATATCTTATTCTAGGCGTGACCATTTATCTCCGAGTATGTTCACATATTTCATGCCATCTTCTTCCATTTATGACTGAGCATTTGTTGTTTTCTTATTCTTGGTGTGGCTCCATGTTTCATATGACAAGATAATAGTGAGATAATAGACAGTAAATTAGGAATTAATCTAGTAAAAATTCTCGGAGTGACACTATTACAGCAGGATTTTTTACCATCTGTGCCTGTGTTTTGTCCTACCTTTCGAATCTAAAACAATAATCACCTATTGATCATCTTAAGTTCTTGTATTTCTACTTTAATTCAAAAGGATAACAATATCTGGTTATGGCAGCACCGGTGTAAATGCAACTAATTCTATAATATATACACAATTTCAAGTTGTTAGTTTAAAAATATCACAGCTTTATATACTTCACTACTTTGTCGACAAAATCATAAATTCGGCTTTCGGCGGAAAAGTCAGGTGACTCCGACCAAAAATGAATGGCTGACAACCAGGTTATACGTTTCAAGGTTGATGTCTTAACCCTTTCCTGTTTTATCCCTGGCTTTTACGTCCCTTTATTTTCATACTTGAGAAAACATTGTGGAAAAAAGAAGAAATTGCTTGTAACATGCAATTTCTTCCTTTTTTCACAATATTTTCGACCCTACTGGGTACTGAATGATTATTAATAAAAAAAATCTACTTTAACCCCGTCCCGCTCAAATACGGGATTTTACGTTCCTGTGATTTTATACTTGAGAAAACATTGTGGTAAAAGAAGAAATTGCTTGTTACAAGTAATTTCTTCTTTTTTCACAATGTTTTCTACCCTATTGAATAGTTATTATTCAAATTAAATCCACTTTAAAATATCGTCTGCAAAACCTTTGAATTTGGACAGGTCTAAAATTTCAAAAAACAGGAAAGGGTTAAATTGTTGTCTACAAAATGTTTGGGCCAGTCTAAAATTTAACCCCCCCCCCCCAAAAAAACACACAAAAAAAAACCAAAAAAAAACAGGAAAGGGTTAAAACATCTGATGAAATGGACAGATCACCAACTAAGCGACTCTGCATTAGTGCAGTTGCTAAGTAGTTAATAAAATGACGGATCGATAACCACGCCTACTAAGCTCCGATGGGATGTTTCACTTCAATGTCAAACGGCATTGTTTCTTGCGAAATTTATGATCAAATGATAAAATGTAATAAAAAGATAGAATGATTGGTTGGCGACCACAAAACGTCGTAACTGCAGTTTGAATAGGCTCTAGTTACGACGTTTAAATCGTCAAGCCAACAAAAACGCTTAAAATATCTGTCGGTTTATGTTGGAGTAAAAAGTTCCTTTTAAGAGATGAAGAGAATAATTTTTGTTTTCATGGAGGTATGAACCGAAAAAACTAATCACACTGTATGAATCCGCGAAGCGGATTCATACATTGTGTGATTAAGTTTTTCGGTTCATACCTCCATGAAAACAATAAATATTCTCTTCATTTCTTATAATTTAATAGTATCGAGCGAAAAAAGCAAAAACCTACATCTTTTGATACATTTTTGTATGGGACTATTTTGTGTGGAAGCATACAAAATTACTGCGTGCTCAAAATTTTGTTCATGGAGGTATGAATTCAAATTTTCGACCAATCAGAACGCTTGTTTTTGATAGACGAAAATAACAATTAAATTATTCCTCTTTAAATGAATGATTTGATTGGTCGATTGATTCTTTGTTTGACCACGCGATCTTTCAATTATTTACTTAGCCAATTGTTTTTTGATTGACAGCAGCGAGCGATTTCTTCATTAAGGACTTCAAGGTCTACTCGGCAATTAACCAATCGCTGGCCCCTCCTACTCACTCCTTTGACCCCCGCCCAATTACTCCAACAGGAAGTCCTACTTCCATTTTAAACGGAAGGGTTATTTTGAAAAAAATGTGGTCATTAGCATGTAACAAAAAAGTACAATCGTTGGTTGGTAAACTTAACGTCGTAACTACAATTTGAATAAGCTGTAGTTACGACGTTTAAGATGCCAAACCAACAAAAATGTTCATACTAATGGCGGCCAATGTCGGAGTTCAAATCTCTAATTCGGGCTGAAAGAACGATTTCATTGGTCGATGTATCCCTTGATTGACAGTCGCGAATGGTCAATATTATCCCCAGAATTCCACTTTTCCACAAGTCAATTTCTTATTTTTAACGTCATATGCCTGAAGCTCTAGCTCTGTTCCTTTGTAAATCAGCTTCACCTCAATTTTTGACCAAACATCTCCTTGCGTATCAACCTCTAGTCTCAAAATACCTATCGAGTAACACTCATCTTCATTTGTATACCTAGGATCTTTCCTTGTTGATGCGAACACTTCCAGAAAGAAATTCCGGACTTTGGCGTCAGGTGGATAATAGTCAATTGCTTCAACATCATCATCTGTACCGATTTCTTGTCCGATCTCTATATGCTTGCAAAAGCAATCTTCACACCACCAAGCATTGTTGGCTCTGAACTTGCGATTCTCTGGATCCCCTTCTTTAAAGATCATTGCTCTTCCAATACCGTAGGTATATTTGCTAATTCTTGAGACGATAGTTTTTGTGTCTTGTCCAAATGTTACAGCACCTTTAACTACAGCAAGTTGTGGATCTTCCGGCGTCATCACAAAATCATCCGAAGGGAAAGCTTGTTTCATGCGATTAGCGATATACTTGGATGATGAAAATCCACCGACCATTATTATATGATTTATATCCTTTACTTTCTCCATAATGTACTTTGTTGTTTCAACGATTTTACCAACGGCTTTGTCAAAAATACCGATCGCCAAATCCCGTTTGATGATAATCTTGTCTTGTCTCCACGATACTTTGCCTTTTAAAGGACTCTGGTTGATTGTCACCAGAACTGGTTCGCCGACTCTTCTTTCAAATATTGCATTTAGGGTATTTGCAGGAATATTGAAGGTGAAATCTTTGCTACCATCAAACTTTCTCTTCTTTAGTTCAAACTTGTCACAAAACTCTTTATAGTCTCTCGTTTTCCTAAATTCGCTCAAAACGTCCCCTCCGTAGATCTGTGCAAAAAGTTTGAAAAACTCATTGTCGACCAGTTTTCCTCCAAAATCTCCACCTGTGGCCATGTGACATTCTTTAATACTGTCATCTGGGAGAACCTCATGACACACATAATCTGCCGTGCCACCTGAAGAATGTTCAAATTAAACCTATCAAGTAGAACAACAACAACAACAACAACAACCACAAAGAATCATATGAGCCTGTGCGTGACGCTTCCGACAATTCCGCACTTTTGCGCCAGGTTAAGACTCGGATCAGCCTGTGCATCTGCAAAGTCTGATTAGAGCCTTCACTTTGTGCTCTGTCGATAGCTACCGGCTTGAAGTTTCTTTAAGCGACCGTGAAAAGTTTTGTACGCACTATTTAGATGTCCAGGCTACTCAGGGTCTGTGCTTCACCAACAAATCATCGAGTCACGAGCAGAATGTCGTAACTACAGCTTTATTTAAGCTGTAGTTACGACATTTTGCTCTCGTCGCGACGATATGAAATTGTTGGAAATGGTTCACAGAGGCTTATTTTACTAAAGATATCGATTCTTATCAGACCTAATGAGTGTGCTTTTGGTAGTTTTTCTAAATATGAATCTTTACTTAACTGAAAGACTGGCCAAGACCCCATTACATGTATTAGGGCGCTATTATGGAAATTAAAGTTGTTTGATATATGCATAAAAAATAAACTTGGATTTTAATGATAATAATTATTAAGATAAATACGAGACCTCCTAAATCCAGCACAATATATTTCTTTCCCCTCAATTGTACTCCATACTGCATTTTACAGTACAACGAGGCTGCTTCCGGCTCGAGGGCAAGTGAAAGTAACTCTCTTGGAATCCCAGCCTGAAAGAGAAATTGTATTTGTCAGTCTATATTCAAGATACTTTATTTTAAAGAGTATTTTGTTTAAAAAGTCAAGTGAACAGCGTCGTTGGGTGTGCAAACTGTCGAAACTAATAAAGCTGTAGTTACGACAAGTTGCTCGCCCAATGACGACCGACTTCTTGTTTGTTGGTTGACGATATAAACATCATAACTACAGCATTAATAAGCTCACCAACATAAAAAATGTTGTATCGCTATCGAAACTTGATATTACCTATGTATTGTACTCACAGACGAAACCTGTTTGTTGAGACGACAGAGCGCTGGGATCTCAATACCCGGGGGTCATTAGTTGAACCCCTTGCTCGGCAAACACTCTTTCAGACATTTGACAAAAAGACATCGAAACATGGGTCATTTGTCTCTCACCAATGGGTAAATAAATAGAATAAACTATAGCAAGACGGTAGACTAGATTGAATTATGTGCTTGCTACACTAGAGTGGGCAATTGCAGGAAGTCATTGTTTGATGCACAAGCCGAGACGATAGGACTGAAATACTTTCGAAAGAGCCTTGAAACCTGATACAAACGAATGTTTTGCCTACAAATAAACAAAATAAAAAACAAACCAAAAAAACAACAACAACAACAAAAAAAACTTGTAATCTTTGACGGACCACACCTGAAAAATAAATGTGTATTTAATACTGGGAGACTGAAATATATTTACTCTAGCTAAATTCAAACCTTCTTTCGCCTTGCTTAATTCACCAATCGCAGACCCCGCCCTCTGACTCCATTGGCCACACCATAAGCAGTAAGTTCCGCTTCGATATTTAATGGTGTTATTTTCAAAACCGTTATAACGTATATTTGGCAAACTAATTAAGAGATGAAGAGAATATTTTTTTCTTTTCATGGAGGTATGAACCGAAAAACCTAATCACATTGTATGAATACGCGAAGCGGATTCATACATTGTGTGATTAGGTATTTCGGTTCATACCTCCATGAAAACAAAAAAAAATCTCTTCATTTCTTATAATTTAATAACATCGAGCGAAAAATGCATCAACTTTACAAATTTTGATACCTTTTTGTGCTGAACTATTTTTTGCGGAAGCATACAAAATGGCTGCGTACTCAAAATTTTGATCATTGAGGTATGTATTAAATTTTTCGACCAATCAAATCGCTCGTTTTTGATAGACGAAACTAACAATTATATTATTGTTTTTGAAATCTCACACAAACTGCATTGTCGTAGGTCGGTGGGTGTAGACAGGGATCTCCGAATTGTTCCACTCACCTTTTCCGCTGCTTCCCTCATAAATGCTTTAGATAGGTCAGGCCAGATGGCAGGCACAGTAAGCACCCAGTGCACGTCTGAATCAGGTTTTATCTGTATCCCTTTTATGTTCTCGTTTAAAAGATCGAGCAGCTGCTTTCGTAAATATGCTATGGTCTTTGAAAATACATCTAGGGCTTTCATCTTCTTACCGGAGTAGTCTTCAAGAACAATATCTTTGTCAAGATACTGAAAGAATAGTAATGAACCTCTATTGTAAAACGATTCGATCCATTGCGTTTAATTTCTAACCCGAACTTCCTGTCAGGGGTTACCGGGCGTGGCCTGAGATCAGTCGACTTTTAACTTGCGTCCGTATAGCATTTTGGGCTTTTGTAATTTAACTTGTTGGATTGCACATTGGAATATACTTGAACAGAATCTTAACCCTTTTCCCACATAATCCCTGATTTTTACACCCCTTTAATTTTATACTTGAGAAAACATTGTTGGAAAAGATGAAATTGCTTGTAACAAGCAATTTCTTTTTTTCCCACAATATTTTCTACCCCGTAGGTTGGTTACTTTTCAAATCGCACCCAATTTTAAACTATCGTCTGCAACTTCATTCAATTTGGACGAGACTAAAATCTTGAAAAAACAGAAAGGGGTTAAACGGACAGTACCTACGCGATCAGGCTCTTTTCGCCCTAACATTGCCAATTTGCCATTTTAGCTGCAAGATGGCATAATTGGCCTCTCAGGTTAACACCATTTTGTACGGTAAAAATATGCCAGGAAAAGCCTTTCTGTGTGGCAAGCGAAATTAGATTATGTTATTTCTTATCTTAGGTCCTTATAAATCTCAAAATACTGGTCTACAAGTGTCTTCGATTACTGAGGCAGGATTGAATTCTATTAATTTGGTCGACTTGCTTATTCATAGGTAATCTTGTCATTTCCTTTTTAATTGAGTAAATGCTATATTAATCTGTCACCAAGCAATCCCGCCCAGAAAACATCTTGGAAAAACACGGCTAAAAATGGAAAATGCTTATAATGTGCAATTTCTCCATTTCCAACATTGTTTTTAAACACACAGACTCTTAATATTTCAGCAACTTTAAATATTCGTCTGCAAATTCTCCAAATTTTGACCAGTCTAAAATTTGTCATTTGATAACGTGTTACAAAACTATATCGCGCTTTTTGTCGTCAAATGTTTCAACAATAATTACCTCATCAGTAACGTATAATTTCATCTTGAAACATTCGAAATAATACCACTGTTTGTACGTTTCATCCTTGTCAAATCTTTGGTAAAATTCCGTCTTAGCTACATCCCCAAACGAGTGGACATTTTGACTAGGGTCCATTAAAACGACAGTTGGCACCTGGAATCGTGAAAAAAGATTTCGAGAAAATTTTCGATGCGTTTAACCAATCGCGCTGATGGATTATTAACCCTTTCCTTTTTTGCACAATCTTATACCTGCCCAGTTTCATAGATTCTGCAGAAGACAATTTAAAGTTAATTTTAATTGAAAAATAGTAATTTAGTAGGGTAGAAAATATTGTGGTAAAAGAAGAAATTGCTTGTCACAAGCAATTTCTTCTTTTTCCACAGTCTTTTTTCAAGTATAAAATCACAGGGATGTAAAAAACAGGTTTTGAACAGGAAAGGATTAAAGAATAGAATAGAATAACTCGTAAACGTATATATGTTAGCATTACAAAAGGGGATACTTATCTTGAATGTTAAAGAAATCATTAACTTATTCAATAGAGACTAAGATATCCAAGCTTCTTTCAAGAAATTATCATAGTGAGTTCTTGGGGAAAAAGAAAGACAAAAAACTTGGATATCTTGGCCTTCCTAGACTAGATTCGTCCACCATTTCCGACGGAAAATTGATCCAAAACACATGGGCTAGAATGAGAGGTCTCGTGAGAGTACGGCTTGCTTTTGATTCCGTTTGTTCAATGGTTCGAACATGAAGTTTATTTGACGGAATCAATTTCTGAATGACATTTAGTTCTTTTTCGGGATAAATTATATCGCTGTAGTTTAGTTCATGGATTTATAAGAAATCGTGGTGAATGAGAGCTGAACCTATTCCAACACAAGCCCTCTTTTTTTAAGCCCCTCAAGAATGGGGTATTAGAAAACATTGTGGAAAATGAAGAAATTGCTTTTGTCAAGCAATTTCTTCATTATCCATAACGTTTACTATCCAAAAAGACGGACAAATTTGAAATTCCATCGACTTGATATTGTCGTCTTCAGCTTCTTTCAATTTGGACCAGTCTAAAAATTTGTCTTGTGGGATTGGTTTAACTACTAACTTTATATCTGAAAATATTAATTGTAAAATTAAGGGAGAGCTGGTCACGCCCACAGAGCTCCAATAAGAAGTTTCACTTCGATATCTTTTACAAAATTAATGGCAAGTAACATGTAACAAAAAAGTAAAATGGTTGGTTGGAGACCCCAACGTCGTAACTACACCGCATTCAAGCTGTATTTACGGTGTTTAAGTCGCCAAAATAAAAAAAGGCTTACCATAAATGACGACCAATATTGAACTCAAAGTTCACATCCAGCATAAATTGATTATATGATTGGTCTATTGGTTCTCTGATTGACAGCCGCGATTTGTCAATTAGGGTTTTTTTTTCGAGAAAGGTATTTTATTGGTTAGATTATTGTAGTATATTTACTCATATTGATCAATATTTCAAATGAGTAGGAAGTTTTGCCTTGTGATTTTTACTTCTTCCTATGCAACAAGCAATTTCACACTATGCAATGTGACACAAACTTCTTGATATCCGATTACAAAATTTTAGACTTATCCAAATTCAAAGAAGTAGCAGAAGCCAATTTTTAATTTATTATCATTATTATTTTTTAAAGTATTTATTTCTTTTTGGATAAAAACATTTTTTTAAATGGAGAAATTGCTTGTGGACAAGCGATTTCTTCTTTTCAAAAATGTTTTGCCAATTACAAAATCACAGGGACTTAGAAACCAGGGATTAAACAGGAAAATGTTGAAGATTTTTTTTCTTCTTGGGAGTCAAAAAGCGTGATTGTGTCGGAAAGTAAAACTACCTTGCCATCCATATGAGTAAAAATTCGATATGGATCGTTTTTGAGGGAAAATGCAACTGCTGAGTAAGTTGTCCCGTAGTCCATAGCCGCTACAACCATACAATCATCTTTCTTTGTTTTTTCTCTTTCCTTAAATAAAAAAAGGAAATTAGATCTCATATAGTGTTAATACCAGAACAAGGAGGCCATGCAGTTGGTAGCGCGTCGGACTCTCATCCACGAGGTCCAGGGTTCGATCCTCGGTCGCGGCAAAATATCCCTTCCGACGTTTGTCTTTCACCAATGGGTGGATAATCGTAAACCTAGGTGGGACAAGCAACTGGAGGCTTGGAAAGGATGTAGTGGTAGTACTGGTGTGAGATATACTAGGTGCTCAGGCCGGTGTTATATAACTAAAATAGTGTTAAAAGTGAGGTTAAACCCCATCCAAACAAATTATAACAGACCAAGGAGTGGTATTAATGAACAGTATAGGGTTTTTTATTCAACTTTTTATTGTAACGTTCAGATATCTTTATGAAATCAAACAGATTGCAGAAAATTTTAACACATGTATTCAAAACATCTGATCTTACATTTCATTAACCCAATCGATTGACGAATCTCCAATGTCAATAAAAAATCGAAAAACTATCAAATCATACATTTACATCGGAAGTGAACTCAAACATTGGCGGACATTTATTATAAGCAATTCATCTGTTAAACGATTCAAACGTCAAACTGTAGCTACGACGTTTAAGTCGCCAACCTACAATTTTACCTTATTGTATCAATTAATTGGCCATAACTTTTGCAAAGTAACGGCGTTTGATACCGACTTGGAACTTCCTGTGGAAAGAAAGTGGGCGTGACCGGCAAAAGGAACCCATTAAAAGGATTCAGTGTTAGCCTTAAGGTACACTTTCTTCAATAGAAATGACACATTCATATTACAGATCTTACAAACATAAATCTAAAAAAACCTGTTGGACTTTCTTAACCCTTGTCGTGCTGAACAAAATCGTTTTGCAAAATATCACGACAACCAAAGACCTGAAAATACTCTAAGTACTAGTTGTGGATAAATATTTATTTTGAAATTGAAATTCTATAAACAACTCATACTTGAAAAGCACAAACAGGTGGTGTAGACTAAGATCAGACTGCACATGTGTGCAGGGTGATCTTTGTCTACACCTCCTGTCAAAACAGGAATGTTCCGGGTTCAGCTTGACAAGGGTTAACGAGTGCTTACCTTTGTCACTTCTGATCGTTCTTTTGTATTTACATTAGATCTGGGGTCTGAAATATAAACAAAAATAACAAGAGGACCATCGTGGTTCTTTATCGGTCACCTGTGTATGCAGCATTAGGCTTTACGGAGTCTGAGAAGGTTTTTAAAGAATTCCATTTTTATTGCTTTGTACAATCTTGTATTTGAAACAATTCTGATTCTGATTTAATTCTAAAAGTGATAGCAATACTATTATAATTATTATTTTTGATAGACAACCATAGGTCAATACTGTAAGCAAAAATATCATTGAAGGAAATGACTTATGTTTTTAATGGAAACGAGGAGTAGATTTTCATTTTTTTTCTTATTTCTTCTTGTGACAATCAATTTCCACAAGTTTTCTATCAAGAAAGTTGAACAATTCTAAAATTACACAAACTTTATACTATCGTCTGCGATTCCTTTCGATTTGGGCCAGTCTAAAATTTTCTAGTTTGGTAATAGGTTAAGCAGCTGCTTTTCTCTTAAGGTCTTAGAGAGCAATTTAATAAGTTTGAACGTTCAATCCCGACCAAATTGCGTGGATCTTTTTTACCATTATGCCACTCCTTCAAAGACATTTAATGTCTGTATATTCTTCAAGAATAGTACCCGGTGGATAAGTTAAAAAAAGTCTTATCCAATACGTAAAGCTTTGTTTTGGATTAACCCATTAACACACAGTAAAATTTCAAACCAGTCAAAATTAAAACGAGTTGTAGACGATAATTTAACGTCTATCAAATTTAAGATTTTTTCAACTTTCTGGGCAGAAGACAATGAGTAAAATGAAGAAATTGCTTGTGACAAGCAATTTCTTCATTTAACACAATGTTTTCCAAATTGTTTATCTGGAGGGGCGTCCAAAAGTGTCACTGAGTGGGAATGGGTTTAAAAGTAACCGAAATGGCATTACAATTACTTAACTAGGACACCCTTTTGTTGTTTTTGTAATAATTTAATTGTTAGTTTCGTCTATCAAAAACGAGCGATCTGATTGGTCGAAAAATTTAATTCATACCTCCATGAACAAAATTTTGAGTACGCAGCCTAGTGAATGCTTCCGCACAAAATAGTTCACTACAAAAAGGTATCAAAATTTGTTAAGTTGTTGCATTTTTCGCACGATGCTATTAAATTATAAGAAATGAAGATAATATTTTTTGTTTTCATGGAGGTATGAACCGAAAAAACTAATCACACAATGTATGAATCGGCTTCGCGTATTCATACAGTGTGATTAGGTTTTTCGGTTCATACCTCCACGAAAACAAAAAACATTCTCTTCATCTCTTAAATATTATAGATATAGGTATAACAAATCGCTTAAGATTTAAGGTTAGAGGAAATGTTGACGAGATTTATCAAGTGGAGTCACTACAATTGATCGATCGCTGGGCCCATCCACTAACTTCAATGGTCCCGCCCATTGACTACGATATTAAGATCCATACGATATCTAACGGCGTTATTTTGCAGAATATCATTTATTTGGTGACTTATACGTGGTAAATACAGCGTATTCAAGCTGGCCAAACAGCCATTCAATTTTTTGTCATATTCTATTGGCCACTTATTTTGTAAATTAACGCCGTTTTATATTCAAGTGGAACTTCCTGTTGGAGCTCAGTGGGCGTGGCCAGCGATCCTCCTACATGTCGATATGTCTGGTTCTACTTACCATCAGATTCACTTCCTAAATTCCCCTGTTTCACACTACCAAATGGATTCAAAGGAGCCGCGGCTATTAGAGCTTGCGCTGCCTTGAATGAGGGATTTCTACCTTGGGGTTGTGGTTTTTGTCTGATCTGTGATGGTCTATCTTCTGAAATAGTGTTGAAATTCTTAATAATTTTACTCAATAACAAAAGACGAAATTTGAGGAAGTATATCCCAAATATTTTTCACTAAATTGATACAATATAACAATTATGTAAGTTAATTATTAAGATTTGCCACGTTCTTTACTCAGTCTGTCGAATTTAATATATGCTTAGAAAAAATAAAAAACTTGACACTCCGATTTTTTTCTGACTAATTTTTTATATTAGATAAAATGCAATGATATTTGTGCATTAAGACCAAAAGACATCTGGCTATTCGAAGAGGATTACATAGTTCTCGGTTGACAACTTTAGGGTATGAAATTGATAAAAGTAAAAAAAAAAGTTAGGGTACCCTCAAAATAAGGTTCACATAATGGTTAACAGATAACACTTATGTTATAACTATCGATTATGTCCACCTCTTGTACCTCTAACAGCAACACAACGCCTTCCCATGGATCTTAGAACATTTGCGAACACTACCTGGGGGAGACCTCCTCATTGTCAGACAAGGGTCCGTTCAAGATCCCTTTAATGTCTGAGGCAGATTGACTTTATGGCGGACATGGCGGTCTAGATCGTCTCAAACATGTCCAATTAGATTTGCGTAATGGCCAGTCTTAGACGCCAATACCGGCATTTCTCAGAAAGTCTTGCTTTAGAAATGCTATGTGTGGTCTAACATAAACGTGTTCAAACGTCAGACCAGGGTCATTTCTCTGCGTAAAGTGGAGCAAAAAGGGTTGCAAACCGTGATTCCTGCACTGATTGGAGGTTTATTTGCCTTGAACAACAACAAGGGGAGATACCACAAGACTACCACCACTACATCTGTCCAGCTCACTGACACATATTTGAGTATGACGTTCTCCAGGCCTGGGGTACACACATAGCCAGTCATCAGCAAAACGCAGTGTGAATCGCGATTTGCCACTAAAGTCAATCGAGTTCTAAACGCATTTGCTTGAACCGTATGTCCCGTGCTGCCCATTCCAACCAATTGAGCCTAATTATGTGGCCTTCGATCTCGGCGTACAGCTGCTCATAAACTATTCCTAACAGTTTATGCTGTAACCCTACCAGCAAATATCTCTCTAATAGTGTCTGTTGCTGACGTAAATCTGTTTTGGAAAATTTCACGATCATCACTCGTACCGCTTCGGGTATCGGCCAGTCAGCAACTGACCCGGTACACAAGTTCTCTAACTAATTATTGTTTGTTGTGAGCAATGAATTGCCCTCGCTAGATCGGTCTTGGACTGACCAGCTAAAAGCCTCCAAATGGCTTTTAAACGTGTTGAACCTTGCTCTTTAGTGTCTTTTTGATACCTCATATCAATATGTAATGTTTGTCTCAAACCTAAAACTAACACTACAAATATCTCATGTGAACGCCTTTCAACTGTTGTTCAGAAATTTAAAAATAAGATTTCATCTGTTGCGATGATTGAATATCTGAACAGTTATGAAGCACATACACAAAATCTGAGTTTTGAGGAAATAAATGATGTAGTAAAATGATTCGGCCTTAACCGCAATTAATGAGATTGCATTGACGTTAAGAACATACAAGTAACACTGCCATTACAAAAGAAATAAGTTGTAACTTATCGTAGAGAAATCGAAGCACGTTTATCATTTATTTTTAGACATTTTAGACTTTTAAAAGAAGCAGTTTTTTCTGCTTTTTGTTTATTATTTTTGTGTGTTATTTGTCAATCTTTTTTTTTTCTCTTTTTTGCCTGTGTGTAAAGTTTTTTTTAACCCATATCGATGTTCATGTAGGAAATATCAATAATACAAAACATAAACCTGAAAACTCTTGTAGAGGTGTTGGCATAAATCCTGGTATTGTTTAAAGTTATCTTTTTGTCGATGGTCAAATAAATGAACCGTATCGTTTTCTCTACCTGAATATATATTGTAAATAAATTAATCATCGTTGCAATTTATCAAAATTAAGTACGGTAGGTTTTAGGAGCTTAATGTCACCAGCATAAGAAATAATAGCTAGATTACCTTGTGAACAAAAAACAAAATAAATAAATAAAAAAAATAAGGCAGTGAGTTTAAGCAACCGCCTTTCTCTCAGGGCCTTGGAGAGAGACTTGATGAGCTTGAAGCCAAATTTCGCGAATCTTTTGCCAATATGTCACTCCTTCAAATACATCTAATATTTGTACTTTCTTCAACAAGATATATTGGGGATGCGTTTATAAAGCATTTATTGTCGAACACGCACAGCTTTGTTTTGAATTTAAATCCCGAAAATAAGTAGATCACTTTTTGTAATATCAAAAATATAGGTATCCCAACTCCTTTATAATTTTAGATTAGTGGACATGTTGACATGATTTATTAAGTTGAGGCAGTACAATTGACAAATCGCTTACCCCACCCACTTATTCCGATGGTCCCGCCCATTGACTCCGGTAGAAACTTTCGACCCGATATTTAACAGCGTTATTTTGCAGAATTTAGTGTCAGTAGCATGTAACAAAAAGTAGAATACTGAGTTGGCGACCTAATCGTTTCAACTACAGCTTGAATAAGTTGTGGTGACGACGTTTACGTCGCCAAACAAAAAAAAACTTATCAAAAATGGCGGCCAATGTTGGAGTTCAAAAATCACTTCTGGTCCAAATGAATGATTTCAATGGTCGACTGATTATTTGATTGACAGGCGCGATTGTTCAGTTGTATTAACCGAAAAATTTTAACACTTTCAACATTCTTTATTCGTTACTATTTTTTTCTCAAACTAATACTTTTTCTGATAAATTTTGTTGATAAATAACTAATTTGAGTCAAGGCAAAAATAATGTTCATACTGAGTTGGAGGACCAGATGACTTCATTTTGATAGTATATATTTTTTGTTTTTATTTTTTTCTACTACAAATACCGTAGTTCTTCATGACTCTGTGTCTCAGAGAGTAAAATGTATCTACTGGATCCCTGTTGTGTCCAAACTTGTGAAAGTGTACACGAGATCCATAGCATATGCGACTAAATGTAAAGAAAAAATCAAACACCCCCACCAACACACACGAAAACAGCACTAAATCAAACAAATACCCCCACAAAAACCCCACACACAGACCCCCCTAAAAAAACAATCAAACACACACACCACACCAAAATTATGATTCTCAGTCAAAGGAAGATGTTTTTTGTTTAATTTATCCATCAGTGAAGATTTATTTTCACAACATGTCAATATACAATCAGTATAGGAAATGGACAGGCATACAATCAACCAGCAGACATAAGTACGAAGATTACTTTTAGAGAAAACAGATATTATTTGTTCAATTTGAATAAGATTATGCATTTCTTTACTGTTTAGAAAAGTGCTTTTTCTGTTACTGAAACACAATATGTATTTTGCAAGGTCCGCAGAACCCCGCGAAAACACAGTTCGCGCCAATAACTCAATGAAATCTGTAGTTATTTATTTCATGTTATCATCATTGCTTATACCATACATATATGCTTTCACAAAACGAAACAGAAAACATCGTTAACGTAGAAAGAAACACCCGAGGTTGTAAAAATTATGTCTTTCAAAAACGACTGACCATTTTACACGAAAAATTAAGGATGGAGAAATATATTGCTCTTTACAGTCATTGTAAAACAATAGATCTCAATATATTTTCTACGCAAGAAGATCGAAAAATAAATACGATCTGAATATCCTTCACAATGTTTCTGTTGCAACATGCAACATGCATTCTTCAACAGTTTGGGAACCCCGAAAGGCTAAAACATGGGAGTGATATGATACCATTTCTTTGGTGTAGAGCAGACATCTAAGGATATAAATTGACGTGCTGAAAGAGATTTTCAATATTTTCAGAAGGAAACAGTAATGTATGTTTTCTTAGAATCGTCAAAAAATATAAAAATCAGATTAATCTATCATTTATGTACAAGGAGCTTACCAATCGCTGCTTTTAAAGCTTGTCTATAAATGAAAGAATTAACACAAAAGAGGATATCGGCAATGAAAACAAAAAACAAAACAACAAAACGTAGATACAGTAGAAGATCCCTGAATGTTGACAGAAAATCTTTTTTATGATTAGATTTAAAGTTTACCATGTTATCAATCAGAATATGCAAAGAAATCAATGGAATGGATGCAGAAAAGCACAACTAGTTATGTACTGTGGACACGATTAAACAATGTATTCGAATAAATATCAATTCGTATGAGCTGAATAAGGAAATCAAAAGGACCGTTTTTGACTTTTTTTCTAAATTCAAATGCATAATCTATTTACATCTACATATATTTTCATCTTTTTATCGTTATTTATTATTTCTATGTTGATGTAATCGGAATATTAATTGACCGCGACTGTCAAAGAATCGACTGACCAATAAAATCATTCATTTAGGCCGGAATTGAACTTTGAATTCCAACATTGGTCATCTTTTATGTAAAGCATTTTTTTTACATTGGTGACGTATACGTTATAACTACAGATTATTCAATCTCGCCAACCAACCATACAATTTTTGTTGCATTCAACTTTTGTAAAATTACGCCGTTTTGTTCTCAAGTGGAACTTCCTGTCTGAGCTCAGTGGGCGTGGCCAGCGATCCTTCAACATGTCGATATGTTTAGCTCTACTTACCATCAGATTCACCTCCTAAATTCCCCTGTTTCACACTACCTAATTGGTTCAAAGGAACCGCGGCTATAAGAGCTTGTGCTGCCTTGAATGAAAGATTTCTACCTTGCGGTTGTGGTTTTTGTCTGGTCTGTGATGGTCTATCTTCTGAAATAGTGTTGAAATTCTTAATAATATTACTCAATTACAAAAGAAGAAATTTGACGAAACATATCATCGATATTACGTTATTTTTCATTTAAAGTATACAAAATAACAATTATGCAAGATAATTGTACAGGCTTGCCTCGTTCTTTGCTCAATCAGTCGAATTTAATATATTTTTGAAATAGACTTTAAAACCGAGAGAGAGAGAGAGAGAGAGAGAGAGAGAGAGAGAGAGAGAGAGAGAGAGAGAGAAGAGAGAGAGAGAGAGAGAGAGAGAGCGAGAGAGAGAGAGAGAGAGAGAGAGAGAGAGAGAGAGAGAGAGAGTGAGAGTGAGAGAGAGAGAGAGAGAGAGAGAAGAGAGAGAGAGAGAGAGAGAGAGAGAGAAAGAAAGAGAGAGAGAGAGAGAGAGAGAGAGAGCGTCGATGTACAATGCGTGCCATGGAAAGTTGCTAAATGCATCAGGGTCCTGACAAACTGAAATAAGCAATATTGAAATTAGCAATTCAAAGCACTATTATCATGTTGACGTGTGCATTGTAAACTGTTTGCCGAGCTCATATTTGTGCCTAGAGTACATTGGGCTTTTCTTTATGAATAAATAGAATGAATAGAGCACTGAAGGAGGCAATCATGTCAGAAAGCAAACCAATTAGCCTTTTACACTACTAATTACATTGAAGAAGTACATTGTTGATTCCAAAGTGAAATTTAGTAACTATCTTGATTGAACACCAAACAACGCAACTACGAATGTTTGATTTAACCCATTCCAACACAGTGGAATTTTAGACCGGTCCAAATTGAAAGGAGCTGCAGACAGCAATTTCAAGTTGATGGAATTTTCAGTTTTTTCTTCTTTTTGGATAGAAAACATTGTGGATAATGAAGAAATTGCTTGATCCAAGCAATTTCTTCATTTTCCACAATGTTTTCAAAAGCTTTTTAATTGAGGGGCGTAAAAAGGAGGGATTGAGTTGGAATGGGTTAAGTCAAACTGAAGTCATATTTCTTGACCATTCTAATGTCCTAACTCATTTTCACACGATAAAACTTTAGACCAGTCCTAGTTCAAAGAAGCTGCAGATGACAATTTTAAGTTTGTGAAATCTTCAAATTTTTTGTCTTTTGTGGTAGAAGACATTGTGGGTAATGAAGAAATTGCTTGTAACAAGTTCTTCATTTACCACAATGTCTCCAAAGCTTTTATATTGAGGGGCTTTAAAAGTACCACTGTGTAGAAATCGGTTAAGAAACGGGGGCAATTCCCAACAAATCTCTTGTACTTTAAATTTAAGCAGGCTTCCTTATACTTTTATTTAAAGTTTAACATTTGCCCCACATTTTCACAATGTTTATATGCTACAGAACTCTATGAGATTCATTTGCGCAGTTTCTTTGCACAATGGTTAGCGCCATTTTAGAATTTTTGTCTAGTTAATTGTTTTTAAAAAGTACTACGATGTACACCCTAGATTTGATTGGTAGAATTGAACGGGGAGTTCCGATTTAGGCGTTTGTAAATTACCTTCTCCAAGCCTCGATGTTTGTTCGGCAAAATTCAAAGAAGTTCTAAAACTTAGGCTGATATCTGATTTCCGTCTCGGCTTCAATTCCTCTTCCTTCTTATCTACAAACACAATGTTAAATACATGCAGTATAAAAATAATTGCTTTCTACAATTAAATTTCCATTTAATTTATTCTCATTTCAAATATTTAAGAGATGAAGAGAATATTTGTAGTTTTAATTGAGGTATGAACCGAAAAAAATAATCACATTGTATGAATACTCGAAGCGGATTCATACATAAGTGTGATTAATTATTATTATTATTTTTTCTTTTTTTCTGGGGGGGGGGGAGTTCAACCCTTTTTGTTAATGCTACTTACCATATATTCCGCAAAATAACACCGTTTGAAATCGAAGCGGGACTTCTTGTCAGAGTCGATGGACGTGACAAATGGAGTAAGTGGGAGGGGCTAGCGATTGGTCAATCAAATGCTTTGCCATACTACAGAAAATCAATGATTAGGATGAAATCTCGGTCAGTATATTGACCGAAATTTCATCCTAATCCTTGGTTTTCAGCATGTGTTTTTTTAGAACAAAGAAAATCATGTACCAACTGGTGGATCACTGACCTAGCAAAATGACCTCCGAAAAGATAGTTAGACTGAGATATCAAATGATGCTAGTTTGCTTAACCCTTTCCTATTTGGCAAAATTTTATACCTGCCCAAAATCAAAGGACTTGCAGATGAAAATATAAGATTGGTTGTCTTTGTAAGATTATCATTCAATAGGGCAGAAAGTATTGTGGAAAATGAATAAATTGCTTTTTACAAGCCCTTTCTTCTTTTTCCATGATGTTTTCTCAAGTATAAAAAACACTGCAACGTAGAAAACAAGGGATTCAACGGGAATTGATTATCAGGAAATTTTAGAAAATAAGATGACTAAGTTGGCCAACGATCGTTCCACCGAGTTTTGCGTTGAACAGAGGAACGTGGAATTGCATATTCCAAGCAAGATTTTTTTTCTATTTTCATTATGAATCATCAATAAGACATTATAAACATTCTCATTTATATTGAGCCAAAATTCAGCCACCAGAGTAACACAAAGACTTTGTCATAAAGACCTATTTTCTCATGTATTCAAAAGAAATGGTGGCGGCGAATATAGCGCAGTTGGTAGCGCGTTGGACCCTCAATCATGAGGTCCAGGATTCGATCCCCGGTCGCGGAAAATAACCTTTCCGACATTTGTTTCCCACCAATGGGTAGATATCGTAAACCTGAGTGGTATGAGCAGCAGGAGGCTCGGAAAGCGGTAGTATTGATGTGAGAAATACCATGGTAAGGTGCTTCAGCCGCCTCGATATGACCGAAATACTGTTACATGTAGAGTTAAGCCCCATTCAAACAAATCAAAAGAAATGGTCCATTTCAATAGAGTTTATCATTGTGACCAACATAAATTCTCACTTAGTAACATGAACATTGAAGCGAAAGTATTGTCCTTAGGGCGTAAACAAAGAATATGTCGTTAAGACACCTTTTCCATTTTGTTTCCATAGGGTTCACCTTTATGACAAAACATACAGTCTGACAAGGTTTCATGAAGGTTTAGCCGATATTTTTGTTCTTTATTAAAGTGTGAACAAATAATCTATCGTTAAGACCCTAGTTCCGTGATTTTCTATCGAATATTTCTCAATTTTTACAGGGTTCATCCTTCAGCCCTAACAAACATTCTGGCCAAGGTTTGGGAAGTTTGGGGAAAAATTGTTGTCCTAGATTGTAAACAAAGAACTTGAAATGAAGGCCCCTTTTCCCATGATTTCGAAGGAATGTCAACATTTTCAATAGGGTTCAACCTTATGACTTGACAAAGGATCTAATCAAGTTTGATGAAGAGGGGACGAAAATTGATGCTCCTGGAGAGTAAACGGTTAAATTTCTGACGCAGGACAAAGAGCAACAGACAAGCAAAAATGACAAAACTTCACCATGAGCATGTTATGCTCAGATGAACTAAAAAGCATTTTTCTTGTTTTGCGATCTAAATACCATAACTACATCTTAATTAAACTATAATAATGACGTTTAAGTGGCCAAATCTACAAACATCAATGATGGAGATCACCATACATCTTTGGGCTAAAAGAATGATTTAATTGGTCAATCACAATTTTGATTGACAGCGTGAACCATCAACTTTGTAAATCTCATTATGAATACCTGTCTCTTTATTTTCAAAAAGTGAACGGCGGTCTGTTTTTGACGAATGAATTCCTGGTGGTTTTCTTAGCCTAGGAGCTGGGATAGGCGCTTCTTTGAATACTGGAAAAAATATTAATCATCGGTTCATTTAGATTATTTAAGCAAAGAAGATATTCACCAAACAGTCTACGACCACAAGCTCCTCTCACTATCCCCTCCTCCCTACCACTCATTATCTCTTACTTAACTACTATCTCAGTCTACCTATCTCTGTCGGTCTGCCCCTCTTCTCTTCCCCTCTCTGGCTCCCCCGTCCATCTTTCGTCCGTCCGTCCATCTATAGTAGATAAAACTTTATGAGGAACCCGAACGGCATATTTCGTTACAAAGGTACACTATCTCAACATAATGTTGCAAACTTAAAAGATGAAGAGAATGCTTTTTATTTTCATGGAGTTAGACAAAAAAAAACTTATTACATTTGAATAATTGAATAATCTAATTACATCAAGCGAAACTATGGAACTATTTTGTGCGCAAGCATAAAAAATAGCTGCGTGCTCAAAACTTCATTCATGAAGATACTATTTTTTTCGGCAAATCAGAACGCTTGTTCTTGACGGACGAAACTAACATATTATTATAGATTTAAATCAGTCAAACAACAATGGTGAAAATTAAAACGATCGCCGGCTACGCCAAATGACCTTCGACACGCACAGAAAACGACGTTAGTTTGCTTAATTAAGGGTAAGGAGCGTAAGTAAATCGTTGGTTGGCGAAAGTAACGTAGTAACTGGATAAGCTGCAGTTACGACGGTTAAGTCGCCAAATCAACAAGAACACTTAATATTAATTTCTGAATTGAAACTTCACTTTCTGACTTAACCCATTACTAGACGGCAAAATTTTAGACTGTTCCAAATTGAAAGGACAATTTCAAGCTAATGAAATTTCAGATTTCTTCAACTTTCTGGAGAGAAAACATTATGTAAATGAAGAAATTGCTTGTTACAAGCCATTTCTTCATTTCACACAATGTTGTCTCAAATATTGTTCTTGAGTGGCGTCCAAAAGCGTCACTGTGTGGGAATGGGTTAATGAACGATGTGGATTGTCAATCATGTTTACATTTACACCGGTGAACAATCAGTTGTGACTATGAATAAATGAATGACCACAACCAGACTGCACAAAATCTTTTGCTCAAGTTATCAACACATAGTCTCGCATTTTGACGTGCCAGAGAAGAATAGTTTAGACAAGCATTGTAGGAATAGAAAATGTTACTTGTAAAAAAATTAGATAATTTTTTTCATATCCAATGCTCGTTATCTAAGATTTTTCAGTCTAACCCACTCCAACTCAGTGACGCTTTTAGACGCCCCAAAAGAAAAAAAAAAGCTTTGGAAAACATTTTGAAAAATGAAGAAATTGCTTGTTACAAGCAATTTCTTCATTTTCCAAAATGTTTTCTACACAGAAAGTTGAAAAAAATCCAAAATTTCATGAACTTTCAATTGTCGTCTGCAACTTCTTTCAATTTAGGCCACTCTAAAATTTTGCTATCTGGAAATGGGTTAAACGCACCAAAGTCTTCCAGCTTTGGTGAGAGCCACGACCTTACCGCAGTTAACGATGTGGTAGACTGCGAATCTTGGGGCCGCAGATTTAGTCCTGTCATAATCATCAGTCTTTTAGATAGAATTATTTGTCCCTCACCAAAAAGTGAAAATTCGCTCGGGTGGGTAGACAGATGGAAGCTAGGGATAGTATATTGGGTAAGCATTGGTGTTAAATAATCGTTCAACCTGTGGTAAAATGTTTCAGCCGCATAAATACGACCGAACCAACGATGAAATTAGAGTTAAACATCATACCGTCAATCAATCAAGCGATTCGGAAATGTCTAAAAAATGGTCCACTGTTCAGTGTTAAACCCATTCTCACACAACAAAATTTTGGACTTTTCCAAATTCAAAGGAGGTGAAGATGACAATTTTAAAGTTTATGTTATCTTGGACTTTTTTTTACTTTCTGTGTGGAAAACATCGTGTAAAATGAAGAAATTGCTTGTTGCAGGCAATTTCTTCATTTCATACAATGTTTTCCCAATTGTTTTTCTTGAGGGGCTTCAAAGAGCGCCATTGGGTAGGTTAAATTTGAAAAGCATCTTACTGGATAATTTGTCTTTAACAGATAAAGTGGCGGGATCTTTTTCACCAATGTCTGATATGCTACGTTCAACTAATGATTTCTCAACCTGGACCTTATCAACCGTTGGCAGCTCCTTGGCAGGACCGGTTTCCCCTTCTTTAGCTTGTGAATCAACACCCATAGATGCATGTACTGTGAAGGGAGAAAAAAAGAGCGTGTTCAATTGAAAAATGAGATTCAATCTATTAACCCATTAAAAGACGAAACGGTTTTATACCAGTCTTGAAACAGGTTGCAGACGACAATTCAAAGATTATGATATCTTAGATTTTTTTCAAGCTTCTGAGTAGAAAACATTATGGAAAATGAAGAAATTGCTTGTTGAAAGCAATTTCTTTATTTTACACAATTTTTTCCAATTTGTTTTTCTTGCGGGGCGTCAAAAAGCGCCATTGGATGGGTTCAAGTTGAAATGCATCTTAATGGATAATTTGTCTTTAATAGATAAAGTAGCGGGGTCTGGACCTTGTCAACCGTTTACAGTTCCTTCTTTAGCTTGTATATCAACACCCATCAGGGAGAAGAAAAGAGCGTGCTGAATTTAAAAATGAGATTCAGCCTATTAACCCATTATCAGACGGAACGATTTTGACCGGTCTAAACTGAAACAGGTTGCAGACGAGAACTCAAAATGTGCTGAAAGTTAATAAGTGCCAGAAATGGTAAAAAAAGATGTGAAAAAAGGAACGTTTTGCTTGTCACAAGCAAGTTTTCCTTTTCTCACAAAATCTTTTCAAACGTAAAATGTAGGATTACGTTGTGATGGATTGATGGATTCATGTTTGAGTCCACTTGTTAGAATTTTGCCGGAGTAATCACTTTACAAACATATTGTCACTTGCGCAGTTTTTGTGAATGCAAGATTTAATTCTACAAAACTAGGCATTTCTTGAATATCTTAGGTTCTTTATTGAACCAAAGTCAGCACACGTTACAATTCGTGTTGTTTAATTGGCGGGTGGCTGGTTCCCTCCAAAAGAGTGTTGACAGGAGTTTAACAGAGTTACTGTTCAAATATTTTGCAAGTAAAGAAAAATGGTTGGTTGTTGAACTTAGAAGTCGTAGCTACATCTTAAATCGTTCCCACCCAACAAAATTTTAGGCTGGTCCAAACTAAAAGAAGTTGCAGACGGCAGTTTAAACTTTATGAAACTTTATCAATTTTTTTTCAAATTACT
The DNA here is from genome assembly GCA_946902895.1 of Fragum fragum. Lineage (NCBI taxonomy): Eukaryota > Metazoa > Mollusca > Bivalvia > Cardiida > Cardiidae > Fragum > Fragum fragum. The sequence goes on from OX336373.1 coordinate 26,079,683, forward strand.
GGGTAGAAAACATTGTGGAAAATGAAGAAATCGCTTGGAACAAGCAATTTCTTCTTTTTACACAATGTTTTCCAAATTAATTTTCTTGAGGGGCGTCAAAAAGAGTCATTGCGTGGGAACGGGACAAATTAGTTGTATTTACTATGTTAAAGACAGAAGACCAACAAACGTGCTTCATGTCAATGTCGGACAATTCGGAGTGGTTAATGTGGATAATTTCAACTTACATTTCTTAACCCCATTACAAAACAACACAGTTTTTGACTGGTCAAAATTAAACAAAAACTTGTAGACGATGATTATTTGTTGTTTAAATTCCAAAAATCTTTGTCTTTTGTAAAAAAAAATCATTGTGGATAACGAAGAATTTGCTTGTGAAAAGTAATTTCTTCATTTCCAAACTGTTTTATCGGGCTGTTTTCTTGGAGGGGAATCCAAAGGTGTCTATGGATTAAATTTCAAATCTATTGTCATTAAGTTAAAGAAGGGTTTTAGATGAAAAAAACGCCGGTACTTTTCAAGCATTTTCCCAACTATAGGGCCTATTGATAATTTTCAAGGAGTCTTTATTCTTATCCGACGGGAATTTTCCTAAACATCATGGCACTTGTATGACAATTGACGGATTGAAAGATCGCTAGTGTCGATCAAAAAATAAACCAACCAATGAAATCAGTCATGAACACTTGAAGTGAACTTTGAACTCCGACATTGGTCGACATTAACTTGAAGCATGTCTTTTGGTTTGGCGACTTAAACGTCATAAATACAGCTTTTTCGCCAACCAACTAACCATTTCACTTCTTTGTCAAACGTTACTGGTCATTAATTTTGCAAGATAATGCGATTTAACCCATTCACACACAGTGCCGCTTTTGGACGCCTCTCAAGAAAAACAATTGGGAAAACATTGTGTAAAATGAAGACAAAATGAATTGTTACAAGCAATTTCTTCATTTTACACCAATGTTTTCTACTCGGAAAGTTAAAAAATCTAGAGTTTCAATAACTTTTGCTTGTCGTCTGCAACTCCTTTCAATTTGGACCAGTGTACAATTTTCTTGTCTGGTAATGGATTAATAGCGAGGTGGAACTTCCTATTGGAGCTTAGTGAGCCTGGCCAGCGATCCGTTTTTAAGAAAAGCTCATTATCTCATTATATATAATCTATATGAAATAAGTTACGACCAAAGTAACTTTTTACAGACAGGCGGGCAGATATGCTAGTCTTAATTAAGTCAATTGACCAACCGCGTCTGTCAATCAAATTCATTCACTTAGACCTGAAATGAGTTGTGAACTCCAACTTTGGCCGCCATTTTTGTTAACCTTTTTTGTTGGTTTGGCGACTTAAACGTCGTAACTACAGCTTATTCAAGCTGTAGTTACGACGTTTAGGTCGCCAACCAACCATTCTACTCTTTTGTTACATACAACTGGCCATCAAAATTGCAAAAAAAAAAAAATACCGTTAAATACCGAAGATGAAATGCCTGTCGAAGTCAATGGGCGGGGCCAACGGAGTATGCGGTTCGGGACCATTGATTATTCAATTTTAGACTGACTAACTGATTTTGAATAACTTGTGTCTTTATAGTTAATATGGCAAATGCTGATCTGGCATTTAAGTTTAAATACATTATCTCGATCTGAATGCACAAAAACATTTCACCAACCTTTCGGTTTTACGGTGTTTTCTCGTGGTGACAATTTATGGCTTAAGATCGGATCAAATGCCCCGTCCGTCAGTGATTCTATTGATGCCATAGACTTGGCGTCTGGGGGCAAAGACGCAAGGATGTTTTGTATAAGATCTTTGTCTTTTGAAAGATGAACGCTTCCTTCAATGACAGGACCTTCGGGCTCACCCTTTATGTCCGCTCCGAAAGCCAACGATGAATACTCGTCACTTTGGCCAGAAGCACCTGCTTTCAAAAGGAGATAATCACAGGAATAAAAATCAATACAGTTAAATATGTATTAAGCGACCGCTCAAGGGACGGCCAAAATGTTGTCTTGTAAGAGAATAGTGCCGCCTTTGGACTCCCCTCAAGAATAACAATTAGGAAAACATTGTGTAAAATGAAGAAATTGCTTGTAACAAGCAATTTCTGCATTTTACACAATGTTTTCTACCCAGAAAGTAGAAAATATTTAAAATTTCATGAACTTTATATTGTCGTCTGCAACTCCTTTCAATTTGGACCAGTCTAAAAGTTTGCCATATGATAATGGGTTTATGCACTTCTGCATATTTGAGGGATCGGTTCGACTGCGTACATTAATTACTGCAGGATTCTCACTTAGCACTAAGTTGATGGAACTCAACAGATTCGTCTCAATGAGACGATTCAAATGAGTTCCACCAAGTACCAACAACGGATTTGGTTTTGATAATTTCATTACCGCCCATTTATGTATGAATATCTAAGTATCAACGTCTAAATATGTTTATTTTGCAAACAAAATGAGGAATTAAAAAGAAAATGTTATTCCTTGTTAGAAATCACTGTGCTACGTAAGTTAACTATTGTTTTATGTATCGATCTTTGTAAACCTTTGCATGTTTTGTCCTATGTATTGTACCTAGAAACACGGTTAGTGTTTAAAGCTTTTTTGAAAATAAATGAATGAATGAATGAATACCCTTTGTTTTTCGAAGGCATTCTGATGCTGGTCGCTTAATGAAAGTAGTCGCTTAATAGGGATTGTCACTTGAGCAAGATTTCCCGTACATTTTCACTGAGCTAGCATTAACTTGAGTATTCCTCCTTTATTTTAATTAAATTCAATGCAAACTTATTTTTACAAGAACAAATTACGCAAAAGTTTGAGTTCACTTAATTCTTTTTTCTCGTATTTGAAGTGAATTTATCTTATTTGTTAAATTGGTTGATTGAATGGGGTTTAACGCCACTTTTAACAGTATTTCAGTCATATCGAGGCGGCTAGAGCACCTAACAATGGATTCCTGGTATTTCTCACTACATCCTTTCCTAGCCCCCCCCCCCCCCCAGCTGCTATCCCACATAGGTTTACGATTAACCATCCATTGAGAGAAAAGTCGGAAAGGATATGTGCTGCCGCTTAATTGTTAAAAGAATTACGAGAGTCGAGACAATGGAAACACATACCGTGTACATACTTAAGCAAGATACTTTTTTCAATAAACTGCGCTATATGTCTCTAGGTCAGCATAATAACAAAGAAAGAAATACATGAAACCATATAAGACCGTTGATTTTGATTGAATTTCTTTTGAACCAAGAGAAAAAGGAGGAAAAATTTATTTTTTATGACTATTTTGAATTGACCAATAAAGCACTATAATAAATCAAAAATAGATAGATACATAATTCAGAGATGAAGAAAATATTTTTTGTTTTTATGGAGGTATGAACCGAAAAACCTAATCACACTGTATGAATACGCGAAGCGGATTCATACATTGTGTGATTAGGTTTTTCGGTTCATACCTCCACGAAAACATAAAATATTCTCTTCATTTCTTATAATTTAATAACCTTTTCAAATTTTGATACCAATTGTATGGGACTATTTTGTGCGGAAGCATACAAAATCGCTGCGTGCTCAAAATTCTGTACATGGAGTTATGAATATTTTTTTCGACCAATCAGAACGCCCGTTTTGATAGACGAAACTCAAGATTAAATTATAATGATATGAAATCATGACATACCATTGGTTTCTTCCGATCTGTAAGGTTTTGTGTCTTGTGCAATGGATGGTATTCCGATAAGTGTGTCGGCTAGATCAGCCACTTGTTCGATTGACTGATCTGAGAAACTGTCACCTAAAATACACATTTGGACTGATGCATGAAATATATAGGGAATATTATATTACAATAGCGATACAACATCTTGTATTTGCGTTGAGCTGCGGAGGAAAATTGGTCAACTCACCATTAATTCAGTGAAACTTAAAAAGATTCAAGGGGAGATAATAAAACAACCCTGTAATGGTATCGTCATGAAAATTGTGGAAAAAACAACATGTTTTAATATCATTAGCATTGCGTCTTGATTTGATATCATTACATTCGATAGCGTGTGTGTAATGCTCCTTCAGTCAAATCCACAGGTTGAAGGGGTGAAAATTGTTCAAACGCTGGCCCCGCCCATTAAGTCCGTTGGCCACGCCCATTGACTCCAACAGGAGGTTTCAATTCGATTCTAAACGGCGTTATTTTGCAGAATGTATGGCAATTAGAATGCAACAAAAAAGTAGAATAGTTGGTTTGCGAACTAAACGTCGTAACTACAGCTTTTTCAAACCGTAGTTACAACGTTTAAGTCGCCAAATAATTAACATGGTTAACAAAAACGGCGGCCAATGTCGTGGCTGAAAGCCCAGGTTCGCGCTGAATAAATGATTTGATTGGTCGTTTGATACTATGATTGACAAACGCGATATGTCAATTCACAATCAATTAAAGAATTGTCATGAAAATTGCACACGGACAACTTTATTAATACATATTAAATTAGTATATATAAATTTCAGAATAGTACTTGCAAAACTGCAAGAGTAATCCTAAGAACAATAATATTGAGTGAAATTTAAAAGTTCAGGTGATGATATTTCAGCAGCAAAAGACAATATGAAAATAAATAAAAATTGCATAAATAGCACAGCTTTATACTACAAATAAAAATGTGTGTCACCTTGAATCTAGCACCTGTAATACTGTATGATTATTTCTCCGGACAGCATTTATTCAGCATATTTACAAGCCGAATAGGAAAAGCAATGTGCACATGCACAGTGTATAAGTTTCAGAGTAGTCCTGGCAGAACTGTAGAAAATCACTGGACAAAATTGTATCCAGGGTATAGGCTTGGGGCGGACAGACTGACTTGAATTTATGGTGATTCCAGTATAACCATTCATCTTTGTTGATCTATAAATACTAATTTCGATATCCTGTATTTCGTTGTTATCGTTCTAAAACCTCGTAACTACAGCTTGAACCAAGCTATAGTTACGAGGTTTTAGAACGACGACGACGATTTTTGCGTGTAACATACGTGGGCTAGCCGGAAAAGCTGAATCCCTGTTTTCTTTCGAGTCCTTGGCTCTGTCCGCTCCTTCATTTCTTGGTGGACCCTCGGTGGACCCTCGATCACTACCTAAAATACAATAGCAGGACTAAAGAAAAGAAGAGAAAAAATCGTTTTCAAGTCAATATGCAAAATGCAAACAGGTTAAGTCAGAATTGATATGCGCTGTTTAGTTCAAGAGACGGTTCAAATAATCAGAGCTCACCAGGTAACAGTAGCAACTTACACTTTAATTAATCGTGGTTTCTTTACTATAGCCTTAAAGTATACAGCATGCAATCTCCTCTGAAGTTATGCGATGAATGGAATATTATTCATTTAAAAATGGAACCAAATTAGGTCAAGTAAAGAAAATTTTAGTCACAAAGTCGGTACATATAAACAGATAACATAAGCTCACCTGAGTCGATGACTGCAAAAGTAATCCAAACACTAGTGACCTAATTTCGGCCAAAAGTCAACTGTTAATAACATCTTATATACGAAATCAGAAACGAAAAGATGTTCTTACAAAGATTCAAGATTTTTGAGCCAAAAAAGTAGCATGTACATTGCAACGAAGATTTGACTTAATGAACTAGATGGCGAATTAAAATAAAACAGGGTGTAGGGTGGTCAGGGTTTATAAGATTTACTACAACGTTTATATATTGTAAACATCATTGCTCTAGGCTTTCTCGTTTTAGAGAAGAAGATATTTTCCTTTTTAGGTTCTTATAAAATTGGGTGCGACTGGGCGGGGTCCAAAAATAACCCAAAGAGTATCGCATGAACAAAATCTGTACACATTGACTTGGATATTCTATATACCAAATATCAATACTTTAGGCTTTCTAGTTTTTGAGAAGAAGATTTCAAAGTTTCCTTCTTTATTTCTGTATTGAAATAGGATGCGCCCGGGCAGCGTCTAAATATTACCCCATGAGGCATCATATGAACAAATATTATAGAGATCCCCTATGAGTTGCTGCACACCAAATGGAAATACCCAAGGCTTTCTAGCTTCAGAGAAGAAGTTTTTTTTAAAAGATTTCCTCCTTTGTTCCAATGTTAAATGGGGTGCGACCGGGCGGAGTCAAAATATGACCCAAGGGGAATCGTTCGAACAAGCTTGATAGGTGTACCATAGGAGGTGCTGCATACCAAATATAAAGACTCTCAGTGTTCTGGTTTCAGAGAAGAAGATTCTTAAAGATTTCCTTATTTTCCCATTTTTTGTTGCAACGGCAACCAGAGTTAAGAATGGATTTCAATTATTTGAACAACTTTTGAAGAACTTCACCCATCCCTGCCGAGTTTCATCAAGATTGGCTTTCTGGTTCAGGAGGAGAAGATGTTAAAAGAAATTGTCGACAGACGCAGGACACGCGACGACAACGCACGACGACGGCACCGGACGCCGGACGTCGGGCGATCACAAGTGAGCTAAAAAAAATAACGAATAAATTTTATTCAAACAGATACATACAAGGGAGACAAAAACTGAAACTGACATTTCATTAGACCAGAAGAATTTACCTCCCCTGGTGACTATAAAATTTACACTCTTGGTAGATTGCAGTTTGATAAAAATGAAACAGAATTTATATTTATCTTGATAAATTAAGACAAAATTGATATTGAATTTAAAACTTAAACAGACTAGAGTCAACCGATTAAACGATTGCATGAGAATTGATATTAGTATAAACGTACATCGAGCAAAATGTCTTAACTACAGCTTTACCGACGAGATCCTATTCAGAGACACGAAGAGCTTTGTAAAGAAAAAGAAAATCCAGGCCAGGGAAAAAGCCAACCCAAACAAAAACCCATACAAACCCACAAAAAAGCAGAATGTTGTTCGTGCGAAATGTAGTAATACAGCTTTCAATGATTCGACGACGAGAAATGTTCATAAACTTTTTGACAAGGTGTTTTTATAATAAAAGCATCGACCTTTATTCGACTCTAAAATGTTCGACTTACGTATACTGTCAGATAATGCAGAATCTCTGTCCGGCCTTTTCTCGTCTTCCACTTTATAATCGGAGTCGTCATCGGAGCCTATAATTATCAAATTTCCTGAAAAACATGAGCAGTTGTTTTATGGTCAAAGTATATTTATCGTGTAATATTAAAAAACCGAGTCGAGTTTTTTTTATGTTTAGATAATTAGTTGAATGAAATTTGGTATTTTATGCAACGTGTATTTGACGATTCATGTTTAAGTATGAGTTAATTTTTGCGATGAATCGATAAAATTCTTGAAATGAATTGATTTATGAAACTCAACGAAAAATATTTCATTTGCGTCGTTTGCAAAGCGACGTCATATTATACAGTATAACACCATTTTGACGGTGAACATAATGCCTTACCATAGGGTTCCATCCAATTTGCATAGTTATTACGCTAGTATGATATCGCACTGATAATATCACAAATATTCAATGGGTTTATGACACGCCTGCACCATAAGTCATAATAAAAATGGTAATCTTGAAAAAATCAAAAGAGTTTCTAAGATTTGGTAATGGCTCTCCTGAGTAAACGTATCAAACTCCTAAGCTTCAATAATGGGATGTTATGGGTTCGATCCCTAGCGGCGGCACATATCCTTTCCGACATTTGTCTCTCACCAACGGGTGGATAATCGTAAACCTAAATGGGATAGCAGCTGGAGGCTAGGATAGGATGTAATGGTAGTACTGGTGTGAGAAATACCAGGAATCCATTGTAAGGTGCTCCAGCCGCCGCGATACGACTGAAAAGTGTTAAGAGCGGCAATAAGCAAGACAGAAAAAAAAAACAAAAAAAACGCACCAAGTAACGATGTCGGTCGAACACTTTATTTGGTCCATAACCACTAAGTGACGCTTTTAGACGCCCCCAAGAAATATAGCTTTGGAAAACATTGTGGAAAATGAAGAAGTTGTTTGTAACAAGCAATTTCTTCATTTTCCACAATATTTTCTATCGCCAAAGTTAAAAAGGCCAAAGTTTCATAAAGATTAAAGTGTTGTCTTCAACTTCTTCCAAATTGAGCCAGTCTAAAATCTTGCCATCTGGTAATGGGTTAAGTGTCTAAATATCGATGGCTTAGAGCAAAAACATAGTATGGCTCCATACATTGTATAGAGTCATACTATGTTCTTGCTCTAAGCCCTCGATATATAGAAAATAGGTATCATATAGAGTAGAAGCCATTGTAAGAAGGAGATATTGCTTGTGTTGAGGATTACGTTGCTATGGGTTAATATTTCAATATTTTTTACAACTGCCATTGTGTAATCTGATATATACATGTAAATATGTTTTTCTTTTATTCTGGGTTTTCGAACTAGCCTGTCTCCCCGGGTGTCAGTAAAGTAACAAAGGGACACCAATCATGTTTTACATTTCAATTCCAACATTCCAACCCTTTACGCCTCACAAACTGACACCGATAAGCCAAACACAGAGATAAGAGCTACAGAGAAACCCCTTTCCAATCAAAATTGTAGATATGTAACCAATGAATATCAGTAAGACTGGGAGCGAGTCTAAATTCGGGCGAACAGTAGATATGATTGTTAATTTCGGGTACTTGCGTGCTTAGCAGAGGTAATCCAGTTAACAGATTGTCGTGGTTGTGATGTGAATAAAACGTGAAAACATGATAATACAATTTTTAAAAATCAGTGATCCCATGCTGATGTTGGTTTGTTGACTGGGGTTTAACGCCTCTTTGGACAGTAATTCAGTCATATCGCGGCGGCTGGGTCACCTAACAATGGATTCCAGGTATTTCTCACACCGGTACTACCACTGCACCCTTTCCTAGCCTCCAGCTGCTATCCCACTTAGGTAAACGATTATCTACCGATTGGTAAGAGACAAATGTCGGAAAAGATATGTGCCGCCGCCGGGGATCGAACACAAGACATCCCGTAATTGAAAATTGGGAGTCTGATGCGCTACCGACTGCTCTATGACGTCGGCACCCATGCTGATGTATCGATCCTCTTGTGCCCAAAGTAATGCTCAACGAATAAAAGGAATTGACCCATTCCTATCTAATTTAATATCTAGTTTCGTCTATCAAAAACGAGCGTTCTGATTGGTCGAAAAAATTGTTCATAACTCCATGAACAAAATTTTGAGCACGCAGCGATTTTGTATGCTTCCGCACAAAATAGTCCCATACTAAATGGTATCAAAACATGTAGGGTTTGGCTTTTTTTGCTCGATACTATTAAATTATAAGAAATGAAAATAATATTTTTTGTTTTCATGGAGGTATGAACCGAAAAACTTAATCACACAATGTATGAATCCGCTTCGCGTATTCATACAGTGTGATTAGGTTTTCGGGTCCATGAAAACAAAAAATATTCTCTTCATCTCTTAAACAATCTCGCGTTTTAGCGTCTCCAAGAAAAAGTCTTCGGGAAACGTTGTGGAAAATTAATAAATTGCTTGTGACAAGCAATTTCTTCATTAACCACAATGCTTTCTACCCCAATCGACAAAGAATTTTTTATCTAAATTACACCATCTTGAAATTGCCGTCGATAACTGGATTACCTTTGGACCAGTCTAAGATTTTGTTGTGTGGGAATGGGGTGATAATGAAATAGTTTTCTCCCTTTTAGATTTACCTTTTTTACCATGATTGTCCATTCTAGTCGAGATCACATTGTGTAAGAAACGGCACTTTAAATCTTTAACTGTAAATATAGTACATAGTTACTTTATACAACTAAAAACCTGACAGATCGTGATTTCAGTCAAAGTAACGATCCACCAATCGAACCATTCATTAAGACAGGAAGTTAACTTTAACCCACTCCAACACAGCAAGATTTTAGACGGGTCCAAATTGAAAGAAACTGCAGACGACATTTTCAAGTTGATGGAAATTTGATTTTTTTCATCTTTTTTGATAGAAAACATTATGGAAAATGAAGAAATTGCTTATTACAAGCAATTTCTTCACTTTTCACAATGTTTTCCAAAGCTTTTTCCTTGAGGGGCGTAAAAAGGAGGGATTGTGTGGGAATGGGTTAAACTACGATATACTTCGGCATTTATTTGCCGTAATTTTGTTGGTTTGGCGACGTCGTAACTACATTTTATTCAGTTTAGGTCGCCAACCAACCATTTTTTTCATTTCTGATACATGTTACTGCCAATAGATTTTGCAGAATGACGTTGTTTAACCTTTTACTACAAGAACCCTCGTTTTTACGTCCCTGTGGTTTTATACTTTAGAAAACATTGTTAGAAAAGAAGAAATTGCTTGTCACAAGCAATTTCATCTTTTCCCACAATATTTTCTATCCTGTAGGTTGGTTACTTTTGAAATTGCACCCACTTTTAATAGTCGTCTTCAACTTCTTTGAAATTGGACAGTGTAAAATTTTGAAAAAGTCGTGGAACTTCCTGTTGGAGGTCAGTGGGCGTGGCAGGCGATCCGTTAATAATCAGTGATTACTTCATTTATTTTCAATAAGTACTCAAACCGAAATGTTTTCCAATTTTTCTTTTAATTTACTTTGATATATTTGCTTTCATATATGTTTCAAAAGCCTTATTACAATGTATAAACCTACCAAACGAACTATGGCAGTGTATTTGCTTTTAACGTTGATTTGTTTTCGAGGAAGTAGAATTTTGGTTGGGCCAGTGGCGGAAAACAAAATGGCCGCCGAAAAGACTCATGGTACTTTCGCCCGTATGAAATAAAAAGTTGAATTATCAAACAAATAGTTTTTTTCATGAATTGATTAAAAACCATTCAGAAGTATGTTTTGCTTAGGAACAGAAATTTCAATTTTAGATGCTTGGATGATATATGTATCGTTGAAAAGTCAATTACCGACACCTTATTTCCAGCCAATAAATGTCAAATAAAAAAAGTACTTGAGAATTTGATCGGTTATGTCAAAATTAAATAGCGGTTATTTAAGCCGTCATCCGGCATGAACGATTTAATCCAAATAGTGACGCAATGTCTTGGTTGACGAAATGTCACAAAAGGTCTTTTTAGCCCTCTACTTAGCGACACCTTTTCAAATATGATAATACTTGTTCATAACGTTTATGTTAAATCGAAAGGGATATTTCGGAAATTTTATTCGTTATGAAGAAAAACCTGTCTAAATGACGTTACTTAATGACGTTAGAACTTTGGAAAATATCAAGGCACATGAAGAAATTGGTTTTAATAAATAATTCTTCATAATTAAGAGATGAAGAGAATATTTTTTGTTTTCATGGAGGTATGAACCGAAAAACCTAATCACCCTGTATGAATACGCGAAGCGGATTCTTACATTGTGTGATTAGGTTTTTCGGTTCATACCTCCATGAAAACAAAAAATATCATCATCATTTCTTATAATCTAATAGCATCGAGCGAAAAATGCGACAACTTAACAAATTTTGATACCTTTTTGTAGTGAACTATTTTGTGCGGAAGCATTCAAAATGGCTGCGTACTCAAAATTTTGTACATGGAGGTATGAATTAAATTTTTCGACCAATCAGATCGCTCGTTTTGATAGACGAAACTAACAATTAAATTATTTCTACCCCAAAACACAGATTACAAAAACTAGGCTTATTTTTTTCTGAATTTAGATTAGTCTGAAATTTTGTCGCCTAGTAATAGGTTAATGAACTAAAACATTTGTTTTCGCGATCAGGAAAATATACATTTTACTTAGTTCTTTAAATAAGTGTGCACTTAATTTTGTTTTATTTCTCTTTTAATTTTTCACTGAAATAATAATGTTTGGTATCAAATTGTAGTGTAAAGTTTAAAGAAAACATCTGACTTGTCAGAATTTAACAAAAAAGAGTATATGGTGTATTTTCTAAATTAAAATGGAGATGGTATGAAAATCAAAGTTGCAAAAGTACACACAATCTTAGGTCACATTTGAATTTTGTTTAACTTAGGTTATTGAAGTTGTTAATTGAATATCTTTTATGGCCACCTCTGTTGCCGATGCGGGCGAGTATGCGACGTCGCATGGACCTCCATAACGCAATATCATTGCAGCTGAAATATTATTCCATCCCTGAATTCAAGCATTGGCCAAATCTATTGAGGAAATCTTGTTTGCCTCGCATAACGAAAATCACATTTGCCTTTAATCTCGTTCAAGATTAAGTATGCCTAGATTAAGTGAAAATCAGTGCATGTAAGCGTTGAGGATGCTTGATCGTGATGATAGCGTAACATACGTGGATAGAGCGTTAGGCTGTCACAGAAACACAATTATTCGTCTGAGAAATCGTGGTGATGAAGCCGATCGCCGTACATCCTGTCGACCAAGATCAACCACTGGTCGAGGTGCTAGGTTAATCACCTTTACGAACTTTCGGTTCCAACCGGCCTCTCGCAACGCAAGGCAGTACGGTTATGGTCGCCAAACTGTGTTGCGTTGTTAAGGGCAAGCCAGAGTACTCATTCGTCCAAGGAGACCGAATATTGGACCGGTATTTACAGCGCCTCACAGTTTGTGTGTACTTTTCAAACTTTGATTAACACTCTAAACTCTCTTTTTGTCAAAAACTGATAAGTTCGATTTTCTTGAAACTGTACACTACAATTTCATACCAAACGTTATTGTATTCAGTGAAATATGAAAAAAGAAATAAAACAAAATTAAGGGCACACTTAATTTGGGAACTGCGTATAGTTTATTATATAAACAATAAAAAGCAATAAAAATATTTTCTTCTCATTTAGGTAGGTTTTCCTGGATAACGGGTTATATGGGAAGAGCGCCTTGTCCAGGAGAGATAAACTTATTCTGATTTAACCCTTTCCCACACAATCCCTCCTTTTTACGAACCTTAACCCTTTCTTGTACAATCCCTGGTTTTTACGTCACTGTGATTTTATATTGAGAAAACATTGTTGGAAAAGAAGATATTGCTTGTGACAAGCAATTTCTTCTTTTCCAACAATATTTTCTATCCTGCATGTTAGTTACTTTTCATATTGCACCCACTTTAACTGTCGTCAGCAACTTCTCCCAAATAGGACAGGTCTAAAATTTTCAAAAACAGGAAAGGGTTAAGACAAAACCTTTGGAAAACCTTGTGGAAAACGAAGAAATCGCTTCTATCCAAAAAGACGAAATAATAATAATAATAATGATAAAAATTCCATGAACTTGATATTGTCATCTGCAGTTTCCTTCACTTTTGACCAGTCTAAAATTTTGTTGTGTAGGTCGCGGGTTCGATCCCTGACTATCCTATCAAACTTATCGTCTCTCGGGTGAAGCTTTTAACTGTGAGACGGGCTCTCAACAATTTCGTCCTGTATCCTCCGAAATAACTAACCGCCATCTAGGGCGTCGAGAATGTGCTACGATAGCGACGACAAAAAGACGAAATTACACACATAAGCAATCATTTGAACGAAAAGATGCCAGTTTTTGTGTGCCATGACTCTACTTTCCAACCGAATACCTTTGGATGGAAAATTAATTAACGTTATAGAAGATAAGCATTCAATATTCTTAACTAGAAAGTCGTTCACGGACAACATGTCGAGCCTGCTGTATATTTGACCTTGGGCTGTGACATTGACATTGGAGCTATTCAAATAAGACATCTACTTATAACGGAGAACAACTGTGCTGACCTATTTTGAAATCCACCCACAACAGTACGAGAGATTCCTTTTACAAGCTTAACTTGAAGATTTGGCTTTGAGCTGTGACTAGACCTTCAGACTGTTGTTGGAGAAAATTTGTTTCAAATGTAACATCTCATAATGGAGAACAATTGAGACATGTTATTTTGAAATCTATCGATAGATATAGGAGGAATTCGGACAGGCTGATGCACTAATGCGGTAACGCATACACGCAGAGTTGTCAACAACTATGTTTCGCTCACTGCAAGTGTGCTCGATAAAAATCGCCAAAGACAGAAAATTGACCAATCGTTGCTGTCAATCAAATAACCAGTCGACAAATAATATCTTTCATTGAGACCATGGCAGATATGAACTTTGATCTCCAACATTGGCCGCAATTTTTGATAACCTGTTTTGTTGGCTTTGCGACTTAAACGCCGTAACTACAGTTTTTTTTTCAAGCTGTAAGTACCTCGTTTATGTAGCCAACCAACTATTCTACCCTTTTTACACGCTACTTGCCATTTATTTTGAAAAATAACGCTCTTTAAAATCGAAGCGGGACTTCCTGTGGAGTCGATGGGCGTGGCAAATGGAGTAAGTGGGCGATTGGTCAATTTCAACACTTGCCAATAAAATCGTATCTTTTCTTACTCCACAGACTTTCGAGCTATCCCTTTCTGAGAGAAATTCGCTTTGAAATCAGACTTTTTATCATATGCATCACGACTTATTATTATTATTATATCTGCTGTCATCATCATCATCATCATCATTACTAAGGGTAAATATTTTTGGATCTTTCAATGGATAAAATGACCAAAAAATCTAGTTAATCGAATTCAGCATTCGTTTTGCAATGCTTAGTTCTAAACGGTTATCAGTCATTATTTTTAACATCATAGATTTGACAAGTCAGGCAAAAATTTGACGATCTGAGAATTATGTCTAAAGAAAAGATTTTATTAGGAAATCGGGGTGTTTTGTTGTTGTTGTTTGTTTGTTTGTTAGTTTGTTTGTTAAACTGACAGCGACAAATGTCTGACAGCTGAGCACGCCCACACAACTCCGACGTCGTATTTCGGGTAAGACATCAAACATCGTTTATTTGGAAAATACTTAGTCGGGAAAATAAAACATAATGTAAATCGTTGATGGGCGAACTAAACTTCGTAACTACAGCTTGAATAAGCTTTAGCGAAGCCGCTTAAGTCTCCCACAAACGAAGATGTTTGAAATAGAAGTCGGATTTCAACATTCACTTCCGGCCTGAGTGATTGATTTGAAATGCGTTCTTTTCGTCGAGATGAAAACCTCGCTAAATAAGAGTTTTGGTCATCCCTAAAGAATGAATTTTGTTATTTTGAATAAAAACAATTGACATCAAAAAGGTTACTCTTTTAAGCCAATGCTGAGCATTCTTAAATTCTTCAGTAATAGTTCTGAAGATTTGTATTTGGCGGCATAAACATACTAGTTTACAAGACCTTTATCTTAAAAATCTAGATAAGAAGTTAAGAATCTCGACGAAAGAACGCACCAATGATTGGTAAATAGATATTTAGCTTGGCAGTGGCGGTCCATTATTCTAAAAGCTTAAACCTGTTTATTGGTTTTTTATTTCGCTTCTGTTGAAAGTACACGTATCGTTCGTCCGAATTTTCAGCCCTTTTCTGTACAGCCCCTTGTTTTCACGTCCTTGTAATTATACCCGAGAAAACATTGTTGGAAAAGAATAAATTGCTTGTAACAAGCAATTTCTTCTTTTCTCACAATATTTTCTACTCTGCAGGTTGGTTACTTTTCAATTTGTACATACTTCTCATTGATGTCTTCAGGGTTAAGCTTTGCGCATTTACATTAAATATTTGCTTTCGGATATGATGTATATATCGAGATAGTTTGCATTTAAGTATTATTAACTTCCCCCTTGCGTTCGTCCCATTCTTTTCATTCTTTTCTGAACTTCGTTAGATATTGTATTAAAAAAGCAAATAAAATCGACAGATAGCTCAATTCATATACATTGTAGATAAAACATGTCGGGTCGGGTGCGACAATCTTTAGGTAAATATATATATAAAAAAAAGAACAGGCACGGTTCTGTTTAATCTAGCTTGGATTTTAAACATACGTCAGTCTTACGTCTGCAAAGTAGGGTAGACTAGACGAAAACATTTTAGACTTGTCCAAATGGAAAGAAATTGCAGACGATGATTTCGAGTTAGTTGAATTTAGAAACCCTTTCTCTTTTCGGGTAGTAAATATTGTAGACATGAAGAAATTGCTTGTTATAAGCAATTTCTTCATTGTCCATGATATTTTCCAAAGCTTATCCGCAGAGGGAGTATGGGAATGGGATAAGTTTTGGGAGTTATTTACCATCGCCTTTTGATAAATATCATAAATGCTATAGTATTAAAGGACATGAAAAATCAAGAAATTTGATTGGAAAATATAGCAAATGTGATTTCTTGATTTAATAACCATTGCGTGCCCTTAACCCATTCCTACACAATGCCGCTTTTTCACGCCCCTAAAAACAGTAGGGACAAATTGTAACAAGCAAATTTCTTATTTTCCACAATGGTTTTTACCTAGAAAGTTGGAAAAAATCCAAAATTTCATGAACTTAAAATTGTCGTCTGCAACTTCTTTCAATTTGGGACAGTCTAAAATTTTGCTGCTTTTAAAAGGGTTAAGGAACTCATACACTATCAATATTATTGGCAATAATATAGTCTACTTATTTGTTGATTTTCAATAGCACATATACTGTCAATAATTTGGTCAATAATTGATTATAAATTTGACGGATCGCGGTTGTCAATAAAATCGTCCATAGACAAATCCAATCATACATTTTGATAACATTGAACTCAAACATTGGTCGACTTTCACGTGAATCATTCTTGTTGGTTTGGCGACTTAAACGCTTATTCAAGTTGTGGTTATAACGTTTTCGTCGCAAACCAACTTTCTTTTTCACTATATCTTATTTCTTTTTAGTTGATACATGTTACTGACCACAAATTTTGAAAAAATAATGTATAATTAAACTTTCTGCGGAGTTCAGTAGGCGTGGCCAACAATCGGTCAATTGACAATATTATTTACAGTTTTATGGATAATATTGATTAACAATATCATTGTCAATTGTGATGTTGCGAGGGTACGGCTATGAGAACACGAGTGTACAAAATTACGACGGCAATCGTATCCTCGTGATTCCTTCACCTTTTCCCACACAATCCCTCCTTTTTTACGCCCCTCAAGAAAAATCTTCGGAAAACATTGTGGAAAATGAAGAAATTGCTTGGATCAAGCAATTTCTTCATTATCCTCAATGTTTTCTATCCAAAAAGACGAAAAAGAAAAAAAAAATTCCATTGACTAGAAATTGTCGTCTGCAGCTGCTTTCAATTTGGACCAGTCTAAAATTTTGCCGTTTGGTAATGAGTTAAATGGTACTATCGCGTGCTCCTCACCTTACACGCGTGTTCTTACTATCTCGCGATCTCTCCATCGGTCTCTCAGATCTCGAAATAGAAAAGAACACATTATTTTGAGACCATTACGCTATCGCATAGTTCTACGTAATCCGTTTACCCCCCCCCCCCTCCTCCCCCTTGAATTTGGTATTAATATCGAAATAAAGAAAAACGGACGAAGACTTTACTCCAGGATAAAATAATAGACACATGAAGATAAGTGTTAAGACCAGGGAGCAAAGGTTTTTCAAAAGAGATAGCTGTAGTTACGGCATTTACTCGCACACGGACGATAGATAAATATCGATAGACACACCACACAAATATCTTTATCATATATAAGTTATTTTCGTGACAAGGGGATAGTAAATTCCTTGAAATTCGATGAAATTTGATAGATGTGTACATCGGTTATTTAATCTAGAAGAGGTTTAATACACTTCATTTTTACCTTTCGATACAAACCCAAATTTTCTAATTTTCATACACAGCTTTTAAGATTGAGTTTACTTTTTATCCGAGATTTAGGCGTCAGAATCTTAAATCAAAGTACTGAAAAGTATTGTAAGCTAGCAAAGCATTATTTCGTTCATTAAACGTTATCATGATAAAGAAACGAGGTTAAAGTAACCAAGGAGTTAATCCATTTCCCACACAATCTCTCCCTTTTACCCCCCTTAAAAAAGTTGTGGAAACAATGTGGAATATTCAGAAATTACTTGTTGCAAGCAATGTCTTCATTTTCCAATGTGTTTCCTTCCTAGAGAGATAGATATTTTAGAATTTAAAACAATATGAAAATGCCGTCTGCAATTTCTTTGAAAACTCCGATCAGAGTGATTTTGAACATGAGCTGAATAACTTAGGAGATGAACTTGCAGGCAGAGTTTTCAAAATTCTTGAAATACACAAGAACTACTTTTCATGGCGTAGCATTTAACGGATCAAGTAGTTAAGCCTCCAGTGGCAGTTTGCACATGTTGAACTTTGAGACGACCTCAAATTTTGTCTGTTAACTTAAGCTATCAAAACTGACGCTTTGCCAGCTAAAAATCTGTTCATTTGACTACAACTCTGTGCAAAACCTCGCATGAGTAGACGAACTGTCAAAGTGTAACAACAACGGAATCTAACCAAGAGGGGGGGGGGGTATTTCATGATTTCTAGGAATGGTAGATAGATCAGATATTTTACAAAAATCAAGGATGGTGATTCACTTTAGCTATAGGTTTTATTTATATGTGGTTGCCACTTTAGTGAATTTCTGATAACGATTGACTACTCATATGGGCTACACGCACTCAAAAGCTTTCTTGATGTGATTTGAGCCGACTGTTTCAGTAGCGCCAATGTGAAATCCCTGTTTAATCCTTTCTTTTTACCTCTGTGTGTTTTTATATTCAAGAAAATATTGTGGAAAACGAAGAAATTGCTTGTTACAAGCAATTTCTTCTTTTACCACAATATTTTCTTTCATATAGGATGGTTCCTTTTTTTATTGTAAATGTACTTACTTTATAATGTCGTCCCCCGCTACCCCTTTGAATTTAGACAGGTCTAATATTTCAAAATACAGTAAAAGGTTAATTTTCGGTGACTTGACCTGACCGAGAAAATACCGATGTCTGAAGCACCACGCAGGCATTTCCAACTGTATAAATGTCTATTGACTTTGCTAGACAGTCTGTTCTGATGCCACTTACCATTATTTTCGGATAGTGTCTCCCACAAAAAAGAAATCTTTACCAAACCCGCCGTCGTAAAAGGGAACATACACATCTAAAAACCCATCGATGTACCGTGTCGACCATCGTTGGTTACCTACGGTACTTTCATTATGTGTGCGTGAATTTTCGTTTATTTTTCGTCGCTACCGTAGCGCATGCCCCCAAAAGACGGTAAGTTGTTACGGAGGCTAGTGCAAGGATATACAGGGCGAAACTGCTGAGGGATCCGCCTGGTTCTTTAACGTGCTCAATCGATAGCACCGTCACACGGGGCCTCGGTTTAACGTCTCATCCGAAAGACAATTAGTTTGTTAGTTGACATCGTCAGCCCAGGGCTCGAACCCGTGATCTTGAGGTTTGAAATCAAAGGCTCTTCGAACTGAGCTAATCAGGCTGATCAAGGAATGGAATGATAACGGCGAGCTTATCAGTGGGGGCGACGATACACGTAGGGGTCAACATACCGCATTTTCAAGACCCACAAGTCCTTTTTGTCACCTTTTTGTCAACTTTATGCTCGTCCACACCATAACTGACCCCCCCCCCCCTACCACCCGGTCATGTGAAATTCATGCAAAAGCTGGATTTCCCAGAAACGGGCTCCAATCGTTTAACCTGACGTGGGCGAGCACCCACTTGAGACAATAAAAAGGGGTGTTTTACATGAACGGATTTTGGTTGAATTTCCGTCATGTATGTAGTCTGTATCTGATTGGTTTAGTAAAAAATCCTAAGAAAGTAACATTTTTAATAATGACTTATTCGGCTACCATTCTGGATATGCCTAATAATTTTCCCTGCAAAGTTCTACAACGGTTCCGCTTCAACGGTTAGTCAATTCCTTCTGTTTTTGGCAAAAGTTTTTGTCAAATGAATCGATTTTCAAAATTATAACGACGTCTTTAATATGGTATACATGTAAAAAAAGCAATCTAAAATGTGATGCTTATCAAATTTCGCGCAGTGTGCTTCACCAGAGAAGGGATGGGTAAATGTTTGTATATTTTTTGACGTCACTCGATCTAAATAGCTTTTATAGCTAGCAAAGTATCGGCTCTAATAGCTTAACCCATTCCAAAACAAGAAAATTTTAGACTGGTCCAAATTGAAAGAAGCTGCAGACGACAATTTCAAGTTGATGGAATTTCAATTTTTTTCGTCTTTTGGTATAGAAAACATTGTGGATAATGAAGAAATTGCTTGTTACAAGCAATTTCTTCATTGTCCACAATGTTTTCCAAAGCTTTTTTCATGAGGGGCGTAAAAAGGAGGGCTTGAGTTGGAATGGGTTAAGTTAACAGACACAATTTTGAGGTCGTCTCAGAGTTCAAAGAGTGCAAACTGCCACTGGGGGCTTAATCACTAAATCGGTTACATGCCTACGCCATAAAGAGTAGTTCTTATGTATTTCAGGAATATTGCAAACTCTTGTCTGCAAGTTCATCTTTTAGGTATTTTTAGCTCACTTGAGCACATCGTATTTAAAATGACTCTGATCAGAGTCTTCAAAGAAGTTGCAGATTATAATTTCAATGTGTTGAAATTCTAAAATATTTATTTTTCTAGGTAAATAACAATGTGGAAAAGTGTTTTCAACAACTAGTTTCTTAAGGGACGCAAAAAGGGGGGGAATTGTATCGTTTCTTTATCATGATAACGTTTGACAGAGAAGATTACTGAACAAAACAATGATTTGCTAGCTTACAGTACTTTCATTACTTTGATTTCCAGGTATGTCGCGGATACTTCTTAACCCGATTAATCGTCGTTGGAAACGTCTTAACTACAACTTGAATCAAAATGTAGTTACGACGTTTGGGAAAGACAACGACTAAATGCTATCTGCCATTCCGTGCACCAGTGCAACTTTCAATCCTCACAAGGAGCGTCCTATGCGACTTAGGCGCACTATATGTCGTCGTTGCCGATCGAAAACGTCGTAACTACAGCTTGAATCAAGCTGTAGTTACGACGTTTTGGAAAGACAACGACGATATATTGCCCGTTGGTGAATAGTATCCGGCAAAGATCTACTAGAGTATAGTTATTTCAAAATTCGATATAAAATTGGGTAGAATTACTATTATTTCTGTGGAAAATCTACTATAAAAATCTCGATACTTTTCGGATTTCCAAGATTGTCCCTTTTCTCATGACGGGGGATGTGCGTATTGGTGTCGTTCTTTTTAGCCACAGATCACAAGTCACACAAACTGACCACCGAGATGGTACTGTGGTTTAGCCCATTCCCACACAATTCCACTATTTTGACTTCCCCGCGAAATAATAATAACAGAATGTGCAATTTAACGAAGAAATTGTTTGCAACAAGCAATTTCTTCATTTGCCACAGTGTTTCTACCTAAAAGGTTGAAAAAAAACCCCAAAAAACTAGAATTACATAAACTTTAAATTGTCGTCTGCAACTACTTTCGATTTCGACAAGCCTAACATATTGTCGTCTGATAATGGGTGGAAACGATATTAGTTCGTAAATGTATGTTAGGATACATAAGATAAGATACAATTCTATATTAGCGACCTAAAAGTCGTAACTAAACCATGAATAAACTGTAGTCACTACGTTGAAGTCGCCAAACGAACTAAAACGCATCGCGAGCAAGTGTATAATCAATTTCCCTTTCCTATAGTGTTTTCTTTCGCGTTTCATTGGTCCTAAAGAAATCTATGGTTACACAGTAAAGAGTCAATCATGATTTCATTCTAGAAAAATATTTAAAAATAAGTAAAATGGTTAATATTTAGAATGTAATGAACGTCACCCTACCTTGTCAAATTCCTAATTCAACTTCCGTGGTGGGATCATAATAATATACAAATGATCACGTGTTTTCTATTTTTAGACACACGTGAAATTATAAATATGGTCCGTTAAGCAATAATGGACCTTCTCTGAAGTCGATCCCTCTCAGTCTGTGCGGAATGCTCTGGCTGACATCACGCTAGTTGACCAACAGCGAATGTCGAACAAAAAATCTTTCGACCATTGAAATCATACATTTAGACTGAAATCTAACTTTGACCTCCGACATTGATCGATATTTATGTGAAGTATTTTGTACGTTTGGCGACTTAAAGGTCATAACTATAACTTTTAGGCTGTACTTACGACGTTAAGGTACTCAACCAACCATTCTATTTTTTTGTTACGTGTTACTGGGCATAAATCTTGCAAAATACGGCCCTTAAACATGGAAGCGTGAGATTCCTGACTGAGTCAATGGGCAGGGACTCAACCCTTTCCTGTTTTTCAAAATTTTAGAATTGTCCAAATTCAAAGAAGTTGCAGGCGACAACTCAAAGTGAGTGGAATTCGAAAATTAACCAATGTACATGGTAGAAAATATTGAGGGATAAGAAGAAATTGCTTGTGTCAAGCAATTTCTTCTTTTCCCACAATGTTTTCTTAAGTATAAAATCACAGTGACGTAAAGACCTGGGATTAAACAGGAAAGGGTTAAAGGTCAACAATGGGTCAACAAGCAGTGACAACGGGGTAAGTGGGCGGGGCCAGCAAATGGCCAATTGAGCTCCAAAAAGACTTAGTTAATAGACTACATAAAATGTTCTAAAATATGTGGCCATTGTCATACAATGAAAGGCAAACACCGTTGACTGACGAATGAATGTCGTAACTACAGATAGAATAACTCGAAATTACGACGAATAAGTCGTTAAACCAACTAATAACTTAATATAAATATCGACTAATGTTGGAGTTCAAAGTTTTCTTTTGGTGTAAAACAACGATTTTATCGGTCGATTGGTTTATTTAATTGACAGTCTTGATCCGTCAATTTTCCGCAACAAGTAGTCAGTGCGCGAGAAAATGTCGTAACTACAGCTTTTATAAAGCTGCAGTTACGACATTTTGCTCGCGCACCGACGAAGTGTATTTTCTTGTTGGATATTGGCTATTGTATATAATGTCGATAAGTGATTAAAATGACTTAAAATGTCTGCAGCTTCGATTAATTTTTAGTTAAGGCAATGATGTAACCATATCAAAGATTGGGAGACAGGAAGTTGTAGTTCCGCCATTACCGACGTTATCTTGCAAAATGCATGGCCAGTGGCATCTAACAAAAAAGTAAAAGGGTTGGTTGCGACATAAACGTCGTATCTACAGCTTGAACAAGATGTAGTTACGACGTTTATGTCGCAAAACCAACGAAATCGCTTCACATGAATGGCGGCCAATTTCGAGGTTCAAAGGTCAATAAATGATTTCATTGGTCGACTGATTATTTGATTGATGGCCGTACAAAGTGTTTGTTGTCCGTCGGTGTACTCGTTTATTGATTGCATACGCCGGTCCAAAAAGGCCAGACCGCCGTCTTAGCGCAGTCCGTAACGCATCAGACTCCTTATCTTCAATGATGGGATGTCATGGGTTAGATCCCCGGTGGTGGTACATATCCTTTCCGGCATTTGTCTCTCACCAATAGATGGATAATCGTACACCTAGGTGGGATAGCAGCTGGAGGCTAGGAAAGGATGTATTGGTAGTACTGGTGTTACAAATACTAGGAATACATTTTTGGGTGCTCCAGCCGCCGCGATATGACTTGGATACTGTTAAAAAAGGTGGCGTTGACCCCATTCAATCAGTCAATAAACCAAAAAAGCCAGACGATATAATCTGGCGGTGATAATCTTCTTTTCTAAGGGTTGAATTTAGAAAATCTTTCCCTTGATGGGTAGAAAACATTGAGGATAATGAAGAAATCGCTTGTAACGAGCAGTTTCTTCTTTGTCCACAATGTTTTCAAAAGCGTTTTTCTTGAGGTGATTAAAAAGCGGAAATGAGTGGGAATGGGTTAAATAGTATGCTTTTGAAAGAGTTTTCGGCATTTTGAAAAGAGTTTGCAATAGAGCTAGTTTTTAAGCCTCCAGTGGCAGTTTGCACCCGTTGAACTTTTAGAAGACCTCAAAACGGTGTCTATTAACTTAAGCTATCAAAGCTGACCCTTTGCTAGCTAAAAATCAAGGTTTTTTAGAACACGTTAAAGACACCGATATAGACTAATTGATTTGAGTTGCCCTATCGCCAATGTTTTCAAGGATTGTATTGTTTATAAGTTATATCTTATCCCCGTTTTAGTATATTCCTTTACAAAAACTTCACTGCTCGGTAAAACCATATTCGTGTTCATGAGAGAATCCTTCTAGATATGCGGGCTGGGAGCATGTCGGAGAGATGCTCATTCCAGTCCATTCTCATTGGAAGGTATTTAAGCCTCCCGGAGACATGTGACGCGTCTTGATTCATCTCTTAGCCCTTTGAGATGGAGAATTTCAGACCTATTACTGAGGCTTTTTTCGTTTGAGAATACAAGGAAGAAGGTCTACAAAAACTTCATAATTGACCAATTGCGTTTGTCAATCAAATAATCAGTTGACTAACGAAATCATTCAATTAGACTGCAAGTGAAGTTTGAACTTCGACATTGGCCGCCATTTTGGTGAACCTTTTTCGTTGCTTTGGCGAATTATACTTGGTAACTGCAGCTTATCCAAGCAGTAGTTACGACTTTTAGGTCGTCAACCATCTATTCTACTTTTTGATACATGCTTCTAGCCATAAATTTTGCAAATTATTTCCGTTAAAAAGGGAAGCTGAACTTCCTGTTGGAGTCAGTGGGGAAGGCCAAAGGAGTCAGTGGGCGGGGCCAGCGATTGGTTAATTACAATTTGTTAGGACTTTTGTATCTTCCTGCATCGATGTATGCTCATTTTTTTAGGAATCAGTCCCGATAATCTACAAAGTGGTTTGATTACGCACTTGCGTGCAATACGGTATGAACACTACCTTTTTTTGAGAGATGTTTCCGAACTTTACGCACTTACCTCCGAAGGAATTTCGCCGAGGTTTAAAAGTTTGTGTTCAGCAACATGTAATAGAAGTGCTAGTTGACGATCTAAACGTCGCACCTACAGCTTGAATAATCTCTAGTTTCAAAGATTTTATTGTCAAAAAAAAAAAAAAAAAATAAAAAAAATAAAAAAAATAAATAAATAAAAAAAATACTCAAAATATGTCTGTGTCCAAAGTTCCATTCCCGTCTAAAAGAATAAAATTGTATTTTCGATTTACAGCGTCGATCCGTTCATTAGTCTGTCGTTTTATCCCAATGTATTACGCTGATAAATCAAAGTACTGAAAGTATTGTAAGCTAGTAAAGCATAATTTTGTTAAGTAATGTTCTTTGCTAAAGGTTATCATGACAAATAAACGAGGTTGAAATAACCCAGGAGTTAACCCATTACAACATGACAAAATCTTAGACTGGTTCAAATTGAAAGAAGTTGCAGACGACAATTTCAAGTTGGATGAATGAAGAAAATCTTTCACTTGTAGGAAAGAAAACATTGTGGACAATGAAGAAATTGCTTGTAACAAGCAATTCCTTCATAGTCCACAACGTTTTCCAAAGCTTTTCTCTTGAGATTCTTAAAAAAGGAATTGAGTTGGAATGGTTTAAATAGCTTGTTTTTGAAAGTTCAATAGAGTTTGCAATATTCTTGAAATACATAAAAACTACTTTTTATGGCGTAGGCATTTAACGGATTTAGTGATTAAGCCCCCAGTGGCAGTTTGCATTGGTTGAACTTTGAGACGACCTCAAAATTTTGTCTGTTAACTTAAGCTATCAAAGCTGACGCTTTGCTAGCTAAAAACAATTAAAAAAAGAGGGAGAGAAGAAACTGCATGTAACAATGTCCAGTATTTTCCCCAAACTGGATTATTTCAGTCATGATAACATTTCGTTTGTAAGATCTTTCGTTTCGCATCGTTCTCAAGCTTTGACAACTTGCTTTGTGATTTCAAGATTTCACATAGTCAAGAAAAAAGAGATAGGCGCTTTGGTAAACATTATGGATAATTAAGACCTTTTAATAAGCAATTTCTACGCTGTTCACAATGTTTTTACCTCAAAAGGCAAATAATTTTTAAAAGGCACAAGCTTGAAAATTGTCGTCTGCAACGTCTTTGAATTTCGACCTGTCTAAAATGACAATACGTTAATCCATTCCCCCCACACAAAACAAACCACTTAAACACCCCCTTACAAAAGTTTAGGAAAACAATGTGGAAAACGATGAAATTGCTAGTTTCGAGCAATTCTTGATTATCCAGAATTTATTCCGATTCAAAAGATATTTCATACTTGTCGTCTGCAACTTTTTTGAATATAGACTGGTATAAGATGATATCTTGTCGTAATGGGTAAAACGATTTGATTTGTTATACGGAAGCCGTCTAGACTAGAACTTGCGGCGACTTTATCGGGGTCTTTATTAACCCACTCCAAAACAAAAAAAATTAGACGGGTTTTAATTGAAAGAAGCTGTGGACGACATTTTCAAACTGAAGGAATTTTTATTATTATTTGATTTTTTGGGTAGAAAACATTGTTGAAAATGAAGAAATTGCTTGTAACAAGCAATTTCTTCATTTTCCACTATGTTTTCCAAAACATTTTCCTTTGGGGCGTTTAAAAAACGTCTCTGAGTCGGAAAGGGTTAAAGTCGACAACGGTACTAGTCTAATTTGGCGTCTCTTTCTTAATGAGCACATGACACCTTTCCTCACAAAACAACGTGTCAAACAGATTTCACGACAAAACACCAATCTACACTTAATTGTTTCTGGTATTGTCGTGGCATTACTCTCTTTGAGCCGTCACCGCAAATTCACAGTTTGCACGTGAAAAGTTTGATTGAGTACCATATAAAAGTTCAATACACTTTCGTTTACTGAATAGTCCAGAGAAAGGATTTTTTATCGTTTTAACCATCTTTTATTAATACATCGCTAGCTTTATCAAGATTCCCCCCTCAAAAAGCTAGGGGAAGGAAAAGCAAGAATGGTGAGGGTAAGTTATTTATTTCTATTCAACATTATTTCAGAAAAAACAAGCACAAGTGAGAGAGAAAAAAAGTTCATAAAATATAACAAAGATATTTGTATTTCTGGGTAGAAAATAATGTGGAAATAAAGATATTGCTTGTAGCAGGCAATTCTACAACTATTCGTTAGCATTTTCTAAGGGACGCGGTTTTGTAGGAATGGGATTTGAGAGATAAATTAGAACGTTCTAGACAATTGTTCAAAGTAAGAAAGAGCTTGAGTAATGACAAAGATAGTACTTTTTTTGCACAGACTTCCAGGTAAGACAATAACCAGGGATTTAAGTAGAACGCAATTAAAATAAGCTAAAATGAATTTCAGAGTAATGACACTTGCACATAAGCGTACTTATGCCCCCAAGTTTCATCGCTTCAACTGACCGATCGCGACCTTCAATCAAGGAATAAACCGTTCAATCAAATAATATATTCAGCCCGGACCTGAGCTTGTCAACTCCAACATCGGTCGCCATTTTGTTTACGTTTATGAGTGGTTTGGCGACTCAAACGTCGTAACTAAAGCCTTTTCAAGCCGTAATTATGACGTTTAAGTCACACACCAATTATTTTATTTTTTTTTTCACATGCTCCTAAAATAAATTTTGCAAAAAAAAAAACCGCTGTAAAAATCGAAGCGGAACTTCCTGTTGGAATTAGTGGGTGGAGCTAAGGGAGTCCGTAGAAGGGGCCAGCGATAGGTTAATTGCAACAGATATTTGACATCATGCACAGACTTTGTACAGAACCAATTAACAGACGACAAAATAAGTAGTTCTAATGGAAAGAAGTTGAAGACGACATTAAAAAAGAATTTATATACTTCCGAGTATTTTGCTCGAAATAACACTGGTCCTTTTAGTTGGCCTTGAATGAATTCAATACAGGCTTGGGATTTTTTGATAGCCTATATTGTATAGAGGGATGCTCACAAACGGGCATTCTATCATTCACGCTAGCAATGCTTGACTGAAAGAGAATAATACTTCTATCGTACTTAATTGATACTTATTTTCAGTCTGAAATGTCGTACGTAACTCTATTCAACTATTGCTTTTTTCACAATGCTTTCTATTCTACTTAATTAATACTTATTTTTAACCTGAAATATCGTCCGTAAGTCTATTAACCCATTTCCACTCAATCAAAAAATTAGACAAGTCCAAATTGAAAGAAGCTATAGACGACAATTTCAATTTGATGGAATTTAATTTTGTTCGTCTTTTTAGGTAGAAAACATCGTGGATATTGAAGAAATTGCTTCATACAAGCAATTTCTTCATTTCCATAATGTTTTCCAAAGCTTATTACTTTAGACACGTAAAAAGGAGGGATTGTGTTGGAATGGGTTAAGCTGTAATCAACGTTCAGGTTGTCCGACGAAATATAGAAATACCAATAATGCTACATAGACCATCTAGGAATTTCCACAAATTGCGGGACATCATTCGTAGAGATGTTCAACTTTTAAAAAAAGAAAAGAAAGGAAAATGAAATTAAAGGAGAACGTTTTCTTATAAAAAATGTATTAAAAATTTAAGTTCTATTCTGTTCCGGTCTGCACTGTTTACACTTTTTAATATTAGTGTATAGAATTCTGAGAAAATTGACAAAGCATGGCTGTAAATCAAAGAATCGATCAACCTATTGAACCATTCATTCAGACTCAAAGATAACTTTGAACACATTGACCGGCATTCATATTCCGTATTATTGTTGGTTTGGCGACTTAAGTATATAAGTACAGCTACTTTAGGCCGTTTGCTATCGAAGTGAAACTTTTTGTCGGGGGTCAGTGGGCGTGGCCAGCGGAGCTCAGCTCATTATGTCGACCAGGGAAGGTCTGAGAGTCTGTACATTTAAGGGGTCCGACAGATTCTTGTTGTTTAACAGTTGTTACCCGTCACGAAACCACTGAACTGTAGAAAGTAATTACGAATTGACCTTGTCCGAATCGTAACCCTCCCGGTAGATCTTACGAGTTATTGACTTGGATCAAAATGTGGTTATACCTGAGAGAGAAACGATGAAACCATGGTTAGCGTGCACAAGCCCCCGCGATATAACGGAAATACTGTTGAAAGTGGTGATAATCATAAAACCACACAAGCAAAGGTCTACATGACTTTTTTTTCGATTTTTCCATAAATCCGCTTGTTTTGTTCCATATTGACTCATGAAGTATTAAATGAATTACGAGCAACGAGTCCGTGATTGGGTGCTGCGGTCGCCGTGATATAACTAAATACTGTTAAAAGTGGCACAAAAGAACATTACATCTCATCTATAAGAACGAGACTTGAAGTTGCTTACGACAATTTTTTTAGTCGGTTTTGTTTGAAGACTAATCCTTCGGTGGAATTAAAAATATTGCGGAAAAAGACGAAATTGCTTGTTACAAGCAATTTCTTCTTTTTCCACGTAGTACTGGTGTGAGAAATACCAGGAATCCATTGTTAGGTGCTCCAGCCGCCGCCATATGACTGAAGTACTGTTTAAAGTGAAGTTAAACCCCAATTAATCATACATAGAAACATTTCTTTTTAGGGGGTCACAGCCCTGGTTAGTGTTTCACAAACATATCTTGTTTAAATTCATAAAAAAATCAAATCAGGAGGATAGATCTTTTTCTTCGCTTAATTTCAGCTCCAGCATTATTCAGGACGGTCAGTGCATGGGGTTGTCCTTTTGCTGTCAGTAATTTGTGGTGGCACATCTACACCGAAATTGTTTGTCGATAAAGCTAATCCACAGCCAACAAAACCACACACTGTAACAACCCAGAAGGCTGAGGCTGTCTACAAACCATTGATGGCTCAGGTCCCAATCTCCGTTGAAAGCTCGATTACACCGATAATGATGCTCGATCAAGCAGGCTCACACCCAACGAAACCACATACTGTAACAACCCAGATGGCTGAGACTGCCTACAAACCACTGTTAGCTCACGTACCGTCCACGATTTCCGTTGGAAGCTCTACTACACCGATGGACGATCACGTAGGTCCAAACCCTTCCAACCAATATACTGTAACAAACCAGCGGACCGATAATTTTGACAAACAACCGATATCTATGGCTCTTGGGATGAATTGTGCCTTGATCCCAACGGATGAAAATATATACCACGAAATCCAGAAGTCTCTCGATCTTGGATTGACTATGTTAGAATATGAAATGAAATTGGAAGACGAACACCAAATGGACGTTATGCGTCATGATACGAACACGGCGCTCTTTCAGCCATTGTTTTGGGTTCGGTACGTGGGAAGGTTTAGTTCGCGATTGCTGCTTTTAAAGCCAAATTACGACGTGATGTCTTTTCAGATTCTCGATATTGGTGTTAAAAAATTCACTAACATTACTCTCCGAGAGGAACCGATAGGATGTCTGTCAACAACCGGATTACAAGATTTTGAGGTCATTGTTCGAGAGCTAGTTATGTCGGATTTTAATATTGTTCATAACAGAACTGATGTAGGTGAGCACAAAGAGACCGTGTGCAATATGCACGTTGTTGACGATAGTGGTTGGGCAGAGTTTAAATATTATTGTTGTAAATACGAGGAGCATTCTAACGTGACATGCAGATACCTAGAACATGACTTTTATTTGGATCTGATGCGTTTTATCATACGTGCCTTGAAAGTGCTTTTCATCTTAATGTGCCCTGCTCTCCTTCCAGCTCGATTTTATGGCCACAACCGGAAGAGAAAACAATTCAAATACAAACTAACCAAGCCTGTTCGTATTTTTGTTAGGCTTCACAAGGAAAGTGCAGGTGACGCCGATGAAAATGTTATCCAGATAGATAGTGCTACTCTTGATAAAATGGAAGAGTTCAAGAAAACTATTGAAAAACAAGATGACTTAGAAAAAGGTCAGGTATACGAAGTAGAAGAGGCAGAGTTGAAAATACAGCCATACAAGTTAATTGAGTCAGGTCACGCCCCTGCTAGCATCTTTGACACCCTTTATAGATCGCTTATCCTGTGCAAAATTCGTGATTTGACTTCGTTCAAAGACTGCTGCAATACCAATATTTGGCCAGAAAAATTTGGTTGCACATATACTTGGAAACGTCTTTGTAAAACCGTTGGTGGTATCATTTTAGCGTTGGCGATTATAGCTCCTTGGGTTGTCCGTCTTGTCATCTATTACGTTTTTGAGCGAGAAGAAATAGAGACGAGAAAACAGGCTGCGAGGGAAAATGATCTGTGGTTTAAATTTCCAGGTAACTTGACAATGCTTCTGACTCCCGTCCATGCGCTTTTTGTCATCATTTACGTAGTTATTGTTGTCGAAGGACTTATATTCGGAAAACTTAACCAGAAGATTATCCATGACTTGCAGTTTGTGTTCAGACATTGTTTCAGAGATATGATGAAAGAAAAGAAAACAAAAGCAGTTTCTTACGTACTGAAAATGCTGCTCCTGCCTTGCCAACAACTGGGGATTTTAGTCATCATTTTTGGACCAATCCTGTGGATCATTTATGTGCCAATTGCTATTTTTGCAATGTTGTTTTACATGTTTCCGACCATAAACCTCACTGCTAGATTAATCTACAACTTGATGGCTCTATGTGTATGTACACCACATGAATCCTGCTCAAGAGATAATCATACCAAAGAAAGAAAAGATTGTAGTAAAAACAGTTTCTCTTCGATCATAAGGGCTCTCGTCCCCGAAAACTTGTGTTACATTAATGTGCACAACAAAGTTGTCAACAGAAGGGCTAATCAAGATGAAATTAATATGTGTGTATCTTTTGGAAGAGTTATATTGCAAGGTTTGGTCATTATAATCACGATGATAACGTTATACTCTAGCATCATCTTGTTGACAGAATTTGCGGTGTTCTTTGTGGATATCTTAGTATACACACTGATAGGCTGTATCTTGTTCGCCGACCACACAATGACCTATATCTCTTTACTAGTATTAACAATGCTTTATGCCAAAGACGCTTACGGGTCTGTAAGCCAGAAGTATCGGGATTTCAGTGCAACTTTAAATAGATACATCTTTAATCTATCTGAAGCAAAATTGAAACCATTATTCTACCAATTTGAAGAAGACCAACATTCCACTGCATTTAGAATCGAACCTTGTGAATCAATAAAAGATTCAAAAGAATGTATATGCAAAGATACATTTTCACCAAAAGTCAAACTTGTCAAGAATGGTGACAATGGCGCTTCTCCTTTCTGGCGAATCCCAAACTTGCTCCTTTTCTTGAAAAAAGACGACGTTCCGTTAATTCCCAAGAATTTTCTATTTTACGCATCCGAAAAAATGGACTATTCTAACAAACCAGGTCGCCGATTACATGGATACCTTAAAGCGACATGGAGCTTCTTAGTTATTGTGGCATTCCTTTTGTTTGTTGTACTTGTGGTAATTACATTTGGGGAAACAACTAAACTCTCTGCAACAAACAAACTTCTTGCAACCATAGCTGGTGGAATTGTTCCTTTTTTACTGCGTAATCTTGTCTTTCGAAGCTTTAAAGTCGACGAGATCAAACCTGCGGAAGATCTGAAATTCCGTGTTGCGTTTCACGACCTTTTAAAGACTATGGATAATAAGGTTTCTGACGATGCGACAATTGAAGAAATTGTGTCAATGACTGATTGGCCTGTGTACGACTTGACTTTGCGCAATCCGGAGAAAGAGATGAGTAAAGATGACGCTGACGTAGAAATAACAGTTCATTTCGAAAAGAAGCACATCGACTCCGTCTTTGCCTTTGAATCGAGTACAGAATCCATGGTATAAAGTGCCTCGGTCTTCAAGAACCAATTCAGCGTATCGAAACACGAGTGTCTGTCTAAAAAACAAGGAACCTTCTATTACCTCTATAACTGATTCAACTTATATCTTGAACTTAAGATGATGTGTTAAAGTTATGAAAAATTAACAAAATCTTTGACTTGTCTAAATTGAAGGAAGCTGCAAATGGCAATTCCAAGTTGATGTAATTTCAAAATATCCACCTTTCTAGATAGAAGTATTTTTTCATTTTCCAACACGTTTTCTTGGGGGACGTATAAAAGCGAGACTATGTTGAAATGGGTAAACAGTATTTACTATAGGCTGTTGATATAGTGAACTGGCAAGCATAGTTAACCTGATACTAAACGCGAGTTTAACACCTCGAAAAAGGTCTGTGTATATATATAGTAAGGTGTTTTATTAGGTTCAAACGACAGACTCTAGGTGTTGAAAAAACTGATCCGATTTGATGAAACGGGCAATTGGCGTCCACAGGTCTAGAAAAGAGGGGGTAGCAGGATTCCAAAATCTTCAGTTCTAAATGAACCCCCATATTGTGGGTACTCTTACGAATTGCTTCCTCGAGACGATTCGAATGAGTGCCTACAACATTGGGTAAATATCTACATCTAAAATACGATGCACGCCCTCTATGTGTAACTCTGGCGTCTTATTATATAAAATATAATATTATATTTAATATTTTCCAATAAAACCCTAAACGATTTTATTAAAATAAAATCCTCGTTTCAGAATAATAGGACTTGACATTTTGCACGTGTGTTCACTGCTCGAATAGCAAAATTTTTAACAATTTTAATTCTTTGTGTTTTGTAAATTGTTTGAAATAACAAATGCATACATTTATAATACCCTTTTCTCATTTTTAGTCCTTTATTCGAGTCACTTGTTTTCACCCCCTTGACTTAGATATAGACGGTCTATCGAAAAGGGGCCTAATGCAAACTCCGTTCAACAAATATCTGAGTATAGTACCTCGTGAAATAAAAAACAAAAACAAAAACAAAAAAAAAAAAACAAACTTGAGATAGAAGGGTTATTCTGGATTTAAAAAATAATCTACGAAAATCTAAAAGTTCTCACACTGGTAAATGCGCGCAGTCCTCAAATGTCAATTAAAGTAAGCACTTACCAGGTAATTGACGGTAGCCCCGCCCACTGAATATAACAGGAAGTTCGACTTAAATATCAAATGGCGTTATATTGAAATTCAAAGCACTGAAAGTACTGAAAGATAGCAAAGCATTGTTTTCTTAAGTAATCTTCTTTGTCAAAGGTCATCATGATAGATAAACGATGTTAAAGTAACAAAGGAGTTAATCCATTTGACCACAATCCCTCCTTTTACGCCCCTTTAGAAAATAGTTTTGGAAAATAATGGGGAAAATGCAGAAATAGCTTGTTACAAGCAATTTCTGTATTTTCTACATTGTTTTCTAACCAGAGATAAATAATTTAGAATTTTCAACAATTTGAAATTGTCATCTGCAACTTCTTTGAAGTCTGTGATCAGAATCGAATTGCAGTTGATGTTCTCAAATAAGCTGAAAATAAATAGGAGAGTAACTTACAGGCAGAGTCTTCAAAATTCCTGAAATATGCAAGAACTACTTTTTATGGCGGAATGGGCGTTGAATAGATAAGTAGTTAAGCCTCCGTAGACAGATTGCACTCGTTGAACTGTGAGAAGACATTTTGTCTGTTAACTTAAGCTATCAAAGCTGACCCTTTGCATGTTTAAAGTGGTCAGTTTGTTGTAAATCAAAATAATATGGTTGGTTTGCAACCTTAACGTCTTAACTACAGCTTGAGAACGCCTTAGCTACGCCGTTTAAGTAAGAAACCTACAAAAACAAACTTCACATAAATGTCGATCAATGTCGGAGCTTCACTCCCGATCTAAATGTGCGATTTTATTGGTCCTATAAATCATAAACTCACCTTAGTACAAAGTGGTGAGCTTATGGGAATACTGATTTATACAAATTTATTTTTGTACGATTGCGACGAAAGCTTTAACCAATTACCATTTTTTTTAAATTTTTGACTGGTCCAAACTGAGAGAGGTTGCAGATGACCATGAAAACTGGATGCAATTTGAAGTGAAACCATCCTTTGTGGTAGAAAATATTGTGGGAAAAGAAGAAGTGCTTATGAAAGCAGTTTCCTCTTTTTCCATAATGGCTCCACAAGCATAAAATCACATCAACGTAAAAACCCGGACTCAAACAGACAAGCTTTAAGCCTATAGAGTGTCTCTCAACGTTTAAATCCCAGATTTTTTCACGTCCCTGAAAGCGAGGCAGTGGCATAAACCCACTGATACACAATCTAACAGCTTGGAAGACTGAGGCTTCTATTAAGTATCTTACCCATGAACAAACCCCGGTGAAGGTAGGGCTCGAATCTGTGACCTTCAGTCAGGCACATATATTACTCGGTCGTTTGTGATCATTGAATGTCTGTCGTGCGGCGTCAATAATTGAACGTTTACTCTAGATGCCACAGTTTTGACTCAATCTTAACGATACTTTGCCAGAAAAATTGTTGGGTTGGGAAGGTTCTAGTGGAAATCACTGGAAAAGGAAGCTCAATAACAATTTCTTTGTTTACACTCTACAGGTCACACTTTTGGCTCAATGTGCATGAAACTTGGCAAAAAATAATTGTTAGGTAATAAGGATGAATCCTATCGATTGTGGGAAGGTTCTAGTAAAAACACGAGAAAACATGGTGTTTAGTGACAAATTCTTTCTTTATACTCTAGAGACCATAGTTTTGGTTCAATCTTCAAGAAACTTTGTCAGAATAATTGTAAGACCATAACGATCAATCCTGTCAATTATTGGAATGTTCTATTGGAAAGTACAGGAAAAGGGGCCATAGAGAAAATTTCTTTGTTTATGCTCTTTATTTGGCTCAGTCTTCATGAAAATGGCTAGCAGTATTTGGCTTCAGTTGCATTTGTTGTAACAGCAGATGATTCAGATGAGCGTTTTAGCACCTCCATGGTTTCCTTTGTTTTATTGAATGCGGCGGCTTTGATAGCTAAAGTTAACAGACAGAATTTTGAGGTCGTCTCAAAGTTATAAGAGTGCAAACTGCCACTGGAGGCTTAACCACTTAATCCGTTAAATACCTACCCTCATAAAAAGTAGTTCTTATGTATTTAAGGAATATTGCAAACTCAGCCTGCAAATTCACCTCTCAAGTATTTTTCGCTCACTTGAGCACATCGTGTTAAAATGAATTTGATCAGAGTCTTCAAAGAATTTGCAGACGATAATTTCAAATTGTTGACAATTCTAAAATATTTATCTAACTAAGTAGAAAAATATGTGGAAAATGAATAAAAGATGCTTGTAGAGTTATTTCTGCCTTCAGTCACTGTGCGTTATTTAACGTCGTCTAGGCGGGACAAAACACACTTGTGACGTCATAAGGTTGCGATGAAATTCACGCGCAAAATGACGCTTATTTTAAAATTTCTCCCCTAGTATCTTATTTTGTCATTTTTTTTATTCATTAAAGAAATAGTGTTTGTTTTTCGTCGATGATCGATCTAATTTTCATTTCGTGAGCAATAAAAGCATATTTTCACTCGTGACTCCACCACTCGTGAAAATATAAATTTTGTTGTTCACTCATTGAAAGATATAGAGGATAATCAACTGGTTATTCCAGATATGAAAAAAAAATAATATTTCACTCAGATGCGTTGCTAGGCGTTGAAAAAACGAGGTTTTTTTTAACGCCTCACAACCCATCTGAGTGAAATATTTTTCATATCTGGAATAACAAGTTGATTATTCTATTTATTATATACCTTATTATTTTAGTTTTTATTAAAATATCGAAACCAATTTTTTTGAAAGACTCTTTATAATGTCACTGGGTTGGGAAAAAAAGTAGTTCCTAAATAACGGCAGATAGTGAAACTGAAAAGTGTTATCGTCACTGACGTTATCAAAATTTATTATACTTGGAAATCCCAAGATTTCACAGCAAGGAATATAATAAATAGAGGATAATCATTTGTTTCAGTGTAAGATCGATTTATATTTCATTGAATGAACAACAAAAGCTATATATGTTGTTCACGAAATGAAATATCAATCGATCTTACTCGAAAAACAAACGAATGTTCTATTTCTTTAATGCAAAGATTAGACAAAATTCGAAAATTTTAAGACCAATTTTTTTTTTAAAGTGCGTCATTTTGCACGTGAATACTATGCAACGCTTATGATGACGTCACTTATTTGGCTCAGATAGGGTGAAATGAACGAAAGCGGGGCATAAGTTTTTGATAATTTCACTAGATAGGCGGTGAGTTTATCAAATGATAATCTACCGTTATTTCTCGATAATCCACCTGAAAGCATTAAAGAAAAATCGATCTTAAACTGAAACGAACGATAATTCTCTATCTCTTACCGTTTTCCTGTACAGTCCCTGATTTTTACGTCCAAGTAATATTATACTTCTGAAGTGCGCTCTTTTCGTCGAGATTCTTAAGATTCTTATTTAGATTTTAAAGAGAGCGTTCTTTAGATTAAGATTTTTAAGCCGATAAATAAGAATCTTAAGAATTCTTAATGAGGAATTTAAGCGTACTCTGCATCAAGTAGCCTTGACGACGTCGAATTGTTTCATTCGAAATAACAAAATTCGTTTTTTAGATGGTCTCAAAAATCTCATTTAGCAGGATTTTTCATCTCGACGTATAGAACGCATCTCAGAAAACATTGTGGTTAAAGAAAGAAAAGCAATTTCTGCTTTTCCATCATTATTTACCATCAAATAGGATGATTACATTTTGAAGTGTACTCACTTTATAATGGCGCCTGCTTCCCTTTGAATTTGGACAAGTTTATAATTTGAAAAACTGTAAAGGGTTAAAATCCACCCTTGAAGATGCGAACTAAAAGGCACGCCGTTATTTTATTCGCGATAATTTGCGTAGGCGGGACATTTTGAATAAACAAACATTAATGTAAGTTACAAATCGTCGGTGCGCAAGAAAATTGTCGTAACTTCATCTTTATTAACGCTGTAGTTTCGACATTTT
Source organism: Fragum fragum (assembly GCA_946902895.1). NCBI lineage: Eukaryota > Metazoa > Mollusca > Bivalvia > Cardiida > Cardiidae > Fragum > Fragum fragum. The sequence goes on from OX336373.1 coordinate 26,117,413, forward strand.
GCTCGCTCGACGACGAAATATGTTGAGTTTTTACATTAAATTTATCATACATTTGAAAATGAACTTTAAACGAATATCGTTTGGTGATGTAAAAAAGGATGTGCAATGCAATATTGAATGGTTCAATTCAATGAAAAGTTCAATTCAAAATAAGATTAAAAAGGAATAAAACACACAGGGCAAAAACAAAACAAGGGAAGTAACAAACTAACATCAAAACAATCGTATTGCAATGAACGAATATATATACATATAGTCGGTGTTAATCAAAACCTCGTATAGAGAGCTTGAAGTAAGCTGTAGTTACGAGGTTTTATTCGAAGGTCGACGATATTCCATAGACAAATTTTGTAAACAGACCCTACCTTTTTAAGGTCCCCAAATATAAAATACCGAAACAAATACCAACAAAAATAGTCTATAGCCAGGTATTCAATCGGTACTTGCAAAAAGAAAATGGTCAAGAACGCGTTGAAGCTACTATAGCCGCTTTTTTCAAAATTGAAACAAATTGTGTTTTTCAAATTATGAGCTCATTAAAAGCGGATTTGGTTTTGTTCACTTTGTTTCAAAAGGTTATTCCTGTGTAATGGTTAACCCATTTCCACACAAGCCCTCCTTTTTACGCCCCTCGAGAAAAAAGCTTTGGAAAACATTGTGGAAAATGAAGAAATTGCTTGTATCAAGCAATTTCTTCATTATCCACTATGTTTTCTATCCAAAAAGACAAAGAAAATTTAAATTCCACCAACTTGAAAATAACGTCTGCAGCTTCTTTCAATTTGGACCAGTCTAAAGTTTTGTTGAGTTGGAATGGGTTAAAAGCGGATTTGATTTTGTTCATTTTGTTTCAAAATTTTATTCATGTGAAATGGTTAAATCTATGAGGAAGAAACAACATTTCTGTTTTGCTTTTCAGAATGCCAATTCAGGGGATATTATCCAATCCATTTTCAGTTATGGTGATACATAAAGTATGCACAATTAATTTTATTTCCAAGCCTTTTTAATACAATTGACCAATCGCGGCTGTCAATCAAAGAATCAAGCGACCAACTCAATCATTCATTTAGACCGGAAGTGAACTGTGAACTCCAACGTTTGTGTGAGGCAATTTCGTTGGTTTGGGGTTTTAACCTGTAGTTACGAATTTAGGTTGTCAACCAAAAAATTTACTTTTTTGTACTTGTTACCGGTCATTAAATATGCATAAAAACGCCGTTTCTTTTTATGGAAGTCTTACGTCCTGTCGCAGTGAGTGGGCGTGGACTAAGATACGCCAATTGACCAATCGCTGGCCCTGCCCACTTACTCCTTAGTACGTCCATCGACTCCAACAGGAAGTCCCACTTCGATTTAAAACGGCATTATTTTGCGAATTTTATGGCAAGTAGGATGTAACAAAAAGGTATAAATTGGTTGGCGACCTAAACGTCGTAACTACAACTTAAAAAATGTAACTCGGCAAACGAACAAAAAAGCGGCTAATGGCGAAGTTCAAATCTTAATTCTGGGCTGAGTGAATGGATTGATTGGTCGATATATTCCTGGATTGACAGCCGCGATTGGTCAATTTTCCATAAGGTTTTTTTCTACATATTGTCAAAGACGTGTGGTGACAAAAACAGCACCAAATATGTTTCCTATGATAAATTCCTGCTTGCTGTACTTTTATGGTTTGGTTGATTGTATATAGGCTATCTTAATGCATTTAGTATTAATATTCCTTATTTCACCATTTTATAAGAATTTAGGGTCGAGGCAGTGCATATACATGTATTTTACTGTTTTCTGTATCAATTGCAATAATTTGGTAGATGCCAGAAATGCCACCTTTTAGTGTTCAGTTTCAGCCAGGTTTTGAAATCATAACCTCGCGAATTCCGATCCCCTAAATGTTGGAAATTAGCTGTGAAATATATATATTAATGTTTCCTGGTGCATGTTTATAAGAAATTGTCGATTGTTAGGCCTCTTTTCACAGATGTACCCTCCTTTATAAAGGTATTTATCACATCTCTACACCTCTATACGTAGGTTTGCCTTGTAATACTTATTTCCTCCTAAATTGTTGGCGTTTAAGAATCGTCAAAATCTGAAGATTGTGGACCGGTACCGCTGTCGACTTTAACAAAGCCTTTGTTTAAGTCGACAGTGGTACCAGTCTATGAAGTTAGTTATTTTTACACTGTAATTGAATCAAAGTGCTGTAAGCACCGTATAAGAAGACAAATGGTGCGATATAACAGTACTACGCATTTTAAGAGTAGTCCGGAAATAAATGTGTGGTAGGACAAAAAGAAATATATACGAATATTTATAGAACGATAGATTTAAACCAGGTCCACTCGCATGGTCAGCGAGCGCCCTAACCACTACGCTAAGCGGACAATTGTCACGTTGGCGATAAAAAAATAAGCCTTATTTGTAACACGCTGAAAGATTCTTTTCGTCACGCGACTCATTTGTTTTGATTACTCTAGACTTGCTGACCTATCCCAACTACCAAGCTACCCCCCGATGTATCAAAAGATTAGGACAGCTTGGCACATTTCTCTCCAATCTTTTACCTAACGAGTACGACTGGAAAATAATTATGTGACAGTATCATGAATTATGCAGATTCATTCACTACTTGCTTTTTCACACCACTTGATTCATTCGACGAATGGGTTGGAAGCGTGACTTGTCGACGCTTACAACATGAGTGGAATAGTTTGATTGGTTCCTTGTAGCCTGTTTTAATTAATAGGACCGTCCTGTTTTTCCTTCACTCCCTTCTGTTATTTCTTAACATGTAAAATGCATTGGTATTTTGTTGTTTACCATTCAGCATCGACTATTTAATCCTTTTGCGACACAATGAGGATGAAACTTTGACTAAATATTTAAAGAAATCCAGATCGTAGAAATATCGAGACAGTTTGTTTACAAATTCGTCTTTATTGTATGCGTCCAGTTGGTACAAAGGCAGTTTTGGAAAATGGGAACGAAATAAATCTCGAGAATCTAGTAACACTCATGGTCTTTAAAATAATTACCTTGCAGTGATACCGTGATAATGAAGAATTGCATTTTATTGTTTAGCTATGTGTATGTTCTTTGTATAAATCTTCTTCAAGTTTGCAGGAAATAGGAATTATGTCGTCGGTGAGCAAGCAAAATGTCATAACTACAGCTTTATCAAATTTGTAGTTACGATATTTTGCTCGCCATCGTTAATATATTCATCTATGCTAGGTCAGGTTAGGATCGGCTTCTTAATAAGGAAATCGAGTAAACGATCCCTTTTTTTTCAACACAAACATTCCAAAACCATTGTTTTGATACAGGGGGAAAACAATACCGCGCATTATACAGTGTAATCCTCTTTATCGCAAACCACGATAATAGCAATTCACTGATTAATTTTAACTCGCCTTTTGCACAATCACTACATTTATAGAACAAATGCCTCCTTTAATAGAAACTTCTGGTTAAATGCAAGAATAGTTTTGAAAAACTTGGGTTGCGGTTAACAGGATTCCACCGAATAGCAATTGAAGTTATTGATACTGTGTGAAGTGAGTTATTGATTTGGTCATAATTAGAAATATTTTGTATAAGAATAGCCAGAGGAACATCGTTAGAATAGAGAAATGGGACAGCGGAAACATATTCAAAGTTTTCCTTTTATTCAAACACGTATACGTAAGTTAACTCGTAACCACGCGACAAAATATTAGACTGGTTCAAATTCAAAGGAGTTGTAGATGACAATTTCTTGTTGGTAAAAATACGAAGATCTTGGCCTTTTAGGACAGAAAACATTGTTGACATTGCAGAAATTGCTGGTTCCAAGCAATTTCTTATTATTCATAATGTTTTCGAAAGATTTTTTTTCTTGATGGGTGTCAAAAGATGTCATTGTATTGGAATGGGTAAACTAATGGATATATTTAATCTTTTCCAACATGAGATAGTTTTAGACTTTTCTATCTTGACAATTTCAAGTTGATAGAATTCGAACTATAGTTACAACGTTTAGGTCGCCAACCAACCATTCTACCTCAAAATTTTGTCTGTTATTTTAAGTTATCAAAATAACAGTTTGCCAGCTAAAAACATTCTGTAATATCTATGAAAGAAGCCGGGCTTAATGAGGGGATGGGCTTCTTTATGAAAGTACAATTTTCTACTCCGGCTGGCAATGGGGTATATACTATCCCAACGAGGTTCATTCATCGTCAGTACTTTCAGTGCTCCGATTTGTTGTATGTAACTGGACATAAATTTCGCAAAGCCACGCCGTTTATATCTAATTCAAACTTCCAGTCGGAGTCCATTGACGGGACTAGGGTCTCATCTATTTACAATGTTTAGTGAAATATCTATGAGTATGTGTGTGTCTTCCTTTTTCCAAATTTGTTTTCCGTACAACCGACCTGGTTAGGCTAGGTTCTTCGTTTACCAATGCCGCCGTCATAGCGCATTAATCTTCAATAATGGGATGTCATGGGTTCGATACCCGGCGGCGGCACATATTCTTTCCGTCAATGTCTGTCACCAATGGATGGATAATTGTAAGCCTAAGTGGGATAGCAGCCGGAGGCTAGGAAAGGATGTAGTGGTAGTACTGGTGTGAGAAATACCAGGAATCCATTGTTGGGTTCTCAGGTCGCCGCGATATGACTGAAATACAATGTACTGTTAAAAATGGCATTAAACCTCATTCAATCAATCAATCGTTACCTTTAATATCTACTTTTTACGACTACCTAGAAAACAATCCCAAAATGAAGGAATTTCTCATTTTCTGTTTTATACACATTCAGACAAAGTATTTTCTATTATATCACCTCTAAATTGTCGTCTGCAACTTCTTTCAATTTCGACCGGTCTACATTTTAATCGTATGTAAATCTTCATGTTTTTACCTCCTCTGTACCTATAAATCGTGTTAATCGTTGAATCTATACCTGTCTGGAGCTGCTGATTCCCACACATTAATGGTCATTAAGAGAACTGTTGAAAGCGGTGCTCTATACCATAAATGTAGTTTTTCCCCTTTTTACAGTTGTTGATAATTCTGTTGCAGTGTGGGTGCTTGTTTATCATATATAAATGTTTTTGTTTTTGTTTTGTTGTTGGTGGTGGTGGTTTTGTTTGTTTGTATCGAAATCGAGTTGGTCTTACATTAACAGACTATCAATTGTCAGTTTCTATTTTTCTTTTTGGCTGTTAATATCGTTTGCTATTTATTGCACATAGGTAGTCATTCAGCTTCAAACTTTAGGAGTCAATTAATAATTATAATATTTTCATATTCGCCATCTTTTCTCCGTTCCTTGGTTTATTGTTTTTTGTTGTTTTTTAATGTTTTTCTTCTTCTTTTTTTTAACGGTTAGGTTCAAAATGTTTATTGCATCTTAAAAGAAACAAGGGATGTGTCAGGACTGTGTACGAGAAAAAAAGGGGAAAATCCTCATCAGGTCTCGGCAATCGCTTGACCAATTGCGGTTGTCAATCAAGAATCAATCGACCAACCAAACCATTCATTCAGCCCGGAGTTGAGCTTCAACTCCGACATTGGTCGCAATTTGTTTGAAGAAATTCTGTTGGTTTGGCGACTTAAACGTCGTAACTACACATAATTCAAGCTGTAGTTACGACGTTTAGATCGCAAAGCAACCGTTTAACGTTTTTAGTGAATGCTAGTGGTTATATTTTCTTTTTAAATAATGCATTATCAAATCGAAGCGAAGCTTCCGTCCGGAGTCAAAGGGCGGGGCTTACAGATTGGCCTATTGGTGGATGACTGGTCACTCAAACTGAGCTTCCATTTCGATATTAAATGGCGTTATTTTGCTTAACCCTTTCCTGTTTTTTGAAATTTTAGACCGGTCCAAATTCAAAGGTTTTGCAGACGACAATTCAAAGTTGAATTTATTTCAAAGATAATCATTCAGTAGGGTAAAAAATATTGTGGAAAAAGAAGAAATTGCTTGTTACAAGCAATTTCTTCTTTTTCCACAATGTTTTCCAAAGTATAAAAACACAGGCACGTAAAAAGCAGTGATTAAACAAGAAAGGGTTAATACGTGGCCAGTAACATGTAGCAAAAATGTTAAATACTGTACTTCATCGGCGACCTTGACGTTTTAACTACAGCTTATTCAAGCTGAAGTTATCATAGTTACGACGTTTAGGTCGCCAAAGTAAAACCGATGCTTCACATAAATTTCGACCAATGTAGGAATCGAAATTTTAACTTCTGGTCTAAATGAAATGATATAATTGGTCGATTGTTTCTTTGATTGACATCTGCAATACGTAAAATTCTTTCCGACTTAACAAGACCTCCTAACGAGGCTTCTCGAAAATAACCGATAGTCTATCTCAACATGCACTTTTGCGACAGCCACCCCCTTTAACCCATTCCCATACAAATACGCTTTTGAACGCCACTTTCAATCAATCCTTCCAATGCGCCAGCCCTTTGAGTCTCTGTAACACTATATCTTCAATAGCTTCAGGTTGAATAGGGTTTAACGACATTTTTGACGGTTGGTAGCGCATCGGACTCTCAATAATTAGGCCCAGGCTGCGATCCCGGTCGCAGAAAATATTCTTTCAGACAATTATCTTACATCCATTTGTGGGCGATAAATGTCAAAAAGAACATTTGCTGCGATATACTGTTGTGATGAGCAGATTCTAAATTTTCCACAATATTTCAAGAACTCTTTTCTTGGGCGGCTTAAAAATGTGTGATTGTGTGGGAAATAGGCATTCATGAATTATCTTATGTTTAACCAAGGAATTTATCTAAATAAATTGAGGGCTTAGTGCAACAATAACGTAAGTACCTATAGGTATATTGTGCTTACGACCAAAAGAGCTGGTTTGTGAGACGACGAGTATAATTTTAAATAGAGAACAAGAGCCATGTCGGACATGGCCACCCCCGCCTTAAAAGCTTGATAGTAAATTGAAGCCAGTTAGATTTAGGCTTCTTGTGCACTTCATTTCTTCTCAATGAGTTCGAAAATAGCTATCATACTTTCAGAGATATGCTCAGGACAAAATCTAAGTCTTTAAAACAACAAAGGGCAATAACTCCAACATTATGCAAGCAAGAGTTCTGTTTCTTGTGCACTGCACTTCTCCTCAACAAGATCTATCCACCTATGAAGTTTCAAGTTAATAGCTATTACACTTTCAGAGATATGCCCCGGACAAATTCTTAGTCTTTAAAACAACAAAGGACAATAACTCCAAAATATTGCAAGCAAGAGTTGTGTTTCTTGTGCACTGCACTTCTCCTTAATGAGATCTATCCACCTATGAAGTTTCAAGTTGATAGCAAATATACTTTCAGAGGTATGCTCCGGACAAGTTTAGTGACGGAAGGACGGAATGACGGAAGGACGGTGGGACGGAATGACGGACGGAGAACATTACTATATCCCCTTCGCCGAAACGGCGGGGGATAAAAAGAAGTAATGCGATGAAAGGCCCTGATTGGCTGCCATAACTTAATTAACGGTCAAGTCCTAGCAATAAAATGCTTCAGCTGTAAATAGGTAGGAGGGGTTTCAAGGGGCTTGAACGGCTGATTATATAAAAGAAACTGAATTGCTATAAATTTGATTGTCTTCTTCCTGATTCTGTTGGTAGATTGTTTCTATTATACCGTCAAACATGGAAGACATGTTTAAAAAATTAGCTCCGTCTTATAGCACGAGGGGACGCCGTGTGGACGGGTGGAGTCTATCCTCTCTTAGCGAAGTTTCAGAAGAAATTACGAGGAGGGCAAGTTTGGTGTCTGACAGTGTGAGTAATGGAATCAGAAGATTTTCGAGGTATTTCGATGAAACTGACATACAAAAGGACATCATGAATAAGCTGAAGAGTATAAACATAGGCAGTTATAGCTCAAATACACGGTTGGTGCGCCAAAGGAGACTCTCGTGCCTGCCATGCTGGGACGAAAATTTGTCGATACGCCGATTATCCCTGCCAAATAGCATGACCCAGACCCGACCCTATGGGACAGGCTCCGAAGACTTGACAAGCCAGGCTGACGAAAGACGAATGACGATTCCGTCTACCAGAAATAAAGAAGAATACAGAAAGACTGTCGTTAATAGATACACGACGGCTAACAGCAGAGGGGCGTTTAACACTAAGGGAAACTCAAATGCTTCTTCGTCCGAGCTAGAGTCGGGCTATAGATCTATGACAACTTTGCAATCTTTTCCCGATGAGCCCAGATCTATGACAACTTTGAAATCTCTCCCAGAGGAGCCCGTCAAATTTAAAGATTGGAATCCATTCATAACAAACGGATTCTCTTCTGTCGAAAATAAAGATAGCGAAAAGCCCTTGAGTACCGATCACTTGACCGACGATAATAAAGAGGGGAAGCTGTTCTTGAGTTGCGAGTACTCCTCCGACGACAACAAGCTTTTTGTTTTCATTACTCAGTGTGGAAATATTAAAAGAAAATACCGACAACGAAAAATGTACCTCAGCTTTCGTTTGGTAAATTTCGGGAAAACGTCGAAGAAGAAAATTCGCAAGCTGAAAACTCTGTGTGAAGATGATCGGCACACGCACGCTTATTCCATCAAGTATAAATCGTTCGATCACATGAATTATTCCGGAAGCTCAGTACAGATAAAGCTCAAATTGGGTGGTTTCTTCAGAAGAAAGAAGACCTTCAAAATAAAAGAAATTCCTCTTCATACCGTGGACCTAGACCCCCAAATAAGGGAAGAAAACTTATTTTTCTGAAGTCAAACCCCTCCTCGGCGAATTGTTACACAAACAAATCGGGTAGAATGACAATAGTTTGCTGATGTGTGGACACGCCGACTGATATCAGGCATGCTAGTTTGGATCTAAAAGATGAAGAGAATAATTTTTGTTTTCATGGAGGTATGAACCGAAAAACCTAATCACACTTATGTATGAATACGCGAAGCGGATTCATACATTGTGTGATTAGGTTTTGCGGTTCATACCTCCATGAAAACAAAAAAAATATTCTCTTCATTTCTAATAATTTAATAGCATCGAGCGAAAAAAAAAATAAACAAAAGCTTTACAAATTTTGATACCTTTTGTATGGGACTATTTTGTGAGGAAGCGTACAAAATCGCTGCGTGCTCAAAATTTTGTTCATGGAGGTATGAATAATCGTTGGTTCACAGCCTAAATGTCGTAACTACAATTTGAATAAGTCACAAATCCTTCAAAAGCACGTAGCATGAATTTTATGAATGATTTCATTAGACAATTCATTTTTTGATTGACATTGCCGATCTGTCAATTTCCAATTGTATTTTATTTGAATCTATAAAAAGCGGCTATTAAGGTCTGCGGTGTACGTAAAACGAAGGATGTTTCTTTCTATTTGACTCTCCATAAAGTTGTAAGAACCCATTCACAGACGGCCCTCGTCCAAATTGATATGAATAGCAGATGACAAGTAAAGGCTTAATATGGATTTATATATTTTTCAAATTTCTCTGTAGAAAGCATTGTATAAAATGAAGAAATTGCTTGTGACAATGTCTTCCCGATTGTTACTCTTGAGGGGCGCCGATAAGCGTCTTTGTGTGTGAATGGATTAATCGACTATTCCCTTAGACGGTTGTTTTTCGGCCGTCCTTTTGGATTGTCGCCTAGCACTGCGTCGGTGTTCTACCAAACTCTCGTAACTACGGCTTATTCCAAGCTGTGGTTATGAGGTTTCGGTAGCACATCGATGACATAGCTTTTCCTATTTTGAAATTCTAGTCGCTTTTCTTATTCATATAGTGTGATTAAGTTTTTAGATTCATATCCCAATGAGAAGAAAACTACATGTAATTTTTATCTATTTTTTAATTGTTTAATATGTTTCTAGCAATTTGTCTTTGTAAAACATGTACAAACATGACATGAATTGATAATGGTTTGTTTTATACTAGGAATGTTATGTTAACCCTTTCCTGTTCAATCCCTTGTTCTTATGTCCCTTTGATTTTATGATAAAGAAAACGTTGTAGAAAAAGAAGAAATTGCTTGTAACAAGCATTTTTTTCATAATCCACAATGTTTTCTACCCTAATGGATTGTTATTTTTCAATTAAACCCGACTTAAAATGTCGTTTGCAAAATCTTTGAATTTGGACAAGGCTATAATTTTGCAAAACGGGAAAGGGTTAAAGTTGTATTACTAAATATTGTAGGTCTACTGGATTCGAGTCACGTAGGAAAATATAGATATTTCACGAGATTAAAGACGAGAATCAAATGCATGATTTTTTATTAATGCTACATCATTTATTGTATTCAAACAAATTGACTATGTAAAATAAAAGATTTTCAAGAAACTTGTCTTAAATCATTTTTTTGAAATCCTTATAACGTTGATTCTCTTTTTTTTTTTTTTTCAAACTGAGCGATTTTCCCTATCTTCGACCCCTGAGATAGGAACGTATTCGACCCTCGGTACATATTTTCGTGTAGCATAGTACAAATCATCTATGCCGCCGTCATAGCGCAGTTGGTAGCGCGTCGGACTGTCAAATTAGAGGTCTCGGGTTCGATCACCGACGGCGGCACTCATCCTTTCCGTCTTTTTGTCTCTCACCAATGGGTCGATGATCGTAGACCTATGTGGGATAGCAGCTGGAGGCTAGGAAGGGATGTAATGGTAGTACTGGTGTGAGAAATACCAAGATTCCATTGTTAGGTGCTCCAGCCGCCGCGATATAACTGAAAGATTGTTGAAAGCGGCGTAAAGCCCATTCAAAAAAACAAACAAACAAATCATCTTTTAATGCTAAATACTAAATATGAATGCCCTAATCTTATATCTAAGGAGAATGGAGGTTTTTGAACTTGCTGTAATTCAGCGTTTTACTAAACTTTGGACTTCCAGGGTAGGGACATTTTAGATGCCGGAGGTATAATTTTCGAGAAATTGGTAGAGAACCGTATGATTATGCTACATAATATGAATGCATTACTCCTTATGTATTGGGAGGATTTATGGGACGCATGGGTTCGATCCCCGGCGGCGGCACATATCCTTTCCGACATTTGTCGCTCACCAATGGATCGTTAATTGTAAACCTAAGTGCAATAGTAATGGGAGGTAGGAAAGGATGTAATGGTGGTACTGGTGTGAGATATACCAGGAATCAACTTTACAGTGCCCGAACCGCCGCGATAAGACTGAAAATTTGTTAAAAGCGGCGTTAAACCCCATTTAAGTAAAATAAATAAGCATCGGGAGGAGAGGATATTTTGACATTCTCTAAATGGTCGTTTTCCTAAACTTTGGACCCCTCGGACAGGTCTGTTTTTGACCCCGGGTGCATTAAATAAAAACATCGGCAGAGAAGGTTATGCTACATTTCATATATGAATGCTTCAGGCCTTTTAGTTCAGATTTTTTTAACTTGCCCATATTCAGCGTTTTTCCTAATTTGTTACTCCTAGGGCAGGGTCGTTTTTTGATCCAAGATTTAATAAGTAAAAAGATACTTCAACACCATTTAGTTTTGTAACACGCCAAGTATGAATAGTTTCGTCGGAGAAGATTTTTGACCTTGTTTTTATTGAGCGTTTTTCCAAACTTTGGACCTCCGGGGCAATTTTGACCCCAGGCATTTAAGATTCATGTGGTAACGATATATGAGCACATGCGTGACATTTCCAACCATTACACATGAGCGCCTTGTAAAGACTCAGATCAGCCTGTGCATCCGCACAGTCTGGTCAGAGTCTTTACTCTGCGCTCTGTAGATAGATACTGACCCAAAGCTTCTTTAAACAATCAGCGAATATTCTAATTGCCCCGAATGGCTGTCCAGAGTGCTCAATGTGTGCGAGTCGAGCACATACGAAATGGTTGGAAATGTCACGCATGGGCTCATATTTGAAATATAAATGTCCTTGAAGTTAGTGAAAATAAAATTTCAAAAGTTTCTAAAATTTCCTATTTCCTATTGCCACGGCAACAATTTTTCACGGAACTTAATTCTTTTAAAACGTTTTTGTAGAGCTGCATTCACTGCAAAATTTCGGCTTGGACAGCTTTTTGGTTTTGGAAGAGAAGATTTTCAAAGAAATTATGGACGTGCAGACGGACGAATAGACGGGGGATGGACGGACATTGAACGATCACAATGACTGAACACGCACTTTGCATTCAGCTGTACTAAAAAATAGTTTTTATAGACAGGGCTAATTTTCTTATATGAAAACTTGAAAATCTCATCAGAAGGCAATGATTAGCTAGCCCATTTTCACAGAAATAATCTTTCGATGACACTTTTATCAAATTATTGTGAATATGGTGACATTTCGTCGGTTTACGTATGGCATCTCATAACTACAATACGTCCGTTGTATAGCACAGTCCCAAGGGGCCTCGATTTAATTTCTCATCCCAAAAATAAATTTATAAATTGCTGACCACGCCCACAGACCTCTGGCACGATAGTTCTACTAACATATAATAAGACATTAGTTTGCGATATATGTGGTAATGTAAAATAGACAAAAAGTAAATCGATGTTAAGGTAGCTAAACTTTGCAACTATAGCATGAAAAGGATAAACTGTGATTACGACGTTTAATCCATCAATCAACAAAAAAAAGGTGGACATGAATGTCGGAGCACTTCATGATAGATGAGAATAACCAATAAACTTTTGTACTGACAGCTGCAGTCCATCAATTGACCAATCGCTGCCGCTCCCACTCACTCCGTTGGCCCCGCCTGTTGACTCCAAAAGGAAGTTTCTTTTCGATTTTAAACGGCGTCATTTTGCAAATTTATAGCGTGTAACAAAAAAATAGAACGGTTGGTTGGCGACCTAAATAACGTAACTGTATCTTGAATAAGGTGTAGTTACGACGTTAAAGACGCTAAACCAACGAAAATGCTTCACATACATGATAAATAATGTTCGAGTTCAAACCTCACTCCCGGTCTAAACTAATGATTTGATTGATCGATTGTTTCTTTGATTTGGCAGCCACGATTGGTCAATTAGTTTGTTAGGGCTCGAACCTTGATTGCCCAACAAACTGAGCTAAGTGTCAAATCATGCAAACGCTGATCTTGGAAAATTTCTACGCCACCTTCTAGAGGAATATATATAGGAAACCTCCTTTACAGAAGAATATCTAACCCTTTCCTGTACAGTCCCTTCTTTTTACGTCCCTGTAATTTTGTACTATAGAAAACATTGTGGAAAAAGAAGAAATTGCTTGTTACAAGCGATTTCTTCTTTTAACACAATATTTTCTAACCTGTACGTTGGTTACTTTTTAAATTGCACCCACATTTAAATGCCACCTGCAACTTCTTTCTAATTGGACAAGTCTAAAATTAAAAAAAGATAAATAAATAACCAGGAAAGGGTTATAGCCATGAGATGAATAACCGTGAAGTGTATTTCATATAGTATGCGAGATTTACAGTTTCATCCGAGTTCCCTGTTTCGCTTCTATCACAATGTTTTCCTTAACATGATTTCATCATTTGGAGCTGTCTGGTAATGGGTTAATTTATAAAAGGAAAAGAAAGTCGAAACCAATATTCGATTCTTTTTGTATCGAGCATATTATCATTACAAATGACGTACCAAATGCCCGTTTCAAAGACCTACATTTAGCTCGAATTCGAGAGGTGAAAGGTGGAATCACTGTTATGTATGCGCTTGAATCGCGAATAACCGATTAGTTGTGTATATCTATTAACCCACCACCAGACGGCAAAATTTTGGACTGGTCTAAATTGAAGAAGCTGTAGATGACAATTAAAAGCTTATGAAATTATGGATTTTTTCTACCTTTAGGCTAAAAGTATTGTGGATAATGAAAAAAACGCTTGTAACAGGAAATTTCTTTCATTTTCCACAATGTTTTCGAAGGCGTTTTTCTTGGGGCGTCTGAAAGCGTCATTGATTGGGAATTGGTTAAAGCACGCGGGAAATAAAAAAATCTGCTTAGCCCTGCTACGTCAAAACTAACAGCAATTTTCGGGGTATGTTTACATGCATTTGTTAAACTCCACTGACCTCTGACATAGATTCTATTTTGACCGCGAGTAAATTATTTTACTCATCTGGAGGATTCATTACAAAATTAACCAGAAATATATTAATCAGAAGTTTTAAACCCCTTTCTTTGTTATTCACGACTAAAAGCATGCTGTGAGCATTCAGCGAGTACGTTATTTTCTTAATCAGCGATGAAACAAGATGGAAGCAATCACGTTGATTTTCATTTTAAGTTGGTGCGCATGCGTGAAAATGTTAAAACTTGCTTCCGGGTGATCGATTTGAAATACCGACTTTGAATATTCATAACCGCTTAAAATGAGCTTGTGAATGTTGATGACAAACAATTACACATCTGCGGTAAGACTATAATAAGCCTGCTCTTTCGCACAGTCTCCACTGAGCGCTCGATATAAAAGTAATGACATGTATTCTATGAGGATTATTGCTGTTGGGCTTACAAACTGTCGCAACTACAGCTTTATTAAAGCTGTATTTACAACATTTTTCACGCCCAATGACGTCATGGATGTGTTAAGATTTTCCAGTGTCTTCGATAAACACATAGTATATATCCAGAGCTGAAGTGCAAAACAATTGATCTCAACTGTCGAATCGAGGTTCGATCCACGTCCGCAGCAAATATTCTTTTCAAACGATGGTATAATGATCCTGAGCCTAAGTGGTATAAGCAGGTGGAGGAACAGAAGGATATTGGGGTAGAGCTAGTATAATAATTTATCAATTAACAACCCTTGTCACTTAAACAGAAAGTGAACTTTGAAATCAAATATAATTTATACTATTTTGTCGGGTTGGAAACATAAACTTCTTAAATAAAGTTTATTTAAGCAGTAGTTACGACATTTAGGTCGTCAACCATATAAAATGTTTGGCACAAATTTTCTTGATCATTTCCAGTCTAAGTCACAGAATTTTACTCGGCGATCCGTCAAGTCATTTTGATTTCCCGTTCTTAGCGAAGAATGCATTTGCCTTACTACAACGGCGATATTATGTTTATGGGGTTTAACATTGGTAAATGAAGGAAAAAAGTTCTTTAAGCTACAGCATAGTTGATGTATAGGAAATGAAGCTGAATATTTTTCCGTGGTTAAATATTTAAGTACATCAAACTGGTTTCAAAGCACTGATGTTTGACAACCAAACCTATGTTGTACAACTGTCTAAAACGCGTGACAAACTTTCCCCATCACGAAAAATAAGTCCTTATATGGAAATTATTAAACAAGCGCAAATTTGATAAAATAAGGAGTAAGAACCCTGTTAAACAATCCAACCTTGGCGTGACATTTCAGTCATTAAACATTTTGGCAAAGTAAAGACTCATATCATTATGAGCATCCACATATTCTGATCAGAGTCTTCACTGTGTGGTCTATAGGTAGATGCTGACCCAAAGCATCTGTAGACGATCAGCGAGTATTCTGAATGCCTCTGAGTGGCTGTTTAGGCTGCTGAATGTCTTTGCTTCCCAAGCACGAGGAAAGTTGGAAATATCTCTGAACGGATCATATCTTTCTCTGCGTTGACAAAGTGATCAAAAGCGTAACAATTGACCAATTGCTTGCCCAGCCCTCTTCATCCGTTGGTCCCGTCCATTGACTCAAACATGAAGTGCAGCTTCGATTTAAAATGGTATCGTTTTGCAAAATCTATGGCAAGTAGCATGCAACAAAAAGGTAGAATAGTTAGTTGGCGACCTAAATGTCAGAACTACACCTTGAATAAGCTGTAGTTACGACGTTTATTTCACCAAACCAACAAAGACGCTTCACATAAATGGCGGCAAATGTCGGAGTTCAAAGTTAACTTCCAGTCTAAATGAATGATCTCTTTGGTCAACTGATTATTTGTATGATCGCCGCTCTCAATAAAAATCAATAAATCAATCAGTTACTCATTTAGACTGGAAGTGAACTTTAAACTCGACATTTCTGTTCCGGAAAATCGCAGTTTATTTCGACGATTTAACAAGCGGTTTATTAGCAACTCCGGGCCGCGGCCATAGCGCAGTGGTGGCGCGTAGGACTCTTTGTCAAGGGGTCCCGGGTTCAATCCCCGGTCGCGGCGAATATCCTTTCTGACATTAGGCTCCCACCAATGGGCGAATAATCGTAAGCTATGTGGGTTGAGCAGCTGGAGGCTCGGAAAGGATGTTGTGGTAGTACTGGTGCGAGAAATACCAAGAATCCACGGTTAAGTGCTCCAGGCTCCGCGATATGACTAAAATACAGTTTAAAGTTGCGTTATCGCCATTTAAACAATCAATCATTTCTAGCAACTCCAGTGAGTTTTTAAAACGCAGATTACTCAACTGCTGTTAAAAATCAACTAGATCAAAATGGATTTTTTTAACCCTTGTCATGCTGAACCCGGAATATTCCTGTCTTGACAGTAGATATAGACAAAGATCAGCCTGCACATAAGTGCAGTCTGATCTTGGTCCACACCTCCTGTTATCCCCTTCCAGCCAGAGTTGTGTGAATAATCAATTTTCAAAAGAAATATTGACCCTCATTTAGATCTTCCAGTGCTGTTAGTCCCTTGATTTTAAAGCAATTCTGTATAGGATTTTTAGCATGACAATGGTTAAGATTCAATGTGCACAACTTATGTAAGTTATTTGTGTCAAAACTTAATTTTCTTCACTCATGAAGTACACAACACACAAACTTTAAAATCATTTTGATGAAGAACAAGCCTAGTAAGATATATATTTTCAAGCTTTCTTGCTCCAGCTTATTAACTTTAGGTGGCCATTTGAAGAAATGAAGGAGATGTGACTGTTTGAGATCTTAGAACGAGTATTGAAATGAGCTTAGTTTATAAACCTCCACCCCCACCCCCCCCCAAAAAAAAAAACCCAAACTTCTCACAGAAAAGCAAACCTGGTGATCTATACTTTTAAAGCCTTTTGCTAGAAGTTTATTACCTTAATATTTTGAGGAATGGGAAAACTGTGAATATGACAAAAAAATTCTTGATATGTTTCCGACGAAAAGGCAATTTTCCAAAAAAGTAGAAAGAAGTATACTCAATTTTATAGTTAAGTCTTATAACCATTCCAAGACATGCCCTCCTTTTTACGTCCCTCAAGAAAAAACCTTTCGAAACATTGTGGAAAAAGAAGAAATTGCTTGTTTCAAGCAATTTCCACGTTATCCACAATGGTTTCTATCATAAAAGACGACACAAATTAAAATTCCGTCAATTTGAAATTGTCGTCTGCAGCCTCTTTTAAATTGGACCAATCTATAATTTTGATGTGTAGGAATGGGTAATCTAGATGGTAAAATCCCGTAGCCGATACCATACGGTCCATGCGAAATGATTTGAAGTATTTTGCTTAATGCCATATGAAGTATTTGCTATGTTACCATTAAGCGATTATGCATGAAAAGTTAGAAAGATCTGGGCATTTTGGAATTTAGAATTTTTGAATTTGAGAAGAAGCTGTTTAAAGGTTCTATTTTTACCTCTAGGAACTCATAATGCAGGGCTTATGTTGATCCCAGGTTTATAATTTAGAATAGTTTAGTAAAGTATCATTTGATATTTGAAAGATACAAGGCCATGCGATTTTTTTCTAAACGAAAAATCCCAGATCCCACAACATAAGGCTTAGATTGATCCTAGTGTTATAGTTTGAAGTATGTACTATATATGGCTATGCTGCATGCAAAGTTTGAAAGCGTTGGCTCTTATGCGTGAGAAGATTTGTTTAAATCCTTCCTCGTCTCTATATAATTCAATTGTTAGTTTGATCTAT
The DNA here is from genome assembly GCA_946902895.1 of Fragum fragum. Taxonomy (NCBI): domain Eukaryota; kingdom Metazoa; phylum Mollusca; class Bivalvia; order Cardiida; family Cardiidae; genus Fragum; species Fragum fragum. Next base: position 26,135,257 of record OX336373.1, read on the forward strand.
CACGATCAAATCGTTTCGATTGGATGGTGTGAGATCTCTTTTCATAATTCCTTGAACAAAATATTTGAGCATGCAGCTTTTTTGTCTATTTGTGCACGAAGTATATCCGCAAAATTTTATTTATAGAATTAGAATGTTATTTGCTTTGTTTGACTTGATGACATTAAACTATAAAAATTGAAGAGAATAATTGTTTTTTTTAGGTATAAATCTAAAAACTTAACCTCGCTAATGTATGGCCTGATACGGCGTGAGTGCCGCAGTCACAGTGCAGTTTGTAGGGCATCTGACTTCCAACCTTCAATAATGGGGTGTCATGGGCTCTATCATCGAAGGCGGCACATATCCTTTCCGACATTTGTCTCTCACCAATGGTAATCGTAAACCAAATTGTGATAGCAGCTGGAGGATAGGAGAGGATATAATGGTGGTACTGGAGCGAGATATACCAGGAACCCATTGTAAGGTGTTCCATTAGCCGCGATACGACTGAAAAATTGTTAAATGTGGCTTCAAACCCCATACAAACAAACAGATATACGGTTTGATTAAGTTTTTAGGTTCATATATGTTTTTACGATATTGCAAATTATTATATACAAATCAGAGAATTCCAATCCTAAAAGTATTTATCTTTGCACAAAAAGAAACTGATGTGCAAATGTCAATTCTTGGCTTACAATCAACGGTGTTTAGGTCAACAATCGACAATTTTATTTATTTATCTTTTTATTTTCATGGTTCTGGGTACACATTTGCGAACTAACGCCGTTTAATATCGAAGAGGAAGTTCTTGTTGGAGTCAGTCGGTTTGGCCATCGGAATCATTCTCTGGGGCCAGCGATCCGCCAGCCGAACCTTTGATTTGCAGCTGGGATTCGTCTATTAACCCATTCCAACACGGCAAAATTTTAGACTGGTCCAAATTCAAAGGAGCTGCAGACGACAATTTCAAGTTGATGGAATTTTGAATTTTTTTGTCTTTTGGGATAGAAAACAATGTGAAAAATGAAGAAATTGCTTGATACAAGCAATTTCTTCAGATACAAGCAATTTCTTCATTTTCCACAATGTTTTCTAAAGCTTTTTTCTTGAGGGGCGTAAAAAGGAGGGCTTGTGTTGGAATAGGTTAAGATTATGTCACTCGATGATAACGTTAGGAATGACGAAGGGGTATATAGCGATTTCCTCTTTAAACCTGCATTTGATTTATCATTCACCAGAGGTTGCCACGCATGATACAATTGGAAATCCCGCTTCGATTTAAAACGTCGTTAGTTTGCAAAATTTATGGCCAGTGGCACCGAACAAAAAAGTAGAATGGTTGGTTGGCGACCTAAACGTCGTAACTACAGCTTGAATAAGCTGTAGTTACGACGTTTAAGTCGCCAACCCAACAAAAATGTTTTACAATGTTGGAGTTAAAATCTAAATTCCGGGCTTTATTTTTGATTTGATTGGTCGATACATTCCTTGATTGGCAGCAGCGACTGGTCAATTGCGATGACTTAACAATCCTGAGTTGAATACATGATAAATGGATAAACACCTTTAGTTAGCGAATCGCGCTCCTCCATTGGCCGTAAGGATTTTGACCGGAGTCAGTCTTTGGACACATGTTTTGAACAACAATTCAGAGGTTGGGTGGGATTTTGACTTACTTTATGCTTATTCCTCGTATTTACCCCCCAACAAAATGGGTAAAACTCTTTCAATGGGGTTGTCTGTATTTTCATCTGTTCCGTTTAGATGTGCTTCCATTAAAAACCGATTATCAATCAAAATTTCATTTTTTTAAAAGAAAAGTGTGAAATTGAATTATTTGTTAATTAAACCTTATATATTAAAGACGACTCAACTGAAGACCAACAACATAGTTGTGTGGGAAAGAAAGAACAGTATAGAGTGTCATCGCTCCTTTTTAACTAGAATTAGCCAATCGCTGGTTCCGACAATCACTCCGTTGGATCCGCCCATTGACCCCGGCTGGTTGCCGCTAGTAACATTATTTAGCGAACTAAATGACCAGTAGCACGTAACAAAAAGTAGAGTGGTTGGTTGGCGACCTAAACGTCGTAACTACAGCTTGAATAATTCAATAAGCTATAGTTACGACGTTTAAGTCGCAAAAACCAACAAATAATGTCTCACGTAAATGGAGCCAGCGTTAGAGTTCAAAGTTATCTTCCATTCTAAATGAATGATATCCTTGGTCGACTAGTTACTCGATTGACAGTCGCGATTGTTCAATTTGCCGTTTGTCATTCGTCGTTTCATTTCAGAGATGAAGAGAATATTTTTTGTTTTCATGGAGGTATGAACCGAAAAACCTAATCACACTGCATGAATCCATACATTTTTGATTAGGTTTTTCGGTTCATACCTCAATGAAAATAAAAATTTTATCTTCATTTCTTATAATTTAATAGCATTGAGCGAAAAAAACAAGAGCTTTACAAATTTTGACACCCTTTTGTATGGGACTATTTTGTGCGGGGGCATACAAAATCGCTGCGTGCTCAAAATTTTATTCATTGAGTTATGAATATTTTTTTCGACCAATCAGAACACTTGTTTTTAATAGACGAAACTTAATGTTAAATTATATCTATTTGTTAACCAGATATGTCATGCGGATTAATCGAATAGCGATTTCTTTATAAAGAACGCGTGCTTTAATCACGGCCGTTTGAAACCGTCAGTCTTAGGAATGCGTCGCTTTTAAAGTTTGAAAGCTGATTGAATAGTGATCTAGAATACCGCGGCCATAGCGCAGTTTTTAGCGCGTCGAACTTTCAATAATGATGTCCTGGGTTCGATCCCAAGTCGCGTCAAATATCTTTCCCGACATTTGTTTCCATCCAATGGGTAGGTAACCGCAAATCTCTGCGGTATGTGCAACTGAGCCTTGGAAAGGATGTAGTTGTAGGAATGGCGTTGGGAAATACCAGAAACCAATGGTTAGGTGGTCCAGCCGCTACGATATTATTGCAGTACTGTTAAAAATGGCGTTAAAACAAATAAATAGTGACCTGGGGTACACGGGTTTAGCCCCATTGTGAAAGGAATGGATAAGACAGTTACGTCTACCCATTTCCACTAGGTCTGTCGCGTCTTTCTCTCAGGGCGGGGAAATATCAGTATTAAGTGGTCGAGTTTGACTACATAAGCTTAATCCATTCCCACACAACAAAATTGTAGACTGGTCCGAAGCAAAAGGAATTGTAGACGAAAATTCAAAGTTTATGAAATTTTAGATTTTTCCACTTTCTTGGTACAGAAAACATTGTGGAAAATGAAGAAATTGCTTGGTTCAAGACATTTCCTCATTTCCACAATGCATGGTTTCTCAATTGTTTTTCTTGGGGGCGCCAAAAAGTGTCATGGTGTAGGAATGGGAAAGGTACGTCCCTGGTATCAAATGAAAAATACTGCTTAAAAACGGATAGTATTTAGCAGAGGTCGATCAGAGATCGTAATTCAAAAATAAACTTTTAGTCAGCTTAAATAACCATTCGAGATCAAGAAAAGCTGCCAAGAGCGAACAGATTTTGTTTTTTTGTCAATCTGCACACTTTGCACACACTGACAAGTTGCGGACGACGGAGTTGAACATTTAATTTCCGTTTTTAACTCTTGTCATGCTGTATAAATTACTTTGCTAAATTGCTGTAAAATCAAAGGACTGAAAGTACTGATAGAACTTGTTGAAAAAATCAATATTTCTTTTGGAAACCAATTTCATAAACAACTCTGACAGGAAAAGTACAAGCAAGAGGTGTAGATCAAGATCAGACTGCACTTATGTGCAGGCTGATCTTGGTCTAACTCTTCTGTCAAAACTGGAATATTCTTGGTTCAGCATGACAAGGGTTAAGAATGATTTTGATTTACGGCAATTATTTATCTGCTGACGCTTATTCAATTCAAGGTTCTTAGTTGTTCCGCCCGGACATGTTGATCATAGCGTCGGTGCTCGAGCAAAATGTCGCTACTACAGCCATATTAAAGCTGTAGTTGCGATATTTAGCTCGCCTAATGACGATATGTTTCGGGCGATGGTGCCGTTTACTTTCAAAGATTTCGAGTGTGATTTTGGTCTAATATCGTCGTTGTCGTTCTAAAACCTCACCTAGCTGTAGTTACGAGGATTTAGGACGCCCGCGACGATATGGTCATTGCTCGGGAAGTCGAAAGTTGTCAATTAATCAAAACTTGTGACAGTTAAGGTTAGGGGTAACTTTATACATCTTTGAAGACCCAAAGATAAAAGCCCCAGATAAAAGGAGTGATTTCAAATTTAAAAATAAAAGTGTTTTATCATTATAATAACAATTTTATTTTTTGTTCGTGATACCCTGTTCCATAGAGTACCAAAGACAATGTTTTTGGTGCCAGAAGTAATAGTTCAGATTCCCATCGTTCCTTTTTATCTAGAGTCCTGTCTTAAGTCATTATGAAAGGTCAAAGCTTGATCAATATTTAACAAGCAAGAAAAACAAATTCAATGAATTTCTGTTGATACGCGTAAAATAGAAAAACACTGAAAAACAAACAAACCAATAAACAAACAAACAAACAAAAATGGTTGGATACTATAGCGTTTATTTCATTTTACGATCAATATGACTCTGCCCGATAAGCTCCGTTGATAAAGCGCTCGACTTAAAACCTCGAGATCACTGGTTAGAGCCCTTGGCTGACTGAACTAGCAAACTAATTGTCGTTTGGAGTGCGTCAAGCACGTTAAAGAATCAGGCTGAGCTATCCTTAATTTCGTTCTGTATCCCCGTAATAACTAGCCGTCTCCCCGGGACTATCATATATGACCTAGATCAGCAAATAAAGGGTATATCTAAAAAAATCTGATCTACATTTTTCGACCTGAATCAGCTAATAATACTTTAATGTTTGCTTGTTGATTAACTTTTATTTTGTTAGTGTGAATGGAGTTTGACGCCGCTTTTAACATTTTTTTTTCGGTCATATCGCGGAGATTATTAACACTACACAAACTGGATCCGCCATAAACAGGCATCTAAAATTCGGTTGATAAACGACCTACATTCTAGCTCAGTCCATCTCAACTTTATAGAAGATGATTGATTTACGATCTACGATCTGGCTAACCCAATAATGAGTATCTAAAACTTGGCTGACCCTCGATGTACTACTACCAGCTAAGCCAAACTCGGCATTGTTAGAAGCTATCCTTTCGATGGTTTACAGCCTAGACGACCAACAAGCAGGTGTTATAAAGTCAGCTGATCTACGATTCGCCGACTTGATCTGCCAATCTCGAAATTTCAAATGTTGGCTGATTAACGATCAAGGACATAGATCAGTCATTAACGAGTTTCTTTGTCTTGGCTTATATATGATGTTCAACCTTAGACCAGCCAATCACAAAGTCGTAGAAGTTGCCTGATTAACGAATTATAACATATAGCTATCTTAAATCTGGCTGATTTACGAAGTACAGCCTAAATCGGCCAATCTTTACAATGAGAAAAATTGGCTGATTAAAGATCTACAATATAGCTCAGCCAATAACCGGGGTATCTTAAACCTGGTTGATCCTAGCTCAGCTAATCTGAACATTGTAGAAGTTGGTTGATTTACGATGTACGACCTAGCTCCCCTTTAACGGGTATCTAAAACCTGGTTGATCCTCGAGGTACGACCCGTTTAAGCCAACCTCGACATCGTAAAAGTTGGGGATTAACGATCAATGACGCAGATATATAAAATTTGGCTAATATACAATGTAGCGCCTAAAACAGCCGATCTTCACATTGTGAAATTGACTGATTAACGATCTGCGACCTAGATAGCGCAGCCAATATCAGACATCTAAAACTTGGTTGAACTGCGTATACAACTTGGTTCAGTAAATCTCGACAACGAAGAAATTAGCTGATTAACAATTTACGGCCTAGATCAACCAATAAGAGGTATCTAAAACCCGGCCGATCTTCGATGTTCAACCTGCTTCAGCCATTAACAACCTTGTAGTATGAAGAAGAAAAAATGTTATAATGAAGAAATTGCTTGTCACCAGCAATTTCTTCATTTTCCTCAACATGGCTTTTTTTCCGAAAATTGGGAAGAGGCCATAGCTTTTCAAAAAGGGAATTCGCGTGAACTCTTGTCAAATTGGGAAAAGGTTAAATAAAACAAAAAAAAAAAAAAAAAAAAAAAACATGACAGAGAGCAAAACATCTAAGCCATTATCATGTGATCAAAACAGTAAACAAGACTATGGTGTTTATTAAGATAAAACTGATAATACTTTAATGAAAAAAAAAATAAAAAAAATAAAATAGTTTTTTGGCATATTAACATTATTCCTTATTGTTTACGATTTACTACTTAGCAAATCTCGACAATGATCAGTCAATCACAATTTTTTTTTTCTTAATGATGGCACAAGAACGATGTGTGGTCTAGCTCAACCAATTCTTGGCATCATCGAAGCTGGATTTTAAACGATCTACGACCTAGATCGGTCAATCACGGCTTACTAGAAATCGGTTGATACCTCTTTTTGGCTTAACCCATTCAAACATGACAAGATTTTAGACCGGTCCTAATTCCACAAAAAAAAAAAAAAAAAAAAAAAAAAAAAATGTAGATGACAGTTTTAAGTTAGTGGATTCAGAAAAATATTTATCTTTTATGGCAGAACACATTGTGTTTTCTTCATTTTCTACATTTTTCCCTAAGCTCTTTTCCAAGATTGCGTAAAAAAGTGACTTTGTGGGAACGGTTTAAGTCGAGCTCGTGATATCCATGCCATTGCATATAGAACGTCGACGTACTGAATTCATTCGCTCTATCTGTGACAAATGACTCGTTTATCGGAAGATATTCGAAAAGTGCATTGATAACCGATCTTGACGGGGATAAACCCACACCAAATAAGCTTTCTTTGTGGGCGAAAGAAAACTTAAAGCTATTTATACTAGAATACGTACCAAATGTCGCGCTCTTAGATCTCTTCCGAAATGATTTATTTGAATTGCCTTATGCCACTATAGGGAAATCGAAATAAGCAATAACCATTTTCTCAAGTGAAATTGGCCAATCGTGGCTGTCAATCAAAGAAAAAATCAAAGGACAATCAAACCATTAATTTTGACTCGAAGTGGATTTGGAACTCCTAACTTGGCCGCCGTTCATGTGAAGCATTTTTGTTGCCTTGACGATTTAAACGTCGTGACTATAGCTTATTCAAGATGTAGTTACGACGTTTAGGTCGACAACCAACGCAGTTTCAAAATCGAAGTGGTACTTTTTGTCGAAGTCAATGGGTGGGGCCAACGATTGGTTAGTTACTATACCGCAGTAGTAAAATTAACAGTTTTGTTCTCTATCGAATATCGCAACTATCATTCTAGATGTTCTGATTTGCGGTGATAAAGACCTTCCTTACCCTGAAAATGTTGGTTTAATTTTTAGAGGTGCAGCGACCCGCTTAAATTGGAGATAGCAGAAGGGGTAGACTGTAAGAGATATGTCAATTCCGTTTCTATTGGACGATTATAGTCATGATATTGAAATATTTTTTCGTTGTCGAACTATGTGTGTGTATTTCCGTTTATTCATCATCGCTACCATAGCACATGCCCATGTGAGCGACGCCCCTAGAAGACGGTTAGTTGATACGGGGATCATGTGCAAGGATACAGGACAAAACTGTTGAGAGCTCCGTCTGGTTCTTTAACGTGCTCGATGGGTAGCATCGTCACACAGGGCCTCGGTTTAATGTCTCATCCGAACGGTTTGTAAATTGATATGGTCAGCCCAGGGGGACCCAAGCCCAGGGCGCGAACCGTGTCGAACTATATAGCAGCATTCTCGAATACATAACAGAGCGGGTACGGTCGGGAGAGGTGGTTACCAGTCAACTCGGCCCATTGAATCACCAAAAGATTAAAGCTGTCGATCAAAGAATCAGTCGAACAATCAAATCACTCATTTAGACAAAAAGTCACTGTTAACCAATCTTGTCGTACCAAGCCGGCGGCGAGCGTTCTACTTATCTTACTTATTAGAGAAAAAGATGATCTCAATATCCCTTCACTCGTGGGGATGCTGTGAACCCTGGACACCGATTTTAACCGACATATATTGGGGGGGTGATAAATAGGCTTAAAAATGCTTTATGATTGGGTTCACTTTAGAAAGGGATCCGCTGAATAGTGTTCCGTGACTTCGGAAAGGGAGTATTTGTTGCATGAAAGAAAGTTGCATTCCTTAAATTGATATGCTGAAATAGTGAGTCTTTCTAAAATGAGTTGCCTCAACAGTAAGGGAAAACCAAGTTATCTGTATCACAAGGAAACTCAGGCAGCGCCCAAGCGCCTTAACTAATACCGTTGTTCCTTTGATTAAACGTTCACGTGACTATCATGTGACTCAGACCGAAAAACAAAACGATCTCATCTCGGAAATCCTAGAGAATAGTTCGCCGATTAGTGATTATAGTAGATATTGTTCTGATAGACAAAATCAAACAATTATTTTTACCTTATATGCAATGATATGAATAATCGAGCGGCGCCTTGTGATCCGTAAGCCATGGCCTTGAGAGAAGTAAAGCTTTGTCTTCTTGGAGTAAGTAATGAAAAGCTATGAATCCAATGTCGCGCATCTATTGTACATAAAAATCGTTTCAATTGTCATTTATTGTTGTTTATACCTTGTGGTCATCTTTGTATTGTTCTCTATTTTTTTAAAACTATTATATAGGGCGCTAAATGACCACAAATGTTGATATGCTATAAAACGCCAATCAATCAAAGTACACCATTGTCAAGGTAAAACATATCTTTGGTTGTATATTCAATATGTACAGGTCTGAAAGCAGTTGACACAAATCGCATGTCTATTGTCACCACATATTGGTCGTTCAGTTGTATTTATGTCTTCTATATCATCAGAGGAATGTAGGACGTTTTGGCCACGGACGTTTTGGCCAGGACGTTTTGGCCACGGACGTTTTGGCCACCACTATTGGAAAAACGAACGTTTTGGCCAAATTCATTTTATACGTACTTATTTTAGATTATGAAGCCAAATTATTAGTATTTCTTACTAAAAACAAATAGTATTATGTAATGATTATTTGAAAATTATGATTTTGATTTTTTTTACTCAATGTTTTCCTTAAGCATTTTCTTCTTTTGTCTTAATATTCGGAAACATTCAGCAACATCTCTTCTCTCAATATTTTCCATGATACAACATACACATTTTCTAATTTTGACATCAATTATGTTTTTGTCTGAAACCATTTTCAAATTAGAGCAGTCACAGTCTAAAATTGTATTGTTGATAAAAAAGACATTTACAAGTACAATGTTGCACAGAAAATTTGAGGTAAAGGAGAAAATGCTGAAAATTAGTTTTTTGGGGAAAGAATTTTCCAACTGTCATCTATGTTTTTCTAACTATCAAATAATAAATCTTTGAAATATCGTCAGCGGGAGCTTTCAATAAAGAAGAGTTTATATGTCGCTTCACTTCATCAGAGTCAAGGCTTGGATTGTCTAATGGTAGCTATTTTGAGTACAGGTTTAAATGTTATTAACATAGCTTTTTATCTTCATATCTGACTAAGAAAATTAAAGTTTCATTTATATATTCTCCTTGTTTCTTCTTTTAATTGACCATTTCCAAATTGATGAGAAATTGGTGGAAAAATGTTCTTTTCCTTCTTTTTTTTTGATGTTTTCCAAAGTTTCCAGTAATAGGGTTGTCAAAACTAAAATATCATGAAACTGTTATTCAATGGGAATGATAAATGGGAAAATGCTGGTTATCTATATACATGTATTTACTAAGAAATAAAATAACCATTATGATCAATAGGAGAGGAGAAAACATTTATGAAAGATGAAAAAATGCTCAAAATCTATAATAAGTACATTTAAAATGAATTTGGCCAAAACGTCCGTTTTTCCAATAGTGGTGGCCAAAATGTCCGTGGCCAAAACGTCCTGGCCAAAACGTCCTGGCCAAAACGTCCGTGGCCAAAACGTCCGTCCTCCCATCTGAGGGGTATAAACCCTTTCCTGTTTGGCAATTTTTTAGACCTGTCCAAATTTAAAGATTTTGCAGTTGAATATTCAAAGAGGATTTAATTTGAAAAATGAACATTCAGTTGGGTAGAAAATATAGTGGAAAAAGTAGAAATAGCTTGTTATAGGCAATTTCTTCTTTTTCTACAACATTTTCTTAATTAGAAAATCACAGGGATGTAAAAAGTAGGGATTGAACAAGAAAGGGTCAATACATCCTAAGAGCCACCCATACGAGCAGAAGTTGGGAGATTCTTGTACCCTATCAACCAAAAAATGAATGGCTACAGAGGCTTATTCTAGCTGAAGGCACCATGTTTTGGTAACACAATAACAATACTTGAAGAACAATTTTATTCTTTCGAAACAAATTGGTAGTTATTGTCAAAATGATTGTAATAATAATGATAGCAATGATAAGAAGTATGTTGATAAGATAGATTGTCTTAACAATAATGGTGATAAAAAGTACATTACCAATCAGGGTTTTCACTAGTACCAAAAAATCAAGAGTCGTTGACCTTTTAGCCAAAATTTTCAAGAGTCAAAATTGAAATCTCAAGAGTCAAAATGTGTAATGCTACCCCACACCAATAATAAAGAAAAAAAGCTTGATATAATTTATAATGAAAAAAGCAACAAAAACCAATAGAAATACAATGCCTCAGATTTTACTCTGTCTAACCTAGGACATTTCTCCAATTTGACAGTATTCTCCTTTCAATAATTTAACCCATTCCCACTCAAGCCCTCCTTTTTACGCCCCTCATTTAAAGAGCTTTGGAAAACATTGTGGAAAATGAAGAAATTGCTTGTATCAAGCAATTTCTTCATTATCCACAATGTTTTCTACCTAAAAAGACGAAAACAAATTAAACTTCCATCAACTTGAAATGTCGTCTGCAACTTCTTTCAATTTGGACCAGACTAAAAATTTGTTGTGTGGGAATGGATAAATTTCAGGGAAATATTAGTGTTCATGAAAATATTATATGTTAGAAACAGTTTTAGAAAATTTCAAGATTACTATGAGGATCAAATTCTCTTTTATTTTTCATAAGAAAAAGTGTCAAGATTATCAAGTAAAACTCATGACATTTTTTAGCAAATTTTTTGTTGATCTTATTTGAATTTTAAATCATTTTTTGCGAAGATTTTTGATAAAGGTATTTATGAACAAGTAAATATATATATTGTATTCTCTTCACCTCAATTATCGTGCATGTAAGGAACCCGGGGTTCAGTACCAATCAAAAAATGTTTTTCATCGGATGAAATAGTTTTTATATATCTTACATACTTTTAATTTATCTTTTAGTAAAGTTTTTGTCCAGTTCTATTCTAAACTTCTACATGAAATCATGTTGAAAGTTGCCTTGTTGACCCTTTAGAAATTTTGGATTGCTTCTGCAGTTATCATGCATCTTACAAAAGAGAGTGTCTATGGCAACCAAAAAGAAGCAAATTTATTGTTTCAATTTTTGTCATCCATCTTTTCTTTTAAACAATTAATCTAGAAGATTTATTTGATGTAAGTTTTAGTTTAGAGTTATGAAAACTCATGTTAAATTTATCCCCTGTCCCCTATTTTGTGAAATGTATTATTTAGGGGTCAATTTTGCATTTCCTTGTATGGTATGGGTGTTTCTCACAGCAACAGTTACGGGCCCCAAAAACTAAACATCCTGTGCAAAAATAAGGTCACCAAAGTTCACTGGGGCTCCTTAGGGGCCATGCACGATAACATAGGTATGCATGATAATTGAGTTTTGACAATATTAAAGAAAAAGGATTAAACATGAATTTCACAGGAGTTGAATAACTGTCAATTACAATGCCCATTGCATGCCCAGTAGCTGGAGAATGTTAACCCTTGTCCTTCTGAATATGTATCCTTTCTTCATAAATTCTAATTTTTTCTCAAATTTAGATCTACTTTGTGTTCAAATATGTGTTCAATACAAAGAGAACAGCAGGTAGTGTAGACTAAGATCAGACTGCACATCAGTGCAGGCTGATCTTAGTCTACACACCTTCCACAGCTATTGTCAAAACAGGAATATTCCAGGAACAGCATGACAAGGGTTAATTACCAAGCAAGCTTGGTGTAATCCATGATGGGGACGTATAATTACATATTCAATTATTTATTTTCCATCAATTTGGAAAACTTATGATGACCCTTGAGGCATGGCTTATTATCTTGAATAATCAATCATCACACACAGAAATATTTTTGTGAGTATTTTTTTTTATTTTCTGTGCATCAAAACCTGTGGTCTGAAGTCAAACAGAAACCCTGCCAATATTTAAATCAATCAGAAAATTGTGACTGAATTTAGCATTATTCACACTATTTGGTTATTCTTTTCTTAGCAGAATAATGGAAAAAAGTTTCTTTAACCCTTTCCCTTTTAATTCCTGGTTTTTACGTTCATGTGTTTTTAAGTTCCTGTGTTTTTATACTTGAGAAAACATTGGGAAAGGAAGAAAATGCATCTATTTTCTACCTTACTGATTTTTTTCAATAAAGTTTAACTTTAAATTTTTGTCTTTAAAATCTTTGAATCTGGACCAGTCTATAATTTCAGAAAAAGGGATAGGGTAACTTTGACCCTTGGTTGAATTAGAAAGTGGTCTCTCACAATCCTACCTGATGGACTAGGTATGGCCTTGACAGACCTAAACAACAATCTGATGCTCTAATGAAAAATAATCCTTTATGCTCCGAACTGTGAATTGCTATTAAAGTGATAAGTATTAATGATTACCACACCATGCCTATAAAGGAAGTAATAGATATTCATGTTTAACCCATTCCCACACAATCCCTCCTTCTTATACCCCTAAAGAAAGACTTTAGGAAAAGAAGGTTGAAGATTTTCAACCTTCTTTTCTACCCAAAAGACAGATACTCAAAATTCTCATAGCTTGAAATTATTGTCTGCAACTTCTTTGGATTTGGACAAGTCTAAATTTTTCATGTGTTGGAATGGGTAAGGTATTTATTTTGAAAGCTGTTAATAATGTTTATCATCCTGCTAACTGCCATTCCTATAAAATTGTATCAAGGTTAGTGAGATTTTATCTACTTTATTTTTCATGTCCAAGATGAAGCCATACCATTATAGTCCTAATGTCGACAATGACATATTCAAACACAATTACTCTTTTTGATACCCCAAAGATTAAAAACTTTGGAGAACATTGTAGAAAATGAAGAACTTACTATTTTCAAGTGTTTGTTCATTACCCACAATGTTCTCTACCATAAAAGACAGATATTTTTGAAATTTCATTAAAAATGTCTTCTTTAACCTCTTTCAAGTTGGACCTGTCTAAGAGTATGTTGTCTGGTAATGAGTTAATTTAGCAACTTATTCTATGTCCAAAGTAATTTAGAGCAATAAAATAATGATAGAAAATCAAAAGTTATTTTAGAGTAATAAAGTAATTTTAGATCACCAAAGTAACATTTAGCAATTTCTTCATCATCCACAATGTTTTCTGCCAAAAAAGACCGGTTTGGATTAGCAGACAATAATTCAAAGTGGTTTCTAGTACTTATAAATGAACGTGTATTCAGGATAGAAGCCATCGTCATAGTGCCATTGGTAGTGCATCAGACTCCCAATCTTCAATCATGAGTTGTCATAGGTTCAATCCCCGGCGCGGCACATATCCTTTCTGACATTTGTCTATCACCTATGGGTGGATAATCGTAAACCTAAGTGGGATAGCAGCTGGAGGCTAGGAAAAGATGTAATAGTGGTACTGGTGCGAGATATACCAGTAATCAATAGTTAGGGTCTCAAGCTGCGATATGACTGAAAATTGTTAAAAGCGTCATTAAACCCATTCAAGCAAACAATTCAGTCTAAAAAACCTATAGAAAATAGAGGACTTACTTTTGACAAGCAATACCTCTTTTTTTACAATATTTTTCATAGCTAATTTTCTTAGGACTGTGAAAGTGTAGGATTGTGTGTTAATGGGTTAAATTTCTTATACCACATGAATCTACTGATGCTTTGAGTCACCATGACAGATTGGCTCAACTTTAAATATTTTCATTAGTGACTTTTTTCACAACGTTTATCTTGAAAATAGTTTTCATAAGTAGTTTTTTCCTCAATTTATGAAGAATTGCACCTTTTATATTCAGATGTCACAAGATCCTAGGGTAGTTAATTGAAGAGGGATCACGTATAGGCACATAAAAAGGTTAAACATTTCTATCCTAAGTAGTTGCTTATACTTTTTTCTCCCTATTTTCAGCTTTTTATCTGCTCTTAACCCCATTCCCTCACAATGACGCTTTTAAACGCCTCTCAATGTGAAAGCTTTAAAAAACATTTTGGAGAATGAAGAAATTGCTTGTTTATTATCCACAATGTTTTCTACCCTAAATGACAAAGATTGTGAAGATTTAAACATTGTCATCTGCAACTTCTTTGGATTTGGACTGGTCTAAGATTTTGATGAGTGGAAATGGGTTTTAAAGGAATGCACTTTCAGGGTACTTGCAGTACTCAAATTTAATCCATAAACATAACTATCCCTGCCACTGATTCTGACAGAAACCTTGTCTCTGGATATTTTGCGAATGTAGGGTCACTTACACCTTACAAATCATATAAAATTATTGCTAAAAGGGTGACCTTTATGTCATAACTACAGCTTTTAAGTCGCAAGATCAACAAAAAATCTCCAGATAAACGTCGAGCAATGTCAGAGTTCAAGTTTAAACAATTCTAACACAGTGACACTTTTTGACGCACCTCAAGAAAAACAACTGGGAAAACATTGATCAGGTTGCAAGAAATTTCAGAGCCCCAGCATAGTGATTGATGCATCCAGGCAACTCTTGATTATTATTCAACCTTTTTCCATATGAAACATTTTAGATTGGTCCAAATTCAAAGAAGTTACAGATGACAATTTATAGTTGATGAAGTTTTGAAAAAAAATGTCTTTTGGGATAAAAACAATGTAGGTAATTAAGAAATTGCTTGTAATAATTTTTACAAAAACTTTGTTCTTGAGGGGTGTAAAAAATGTGTTTTTGTGTGGGATTTGGATAACTGAAAGGATCAAACAAAACTTCATTTCTGTAACACTATATTCGACAGGATTCTGGTGTTGGGAAGTCCAGTATTGTACTTCGATTTGTGCGGGACCAATATCAAGACAATATGGAGAGTACCATAGGGTAAATACTAAACTCATTATTAGACAGTATAATTTTAGAGTAGTCCAAATTGAAAGAAGTTATTGAGGACAATTTCAAGTTGGTGGAATTTTGAAAATCTTTGCCTTGTGGGGTAGAAAACATTTTGGATATTGAAGAAATTGCTTGTTACAAGCAAATTCTTCATTGTCCTCAGTGTTTTCCAAAGCTTTCTTCTTGAGATGAGTAAAAAGGTGGGATTGATTGGGAATTCATTTTCCACAATTTTTTTTTCAAACTTTTTTGCAAAAATGTCATTTTGTGCATGTATTGGCTAAGGCTTCTATATCTGAACCCGTTGTATAATCGGTATTGGTAAAATATTGTTGTTGTTGTTCTAAAACGTTGTAACTACAGCTTTATTAAAGCTGTAGTTACAACGTTTTAGAACGACAACAACAATATGTATCAGCATCTAGGATTTTTAGCAAGTTTTTTTTCAGAGAAATTTCCGTGAAGTCTAGTTTTGTAACGGTGCTAAAACATTTTCTGAGATCTCTGATATATAACTTACGAAATCCTGTTCACAATATAATTCACTATCAAGAAATTAGTCTATCATGACTTTGCATGTGTTTGCCATGTAAAACAGGGTTTTGATCTTCAAAGATCCTAAAATGTCTCAGTTTAATCCTTAGAAATTTTCAAGGGTCAAAATTGGATACTTAGAATCCTCAAATTTTCATCTAGTGAACTATTGAAAATACAGTTGACATTCATTATCTTGAAATTGGAAAGCTCAAATTAATGGATATCTCAAGGTCATATTCAAGACCCAACATTATCCCTTATTTCATATAAAACTGAATGTTTATCTTGAACCAGTAAAATCCGCAATTTCTGATTCTGATCAACAAGTCTTTGACACTTATCAGATTAAACTGATGGTTGGGAAAGGGTTATTTTGATAAGTGTTTCTCAAATGCATCTTTTTTCAGCGCGTCTTTTATGACAAAGCGGATGACATTAGGAGACAGATCTTTTGTATTCCAAATCTGGGATACTGCAGGGCAGGAAAAGGTATTATTTATTTTTAGCTCAACTTTGCACAGTCTTGCAAGGCTAATGTCATTGTGGTGAATATTATCATATTAACCCATTCCTACACAATAAATTTCTAGACCAGTCCAATTTAAAAGAAGTTGCAGAGGACAATTTAAAGTTGATGAAATCTTTAAAATCTTTGTCTATTGGGGTAGAAAACATTGTGGATAATGAAGAAATTGCTTGTGACAAGCAATTTCTTCATTTTCCACAATGTTTTCCAAAGCTTTATATTTAGAGGCGTTTAAAAGTATCTCTGTGTGGGAATGGGTTAAAGTTCTATGATGCTTTGCAGTGAATTATTAAGATTATCACTGACATGAAAAGGTTTGGTAGATTTAGCGCTGCTTTGTTCATTTCACACTACTGAACGCCATCTCAGCGGACCAAAGTCACTATGATATCAACAGGTTGCTGTGTAAGTCACATACAAAATGATGGGCTTTGCGTGATTTTGTTTTAAAAAAATCATGTTTTATCTTTTTATGCAAAAAGGAGATAGAATAATCTTTTTGTGTGTGTGTGTGTAAGATAGATATATTTTTCATTTCATGTACAACAAAGGCTATATTTTCAAATGTGGTTCCACCATATAGAAAAAAGCACCTTTTGTTGTTTGCTTAATTTTTTCATCATGCACTATGTTTTTTTTACCTTAAAAGGATGAAAAATAAATGAAATTTCAACTTCGTATTATTGTCATCTGCTTCATCCTTTAATTTGGACCAGTCTTAAATTTTGTTGTTTGGTAATTGTCTGATTTTTGAATGATTAACCCATTTACCACACCATTAGCATTTAGACTAGTCTGAATTCAAAGAAGTTGCAGACAATAATTTTTAGTTGATGAAATTGTTAAAATCTTTGTCTTTTTGGGTAGGAAAATAATTCTGGATAATGAGTAAAAAGCAATTTCTTCATTATCCACAATATTTTCCAAAGCTTTTATATTGATGAGCGTTTAAAAGTGTCATTGTGTGGGAATGGAATAAGTCTTGGACTATTTAATGTCAAATTTTTATTTACCGGTATTATGGTATTTTCCTTCTAGCTGGCTTTGTGTTGAACCACTGCCTTCAAATGTTGACCTATTTTGGGAATTTTAGAATTAACAACTGTATAAAATTATTATCTCAAATATATCAGCATATGGTGATAAAATTACCTAGGCTGAGAAAATCTTGGATTTAACCTAGAGACTGTTTCAGTGTTGTGTCCCAAAATTTTGAAACTTTGAAATGGTGTATGCAACCTCTTTCAATTTTGACATGTCTGAAATTTTGTAATCTAGTGGTAATCAAACAGTCTTATTGTCCCATCCCACAAATTCAAACTTTTATAACCCACAGGAAAAAAGATAAGGAAAATATTATGGAATAATCAGAATTTACTTGTAACAAGCAATTTCTTCATTTCCTGCAATTATTTGATCAACTTAATTTTGACGTCTGCAACATCCTTATGCCCCCTACCCACCTACAAGGTAGAGAGGAGTAAAATTGCTTTCACTGTGTCTATCTGCCTGTCCATCCGTAGACTTTTTCCTTGAAACTTTACACAAATGTTGCTAATGACCCAAGGAAGTGCCCTTTTGCGGTCACACAGGTCAAATGTCAAGGTCACAATTGAACTGTGATTGAAAACCATTTTTCGTGCTCTAACTCATAAGCCATTTGACACAGGACCTTGAAACTTTATACTCATCTACAAAGAGCCAAGTAGGTACCCTTTGGATTTCGGGTAATGTAGGTCAAAGGTCAGCTGTGCTACTTGAGTGACAAAATGCTGGAGGGATCTATATGTCTGCTATGCATCTATTCTAGTTGGTCTAATGGACCTGTCTAAAGTTTTGTCCTCTAATGAATATATTAGCATTGAGTTTGACAATGATGCAGTCAATCTTGCTTGAGTGACCACCTCTATTAAGTGACCACTTCCCTTTACCCATTACCAGACAAAAAAATTACACTGTTCCAAACTGAAAGAAGTTGCACACATTAATTTAAACTTCATGAAATCTGAGATTTTTTCAATATTCTTGGTTGAAAACATTGTGGAAAATGAAGAAATTGCTTGAACCAAGCAATTTCTTCATTTAACGCAATGTTTTCCCAATTGTTTTTCTTTAGAGGCATCAAAAAGAGTCATTGTGTGGGAATTGGTTAATCAACCACAATCAACATCCCTATTCCAAAATCAAAAGCTCTCGTAAAGAAGTTGTCCCATTTGCTAAAAGCATATCGTACCTAAATCCAATTTTATTAGAACTCATTAGAATCATCCCAGTGAGACAATTCTTACGAGTCCCAACAATATAGGATTTCATAAGAAATCTGTAATAATATATGTATGCACTTGAGTCAGTATTTCAAATATTATTACACAAAGATATGTTTTAAGCGACCATTCTCTTAAGCGACTGTGTTTTTGTCATTACATGAGTGGTTGCTTAACACAAGATTTACTGTACACTGTACTATCATTATGTTACAGTATAGAGCTCTTGCTCCGATGTACTATAGAGGTGCAGCAGCTGCCATTATTGTTTACGATGTTACTAGAGAGGTTAGTGATCCTTTTGTCTCACGCTCACCTGAGAACCCTATGTCCGGTGTCTGCGTCCTGCGTCTTCCGTCAACAGTTTCTTTGACCAACATCTCCCAAAAATTCTTGGCCAATTTCAATCAAAGTTTGAAAAAATTCCTTAGGGAGTCGCCTTTAGAAATAGCTAAAATAATTGACATAGTTTGAGAACTCTGGTTGACATGGCAACTATTTCATAAAAATCTTCTTGTGACACAGAAGGCGTAGTGCAATACAGAAAGACGGTATCTCCTCTCAAACCTGGCAGAAATGTTCATAAGGTGGTCCTCTTTCACATTGATCAAAATAAAAGAAAGCAATTGAAATCTCTAGTTGCCATGGCAACATAAGTGAAAGTGAAATCTTTAAAAATCTTCTTCTGACCTAGAATGCTGGTGTAGAGAGCCTCAATATTTACATGAAACATTAGTATATTGACCTCTTTCAAGAATGCTAAAGTCATTACCCAGGGACCCCAGGGGTGGAGCACCAAGGGGATGGAGTCAGAAATAAAGAAGGAATTTTAGAAAGACATTTCCTTCCATACCTTTGTGCTAATTTGAACAGATACAGTAGAAAACTGGTTCCCAGATGGGAGTGAGTTAAATAGGAAAAAAGATGATGACAGTGTAAAAGACAATCTAAGTATCAAAAGTCTATAATTAAAAAAAAAGTAATGTTCAATCCCTGAAAGATAAGGTAATATTTGGGATCAGAATTTTAATATTGAAAAGTCTAATAAAACTTAACGTCCATCTTAACCCAGTCCCACAAAAAACACTTTCTAAAGTCCCTAAGTGAATAAGCTTTGGAAAACATTGTTGTCAATGTAGAATTTGCTTATTCCTAGCAATTTCTTCTTTATCAACAATGTATTCTTCCCAAAAGCACAAACATTTTTAAAATTTCATTAACCTCAAATTAATTGCTGACTGTAAATTCTTTCAATTTGGACCAGTATAAAATTTTGTCGTCTGGTAATGGGTTAAATCATATATTTTGTCTACTTCTGTCCTCTATCATTTGAGCTCGTGCGTGACATTTCCAACCATTACACATGTGCTCCAAGTAAAGACTCAGATCAGACTGTGCATCCGCACAGTCTGATCAGAGTCTTCACTCTGCGCTCTGTAGATAGATACTGACCCAATGCTTCTCTACACAATCAGCGAATATTCTAATTGTCCCGAATGGCTGTCTAGGGTGCTCAATATGTGTGAGTCACGCACATGCGAAATTGTTGGAAATGTCACACACAGGCTCATTTTTGATTTACTGTGCCTCCTAATCTTGTAGTTGAGAAAAGGAATTGTTATTCTATTTAACCCTTGTAATGCTGAACCCAGAATATTCCGGTTTTGGCAGGAGGTGTAGACTAAGATCAGACTGCACTTATGTGCAGGCTGATCTTAGTCTACACCTCCTGCTTGTACTTTTCATGCCAGACTTGCTAATGAAGTTAATTTCTAAAAGAAATATTGACTTTTGAACAATAAGTTCTATCAGTGCTTTCAGCCTTTTGATTTTACAGCAATTTAGTTACGTAATTTATACAGCATGACAAGGGTTAAAATTGTAAAGGCAGTCTTCTTTTTGTAGAAAGTGAAATTGCCCTTTTCCTCACAATCCCGCTTTTTTACCCACCTCAAGTAAAAATTTGTATAAAAGATTGTGGAAAATGAAAAAAAAGCCTGATACAAGTAATTTCTTCAATTTCCACGATGTTTTTTGTCATAAAAGATAAAAATTTTCAAAATTTTATCAAATATTAGTTGTCATCTGCATTGTCTTTATACTTGGACCAGCGCGAATTTCATCATCTGGGAAAGGGGTGATGGAAGTTAACACAAGAGTTGAGATCCGCATACTTTTGTTAACCCATTATCAAAAGACAAATTTTAGACTGATTTAATTTAATTTATGAATTTTCTTATTTTTCAACTTTCTTGATAGAAAACATAGTGGAAAATGAAGAAACTGCTTGTTACAAGCAATTTCTTTACTCTTTACAATTTTTCCCCAATTGTTTTTCTTTAGAGGCATCCAAATTGTCAATGTGTAGTAGTGGGTTAAATACAGTTTCTTAACTCATTTCAGGCCTCATACATAGCTGTGAAAGACTGGATACAGGAGTTACGAAAGAATGCCACCATGAATCTTGTGATAGCTATTGCTGGAAATAAATGTGATTTGAACGATCTAAGAGAGGTCAACATTGAAGGTATGTTTCTCTAGAATTCGGGATGTAATTGAGACTTGAAACTGTTAACCCTTTCCTAGTCAAACCCATGATTTTAAGACGCTGTGATTCTATACTTAAGACAATATTGTGGAAAAAGAAGAAATTGCTTGTAACAAGCAATTTCTCCTTTTACCACAGTATTTTCTACCACATAGGATGGTTTCATTTCAAATTGAATTCCATCTTTATTGTCTTCTGAAACCTCTTTGAATTCGGACCAGTCTAAAATTTCTAAAAACGGGAAAGGGTTAAGATATATGGTACTGACAATCTGAGAAAAGACAGGTAGAGATGTGATGGCTTCAGGGGAGGTAATTTGTAGTGATATGCAAATTAGAAAAACCCCTCTAAGTACATATAGACAAAGTCAACCCATTTAGGAGTCGGCCCGATTAGCTCAGTAGTTAGAGCACTTGACTTCAAACCTCAAGATCACAGGTTCAAGTCCTGGGCTGATGGGCTGACTACATCAACTAACAAACTAATTGTCTTTCGGATGAGACCATAAAGCAAGGCCATGTGTGATGGTGCTATCCACCCAGCATGTTAAAGAACCAGACAGAGCTCTCAGCAGATTCATCCTGTATCATTGGACTACCCCCTTAACAACAAACTGTCTGTTGGGGGACGTCGCTCATATGAACATGTGCTATGGTATCAATGATAAATAACCGGAAATACACACAACCCATTTAGGGTTGATTATCCTTTTCTCTGAATGGATTAACTTTGTCTACCAGTTCTGCACATTACCAAGGATAAATGTTTGTTTCAGTGTGACAAAAGCTATATTTTCATGAGTGTCTTGATGAAATCCTTGGCAAGTTCAAAATTTTGTTACTTTGGTCCAAATAGGTTATCAAGTCAGTTCTTAGAAATATCTTGTAGATTGTCTGGTGGCCTATTTATTTTTTTCAATGAACCTAAAAACTGGTGAGAATTTTGGACATGCTAAATCTTTGATGATTTGTAATTGGATCACCTTAGGCAATAAAGGTAAAATCAAAATTAAATCTCCTTGAGTTAAACACTTGATCAATTCTTACAAATATCTTGTTGACACTGTAATCACATTTTCTGCTAAAATAACCTTAAAATTGGTCAGATTGATTGATGGTAAACTCAGATTAGCAATTTAGGGTCGTTATGGCCCTCTTGTTAATAGGCACGATCTGTTTATCTATGCATAAAATTTGAATGAAATCTGCGTAGATGTTACTGTATGTCTAACAGACAAATTTCTTTGACCATTTACTATACAAACCCAAGATTTTATGTCACTGTGACTTTATACACTTGAGAAAAATGGTAGAAAAAGGAAAATTTGCTTGTAACAAGAAATGTCTCCTTTTTCCCATCACATTTTCTGCAACAAGGGTGATTTCATTTCAGATTGCATCAAATCTCAATTATCGTCTGCTCTAAAGAAATACAGTTATGAAAAACATTATAGGAAAATGAGAAATTGCTTGTAACATTTAATTTCTCCTTTTCTCAAAATGTTTTCTACTTTATTTGACTTTTTTCTATTTGTAACATACTTTGAAACATCCTCTGTAAATTCTTTTGATTTTTACTTGTCTATATTTCGGTTGTTTGGTATGAGTGCTTCATGGACATATTGTGATAATTATACTTTTGCATTCTAACTTTCACCATTTTAGATGCAAGAAGTTATGCCGAAGAGATTGATGCATTTTTCACAGAGACAAGTGCATTAACAGCTGTAAACATTCAAGAACTTTTTGAAAATATAGGTAAGGTTTAACACATTACCACACAATCCCTCTTCTTAAGGTCCCTTTTTGGCCGCAGCCATAGCTCAGTGGTAGCGCGTAGGACTCTTAGTCATGGGGTCCTGGGTTCTATCCCCAGCCACGGCAAATATTCTTTTTGCCATTTGTCTCGCACCAGTAGATGGTTAATCGTAAGCCTATGTGGATTGGAGCTTGAGGCTAGAAAAGGATGCAATGGTAGTACTGGTGTGAGAAATACCAGGAATCCATTGTTAGGTGCTCCGGCAATATGACTGAAATACATGCACTGTTAAAAGTGATGTTAAACCCCATTCAACCAACCAATCATTAGGTCCGTTTTTGTCTCCTCTGATGAGGTAACTGATTCATTCCATTACCATACACTCCAATTATTTGCAACCCTGATGAGGAAGAATTAGAAAACTTTGTTGAAAAAGAATGCTTGAGACAGCTATATCTCCATGTATTGCATTGTTTTACTCACTTTATGTTATGTTGTTTTCATCATATATACACATTGTGAAACTTTACAACTTTTGAATTGGATGAGACTATGAAATTTTGTCATTTGATTAACGGTTTTCAGGTTTCGACACAATGCCACTTTTGGACGCCCCTCAAGAAAAGGAATTGGGAAAACATTGTGGAAAATGAAGAAATTTCTTGCAACAAGCAACTTCTTCATTTTCCACAATGTTTTCTACAAAGAAAATTGAAAAAAATCTAAAATTTCATAAACTTAAATTGTTTTCTGCAATTATTTTCAATTTGGACCAATCTAAAATTTTGCCATCTGGTAATGGGTTAAGCTAATTGTTTTTATTACAGATATGTTATTATCTAATCAAGTGTATTTTAATATGGTTTATTATTATTTCCTTCTCTCTATTTTTCTCATCAAAGACTTGATTTTCTAATCAAAGTACTGAAAACATCAATTCAAGATCACTGAAATCATGTTAGGTGTATGACTTTCAAAATTACAATTGAATGACCATGTTTACAACCTGTTTATTTATCACAACATATAAGTTAAGAAGACATAAGTGCAGTTAATAAATGCTCGACTTTGGTACCAACTCCTCCTTAATTTTGCCCTACTTTTCTCCATTGGGCCCCAACTTTTTCAATTTGGTCAAAGTGGTGGCGACAACTTTTTTCAAGTCAGAGCTTAACCTGGTTGTTTTTTCTACTTACTGTGGAGGATTAGATCAGAGCTATTGTTTTCTCAGCATCAAGACTTCCGGCAGAAGAGGTATACAGACCCCTGGGCTCATCAGTTAATGTCAGAAATACTGCTACAGCTCAACAAGAGAAGAAAGGATGCTGTGGGAGGAGCAAAACTTGATCCTATTTGTCCTAATTAGTTTTTGCTGAATGTTAACTTATTGAATGGGGCATTCCTTTAACCCGTTTCCAGACAACAAAACTTTAGACTGGCCCAGACAAAAACTCAGAATTGATTGAATTTAGATAACTCTGACTGTCCAAGTCGAAAGCAATGAAGAAAGTGAAGAAATTACTTTTAACAAGCAATTTATTCATTTTCTATAGTGTTTTTCTGAGCTCTTTTCTAAGGGTTGTAAAAGAGTGTAATTGTTTGGAAATGGGTTATCCCATTTCCATGCTCATGCTTTTTGATGCCTCAAGAAATACAGCTTATGAAAACATTGTGAAAAATAAAGAAATTGCTTCATACAGGAATAATTTAATTGTTAGTTTCGTCTATCAAAAACGAGCCTTCTGATTGGTCGAAAAATTTAATTCATACCTCCATGAACACAATTTTGATCATGCAGTGATTTTGTATGCTTCCGCACAAAATAGTCCCATACAAAAAGGTGTCAAAAGATGTAGAGTTTTTGCTTTTTTCGCTCGATACTATTAAATTATAAGAAATGAAGAGAATATTTTTTGTTTTCATGGAGGTATGAACTGAAAAACCTAATCACACAATGTATGAATCGCTTCGCGTATTCATACAGTGTGATTAGTTTTTTCGGTTCATACCTCCATGAAAACAAAAAATATTCTCTTCATCTCTTAAAAAATTAAGAAAAAAAAGTGTCATCTGCAACATCTTTGAGTATGAACAAGTCCAAAATGTTGTTTTCTGGTAATAGGGTAGGCTGGACCTCATTTATTGTTATGATTATTAATGAATCACTTGCCATTGAGATTTCACCCCGAAGAGGCATTTTATCAGAGATATGGAACAATATTAGTCAAGGGCATCAAATATGATGTAAATAATTGCTGGGCAACCTAAACAAGCAATTTCTTCATTTTACTCAATGGTTTCCTTATAGATTTTCTCAAGGGGTGTCCAAAAGTGTCACCTTGTGGGAATGGGTTAACTTAGAAAACGGGCTGACAGCAAAACTAATTGCAAAAATTACAATTGAGAGTTGTTCACATGTCAATTGACGAATAGCTGGCCCGCCCACTTCCTCCCTATGTCCCACCCATCAACTCCGACAGGAAGTTTTGCTTCGATTTTTAACGTTGTTATTTTGCAAAATTCATGGCTAGAAGCATGAAACAAAAGAGTAAATTAGTTGGTTGGTTGGGGACCTAAACGTCATAACTACAGCCTGAATAAACTGTAGTTATGACGTTTAAGTTGCCAAACCAACAATAAAGGTTAACAAAAATGATGAAAAATGTCGGAGTTGAAAAGCTCAGGTCTTGGTTGAATAAATTACTTGATTGGTAGTTTAATTCCTTGATTGAAAGCCATGATCGGTCAATCACTTAATTTACTCCCAAACTATGTTTTGGGGGTATAACCCATTACAAGACGGCATAAAATTAGACTGGCCCAAATTGAAAAAAGTTGCAGATGACAATTTTAAGTTCATGAAATTTTGGATTTTTTCAGCTTTCTGAGTAGAAAACATTGTGGAAAATGAAGAAATTGCTTGTAACAAGCAATTTCTTCATTTTTCAAAATGTTTTCCAAACCTTTTTTCCTTGGGGGCGTCTAAAAGCGTCACTGAGTGTGAACGGGATAAAGGAGTCAGTTTGTCAGTTGGTTGGTCGGTCTTTCTGAAATCCTTCTTGTCTCCCCATTCTGCAAATTTAAATCTGGTTTGATTTGATTTAAAATTCCATACTAGCACATAGTATCCAGCAAAGATGTTTACATGCAGTTTTGATTACTTTTCATTCATTTGTGTCAAACTTATGGCTCTTTGTTTAAAACTCTTGTCAGCTCATTTTCTCTTTAACTTTTGAATGGATTTGATTCAGATTTTACATATATACTCAGTATCAACCAAAGATGTACTTATTGTATTTTTGTTTCTGCCTATGTACATTTCTAGGAATTTTGGCCCTTTGTTGAAAAAAGGCTGAATTCTAGTGACAACATATTCGTTCTGTGACTTGGAGCTATTGGGGGTATACGTCACATTCAGTGAAAATCTTGTTAAATCTTTGCCTTGCATTATCCCATTTCTACAAAACAAAATTTTAGACTGGCTTAAGTTGAAAGAAGCAGCAGACAACAATTTCAAGTTGATCTAATTTCAATTTTTTTTAAATCTCTTTGAATAGAAAAAATTGTGGATAATGAAGAAATGGGTTGATACAAGCAATTTCTTCATTTCCACAATGTTTTCCAAAGCTTTTGTCTTGAGGGCTTGTTTGAGAATGGGTTAATTTAGAGATGCATATCATAGTAAGGCAACTGAAACCTAGTAATTGCAGCTTGATTTAGCTTAGTTGCAAGTTTTTTTTGGGTGTATTGACCAAGCAGAGTTACCTGTCACAGTCTATGTTATTGTAAGTCAAAATTTGTTGTGTAAGTTTGTTCTTCTCTTGTGGCACATTTTGTCAAGTGCTTTCAGTTATTGATGGATCCTAAAATAATTTGGAGTAAGTGTCAGTAAATGTCAGTACTAGTTTATTATACCCTCCAAAACTGTGTAGGGGGGTTATATAGGAGTCAGCTTATCGGTTGGTCCATCCATCCGTCTGTCTGTAGCTTTTTTTCGTGTCTGCTCAATTTCGCGGCAACTATTGGACAGATTTTATTCAAACTTCACTGATAAAATCAGTATCAAGCAGAGATGAGCATATTTTATTTTTGTTACAGTCCATTGACGGAGTTAGGCCCTTTGCTCAATTTCTCAGCAACCATTGGACGAATTTAATTCAAATTTCATAGAAAGACTCCGTATAAGTCAAACATGTGCATGTTCTATTTTGGTTATTGTCCATTTATTTTTTTACTGATAAATGCCCCTTTAATTTAAAAGTCCATTTTTTGTTATGGCCCGTTGGTGGATAGTACATGTATATGGACAAGCACTGTTTGGGGGTATTAGTCCGCTGTGCGACAATTTCTAGTTTTCACAAGTTTCTTCCACTACACCCATGGTCGAGGTCTGTGTTTACATCCATGTTTGTGTTTATATTTGAATGGAGAATTTTATAGAATGCATAATCAAGATATTGGAGATTCTGATTGATGGCTTCCAATAAATAGATTCGGGGGCTTATTGAGTTACTGCTGTCCTTCTTAAAGTCGCATTACCGGATTTCATTATAACCCTTAACCTGAGATGGACGTTTGCTACTTTAAGACTATTAGAATTAAACCTTTCCCGTTTTTCAAAATTTTAGACTGGTCTAATATGAAAGAAATTACATACAATAATCAATAGAGAGTGTAATTTGAAAAGTAACCAATCTACAAGGTAGAAAATATTGTGGGAAAAGAAGAAATTGCTTGTAACAAGCAATTTCTTCTTTTCCCACAATGTTTTCTCAAGTATAAAAACACAGGTACGTAAAAACACGGGATTATACAGGAAAGGGATAAAGTGCTAACATTTGGTAATTAGGTTCTTCAGTTGATAAGCATTTTCACTTAACCCATTGCCAGTTGAAAAAATTTTAGACTGGTCCAATTTTGAAAAAAAAGTTGAAGAAGACAATTTCAAGTTGATGGAATTTTAAAGATACATGTATTTCTCTTTTGGTGTAGAAAACATTGTGGATAATAAAGGAGTTGTTTGTTACAAGCAAATTATTCATTTTCCACAATATTTTCGCAAGTTCTTTCCTTAAGTGGGGTTGTGTGGATCAAGATTAAACAAGCTTTAAGGTTAAAGTTTTTTTCAAGGTCTTCCTTAATGCTTACCAATGGATAATCATAATTTCTCACTTGATTATCAGGAAAACGTGTGAAATTATCGAAATAATAAACATACTGTTCTGAAGGATTTTGCCCAACTTTTGTTCATTTGGAACAACTGACATCATCTAACCGGACACAAGATACTGATGACATCATCATAATGCCATACAATTAGCATGAATAATGACACGCTTTTAGAGATTTCGGATCAAAATTTCATTCATAAAGTGTCTATCCTTTTTAGCTCGGCTGTTTTCGGAGAAAACCTGAGGTATTGCAATAGCCTTGGTGTCCTTGTCGTCATCGCCGTGCAAACACTTTGACATTTTGCGATATCTCTTATTCTACTAAAGGCATTCACTTGAAACTTGGCACACTTGTTCACTATCAAAAGAGCAACCTATGCTATCAAGGGGGATAACTCTAGATGCATTTTGTGCTTTTATCCACTATCCAGCACCCAATAGCCGAGCATAAGCACCAGTAGGTGATCCTCTTGTTTAAAGTCATAGAAAAATAATTTAATTGTCAGTTTTGCCTATCAAAAGTTTGGCCGAAAACAATAATTCATACAATCATGAACAACATTTTTAGTACACAGCTTTTCTGTATGCTTGTGCACAAAATAATTACATCAAATATGTATCAACATATGATTAAAAGAAAAACCTACTCACGCTTATGTATGAATCTGCTTCGCTCAAAATTCTGTTCTGTTCATAGAAGTATGAAAAGAAAATTTCAGTCTTATCAAAGTGCTTGAATCTTGATAGACGAAAACTAAAACTAAATTATTTGAATATGGAGTCCAAAAATTGCTAGTTTTTAATATACACTTAAATGAAGGTGAGAGTGTATTAATTTATATCCTATTCTCCATATGTCCACACCTTGTTAACGGTCATCTCCTCTTACATTTATGAATGAAATTTTCACAGAATTTTCCTAGTTGTCTGCATGATATTTCCCATATTGTCAGTGTTTTCCCATTTTAGGCTGTGTCACAGAAAAATGGGTCTTGATGCTAAATTTTTGGCATGGTCGGTTAGTTGTTCTCCATGGTGTATCCATGATTTCCAACCCTTATACCTCTTTAGCTATCTTCTTAACCCATTCCCACACATTGAAGCTTTTTGAAGCCCCTCAAAAATAAACAATTGAGAAAACATTTTGTAAAATAAAGAAATTGCTTGTAACAAGCAATTTCATCATTTTACACAATTTTTTCTACCCAGAAGGTTAAAAAAAATCTCAAATTTCATAAACTTTCATATGTTGTCTGCATTTTCCTTCAATTTGGACCAGTCTAAAATGATGCCATCTGGAAATATGGTTAAAAAGCAATTATGTGGTGGTGTATATTGTGACCATGGCTCAATTGCTATTCTTTTTCTACGATTTTTAATGCTATTATTGTTGCTTCTAAATATATGACTATGCTTTTGTATTGTTTATAAATTATATTTATTGAAAGTGTACTTTGGAAGTCAATTTGAATATTGCACTTACGTAAACCATTTTTTACTCATTTTTTACATTGTAGTTAAGAATAAAGTAGTTACAAACACAGATATTAGCTTCTCTGGTATTCTTAAATGTGACTTTTCAAGCCATGATTAACCATCTCAGAGGTGTAAAAAAAATTAAACATACTCATTTTGTTAGATTTTCAGAATAAAGAATAGTCATTCTACGTTACTAGTTCCTACTACCAATCAAAAACTAAATTGGCCAATAAAATCTTTTTTTGGACTGGATGAGTGTTAAACTTCACAAATACGATACAGATAACGTAGTTTCGAAATCTTTGACCTGAAATATCTCACGATTGATCGTGGAACTCGTTTCAACACAATCCCCATTTTTACGCCCCTCAAGAAAAAAGCTTTGTAAAACATTGTGGAAAATAAAGAAATTGCTTGTATCAAGCAATTTCTTCATTATCCACAAAGTTTTTTATCCGAATAAAATGCTAAAAAATTGAAAATTCCGTCAACTTAAAATTGTCGTCTGCAGCTTCTTTCAATTTGGACCAGTCCAAAAATTTTGCTGTGTTGGAATTGCTAAAGTTAGATGAGCAGCTGGGGGCTCGATTTGGATAATGTGATGATATTCGGGTGAGAAAAAACTAGAGCATCCAGATTCGTAAAATATTCAGGTAAAATTCTAAATTTTCGAGCTGTAAAATGGAAAACTGAAGAATTCTTATAGAAGATTTCTTGGTTGAACGTATTCGCAAAAATGATGTTAAGTATTCGTGGTATAAGACACGCCAATTCTCAATACTCGCGATGTTAAACACACACGTAAAACATTATCGTGGCAGATAAATTGATGGAGATATATTCTGCGAGTTTCAGGCTTTGAAATCGTTTGAGCGTTTTAGGGATTGTATCATCAGCACTAATAAGTACCGTCATCTGGAGTTTTGCCCAATTTTTGAATCTTGAAAACTGTTTCGTCCTCAGAATTCTCATTCTTAAAAGAGCACCTATCTAGTCAAAAGCATGCACATAATTTTCATGTGCGTATGATTTCCGAAATACTGGTAACGCCCCGGGACAGGGTCATTATACCCAATTTGATTCTCTTAAGTAAGTACATTAACCCTTTCCTGTTTAATCACTTGTTTTTACGTCCTTGTGCTTTTATGCAATTTCTTCTTTTTCCACAATATTTTCTATCCTACTGAATGGTTATTATTCAAATAAGTTCATCTGAAAACTGTCGCCTGCAAAACCTTCGAATTTTGACCAGTCTAAATTTTCAAAAAAAAACTGGAAAGGGTTAAGTAAATTAATTTCTGATAATCTACGCGGTGTAACCTAAGCGGAGCACACGGACATTTCCTGTGAATTGTCGGAAAATGAACTATAACTGATTAACTGACCGACCTAATTCTTTTCGAATGACCCTGTCTCCATTCTGTTTGTACAGTTGTTTGCGGGAGATGACAGGTTTTGAAAATTATGAATCAAACCTAACTTTGCTCTACTTCTCCTCTTGACTGGCGAGCCTGTCCTAATCTAACGACCAATATCGGAGAGCAGCGTAGATGGGACAGGTTCTCCAGTCTACTTCTCCTCTAGCCTAGTAATATTCTACTGGATTTTCCAAACTGGGTAACACTAATACGTTGGAGACGTCCACCAAAAACTTGAATAAAACGGTTGATTGGCGACCTAAGCTGAATAAGCTTTAGCTACGATGTTTAAGTCGCCAAAGCTACAGAAATGATTCACATAAAAGTCGGCCAATGTCGGAGTCCAAAGTTCATTTCTGGTCTAAAATCGTGAATGATTTGATTAGACGAATAATTACTTGATTTAGAGCCGGGATTTGTCAACTGCGGATTAACCCTTTCCAGTTTCAAATTTTAGACTGGTCCAAATTCAAATAGGTTTCAGACGACAATGAAAATTGGACGCAGTTTGAAATAAAATGATCTTATTTGGTAGAAAATATTGTGGGAAAAGAAGAAATTGCTTGCTACAAGCAAATTCTTCTTTTTCTACAATGTTTTCTCTTGTTTAAAATCACAGCAACGTAAAATCCCGGGTTTGTACAGGAAATGGTTAAAATTGTTCGTGGTTTCAAAGATATAGTATTCATCTCTGCTTTATTGCAAAATTCAAGGTTTGGAGTTGTTTGATTCCGCAGTGATTGAAACCCTTAGCCAGGGTATAGGTCAGTATGCATATATACAATAAAGAAACATGTGACAAAAAAAATTGAAAAGAACTCCAAATGATTCTTTTTAGCTGACTGAAATTATAACTAACGACCGTGAATCGGTGCATGAGATAACCGATGATGTATTCAATTCATTTTATGATTTGATGTGAAGAAATTGACGCAACGGAGGTATCTCCCATTGGAAGTGATAAGATCTGTTACTGTGACCCCCCCCACACACACACCCTCACCTCCTTTGGTAAAGCGCTATTTGAAAAAGAAAATCAAGTCACACGAATCTTTTGCATATATCACAAGTACCATGTTGTGCCCGTTGTCATTTGGTGCAAAACCGTTTTTTAAAAAATCTTCTCCTCAGAAACTAGTGGTCTCAACCAAACTTCAGAGAGTCTTTCCCTAGATAGTCCTCTCTCAAATTAATTCATTCATTTATGTTCTATGGAAAACTCTGTTTCCATGGCAACCAAAGTAGAAATCCTTTAAGATCATTTTCTTTCAAACTTTTCATTTTTCTTTTTTAGAATTATTCATTGCATCGACGTCTACGGCCTAGATGAATGAAATTATTTGGATTCGTCAGAAAGCTCGGCTTTCACGGATGGGGATTATTTTCCACATCTGTCATAGATGAGTTTTGATACTGTATTTGAATAATTGTCTAAGGGAGACAACACATTATTTTGTAAATTAATCAAATTGATAAATCATCTCCATTGTGTCGTACATCTCAATAGGAAAAAAAACTTGTTGTTTATATTGATTCGCATAGTTCCATAGTTGATGATATATGTATATATTTGAGCGCCTGCGTGACATTTCCAACCGTTACACATGTGCTACAAGTAAAGACTCAGATCAGCCTGTGCATCCGCACAGTCTGATCAGAGTCTTCACTCTGCACTCTGTAGATAGATACTGACCCAAAGCTTCATGAAACATTCAGCGATTATCATAATTGCCCCGAATGGCTGTCCAGTGTGCTCAATGTGTGCGAGTCACGCACCTGCGAAATTGTTGGAAATGTCACGCACAGGCTCATTTAAAGTGGGATTTAACCCATAACCAAACATACAAACAAAACCTGGAATATTAATACTGGTCGCAATGGAAAAATGTTAAACTGATAAAACTTGAAAAACTTTGTAGAAAGCATTGTGGAAAATGAAAGAAAATGATAACCAAACATTGATGGAAATTTGGCCAATAGAAGCATTGGGGAAGAGTTTATTTAACCCATGAAAAGACTATGATTTGACCACATTTGGAGCAAATCTAATTGAACAAAGTCACTTTTTGTGTTAAAATCTCATATTCCCAAACATTTTAGGCTAAGGATCACCTTCTTCCTAGTGCTTATGGCCTGTTGAACTTGTTGACGATTCCTTGGTTGACCGGCCGTTTCAGCGGTAAATAATATTGATATCAATACAAATTAGGAAACATTCTGAGAGACATATGACAATGTGTACATTACCTATGTAATCACAAAGTATTTCCGTTTACGTTTGATGATCCCTTTCTCTGATTAGACCAGCGTTGTCTACTAGCTCCTCTGCGCGTTACGTGTAAAGGCGGCGGTTAGATATTGACATCTGCCAGTATCGAGTTGCCTTTACCCATTACAAGATGACAATACTTTAGACTGGTCCAAATTGAATGGAGTTGCAGACGACAATTTAAAGTTTAAGAAAATTTAGATTTTTTCAACTTTCCGGGTGGAAAACCTTGTGTAACAAGCAATTTCTTCTTTTTTAGTCAATATTTTCCCATTGCTTTTCTTGGTGGGCGTCTAAAAGCGTCAGTGTACACGTGGGAATGGGTTAACAACGGATCTCCTAGACTAAACCTCTCATAGGGGAGAGTAGTCAGTGACGATTGTGGGGGAGGTAATATAACTTTGATGAAACCAGCCCAGAGAAATAAATATGGCTAATTGTAGTCGATATAAGACAGAGACGACAAAATCGGGGTAAAAGGAATTAGCTTAATGGATTAGCTTTGTCTACCAGCTCAACTGCGCGTTACACTGGTTTGGATGCAGCGATGGGAAAAAGACAACTGTTAGATACTCGGTTTCAGGGGAGGTGTAGCCCTCCTCGCCAGAGAATTATCAGAAAGAGGGCTACCATGTTGCAGATAGGGAAGGTAATATGCCGTGCCTGTAAATGATGAAACGTCCAGAGAAATACACGGCCAATTGTAGTTGATATAGGTCAGGGTCGACCCACTTAGAGTTGATTCTTTCCTCTGAATGGATTAGCTTTGTTCTCCAGCTAGTAACTTAAAGTTATAATTGTTTGAAGTCATGCAAGTTTAAAGATACATTTTTTGTCTCTACAAATGTTAAAAGCTCATATTTCAATGCTAATATTTTATAAGTATGAAAGAATTCTCTCTGCTAAATTATAATAAAGATTTTAGTGCATGCCGGTTTTACTACTAATTAAATGAGTGGAGTGCCGCCGTTTCAAATATTATTTCCGGTTTAATAATAAGAACATTCGTACTCATTTACTAACGATATGAATTAAGTGGTGCGTGATATTTTCCAGTTAGTGTCATTCGTCGACAGGATAAAACGGAGTTTTGAGTAAGATTTACAAATTATGGAGATTTGTTTTATATCTTGCAATGTCAAAATTTCAGTTGTACCAAATGCTTATGAGCTCTGCTGAATCAATTTTCAGTTTTAGTTAATCTTTTTTTTTCTTTTCGTATATTATTCGGTAATATGTATTAATATGTTTATAGCAGGGTGACAGGTACTGTTGATGCAAGCTTTGTATAGCTTAAACTTTACTTAAATTATGACTTGATCTTTAGAATTATGTAGGCCTACATTACGTGAGCAATTAAGTATATTATCTATCAAATTAGGATGCAGACTCCTTAAATTACTGCTTATGGACCCCTGAATTTATTTGTTGAAAGGACCCTAAGTTGTACTTTTATGAAATATTATCATATCGTGTACCATTTGCTTTCAATTTTATTAACGTTTATGAAAATGATAGCTTTTATAGCAGAACAGTCATGCATTCTAATTCAGTGTTCTAATTTTTGACTGTTCTCGTGTTTGACCTAAATTAGGATGACCTTGTTCTTAATAATGTTTACAAACATAGTTTCAGATACAGATTGTGATTTAGGATTCAGAATTTAATATTTTTATCCATTTCTGCCCTAAGCCCCATGTTGTGGGTAAACATCTGAATTGCTTCATTGGTACTAAAAAGCTTAATTTGTCTTAGAAATAACAATTACAGAATTCATTATTATCCCAATATTGCCCCTTTAATCTGGATCTCTAATCACTTCACCGGTAAAAGAAGGTTTTGTGAGTATTGCAAAACCAACACAAATACTTAACATAAACAGCGACCAAATGTCTGAGTTCAAAATTATCTTCCAGTCTAAATGAATGATGTCATTTGTCAACAGATTATTTGATTGATAGCCGGAATTGGTCAATTATCTACCTGCTTGCCAATGCAGGTATTTTAGTCTTTTACAATCAAACTGCTCCAGATTAGATTTAAAAACTGATCACCAGGCTAAATTCTAGACTGGTCAAAATTTAAAGAGGTCTCAGTCAATCTTAATGAAACCTGGCAGGTATGTTTCTTATGTGCTCTTTGAGAAATAATCAGATTATTCTAATTTGACAAAAATCCACCCTCAACTCTGATTGCCAACAAAAAGGGTTAAAGTAAAGAAGTATCAGTCTAACTGTCTTATCTGAAACGAAAAGGCAGAGGGTTTTGATATTTGATTAGCAGCACTTCACAGCAAACCTCCTTCGAGGTTGTATCTATGTTTTTAACATTGAAATAAAGAAGGAAAGCTTTACAATCTTCTTCTCTGACAATAGAAATCCTAGAGCATACAGGGTATTCGTTTGACCCGAGACCTCGGGTTTTGATGCACAGAAATTCAAAAAAGTACAATTTTGACGCTTGAAAATTTGTCACTGTGCGTCATTTTGACTCTCGAAAATTAGCAGCCATGCGTCAAGGGTCATCATGAGCGTGCCAAAATTATTGGAAAATGGTTAATTGATTATGAAAATAAACACCTTCATCAAGGATAACACCAAGCTTGATTGGTAATTAACAATATCGAGTGATGGACATGCATCGGCAATCGTAAATGAAAGGTACTTGACACCTGTGAAATTAATAATGAAACACATTTTCAGAGTTCTAATCCTACTGAAATTTATTTATTTGCTATTACTTTTACAAAAAGCTCACAAAATATAGTAAAGAAGTAAAATGAAACCAAAGAAAATATTGCCCAAGAAATGTCATTGGTTTTCGTGTATAAAATCGGCGATTCTTTTATGAAAGATAAGAATAATTTGACCCTCTTAGTACTATTTAGAATTTCTAAAACTGATTCAAACTAATAATATATGTCTTAATACTAAACTTTCCCTAAAATTTATCTTTATTGAAAATAGAATACTGTCAGATTGGAGAAATGTTTCAATCTGAGACAGAGTTTATCCTAAGGTACTACTGGAAAAAAAAAAAAAAACATTTTTAAGGCACCATTGCTAAAAAGTTAAAAACTTTTTTTTTATGAGGGGGGGGGGGAAGGGGGCATATCACATTTTCACGCTTGGGATTTCAATTTTGACTCTTGGAAATTTTTGCCCAAGGGTCAATGACTCTTGACTTTTGGGAACTAATGAAAACCCTGGCATAGATGTATAATATATATACACACGTAATATGTAGTTATCCAAGTTAGTTCATGTTATGTCCCTTGGATTATTTTGTAGCATTTACTTAACCCTTGTCATGCTGAACCCGGAATATTAAGGGCTTGGCAGGAGGTGTAGACTAAGATAAACCTGGACATAAGTGCAGTCTGATCTTGGTCTACACCTCCTGCTTGTAGTTTTCCTGCAAGAGTTGTTTATGAAATTGATTCCTAAAAGAAATATTGATTTTTGAACAAGTTCTCTCAGTGCTTTCAGCCCTTTGATTTTACAACAATTCAGTAAAGTAATTTATGCAGCATGACAAGGGTTGACACTGGAGCTAAGATGAGAAAAATCCTGTTCTCAGGACTGTGATCACTAAACGTTTGTCAATTGAAAATTTTCCAAAATTTCAAGTTGAGATTAAAGAAATATGTATTTATAGCTCACAAATTACAATAGTAATTGCATGAAAATAAAAATACCTTATATACTCATAAATTGATACATGTACATATTACACTTAACCCATTACCACTCAATTATACCTTTTGACACTTTTGTAAAATAATTCAAAAGAAAAATTTGTCTGGAAAGGAAATATGGCTTTTTCAAATTACAAACACTTCAAAATCTTGGGCCCTGCAATCAATAAGCGTTTATATTTGACATATAGATGGGTCATTTTATGCCCTGCTGGTCATATTTGGGCTCCAAGCACTGTTTTTATGCATAGGAACAAAGTCTAAGGAATTTTAAAATTCTTCTTCTCCAAAGCCAGAAAAATTTAAACATTACATTGTATGTAGAATCCCCAAGTGAGCTTCTGCAAAGTTTGTTCACCTGTGATGACCTAATATTAGTGATTTAACAAAATCTTAGACTGGTCCAAATTGAAAGAAAATGCAGATGACAATTCAAGCTGACTGAATGTAGAAAATCTTTGACTTTTAGGGTAGAATTGTTGACATTTAACCCTTGTCATGCTGTATAAATTAGCTCACTGAAATGCTGTCAAATCAAAGGGCTGAAAGCACTGATAAAACTTGTTATTCAAAAATCAATATTTTTTTAAGAAAATCATCTCCATAAACAACTCTGGCAGGAAAAGTACAAGCAGGAGGTAAAGACTAAGATCAGACTGCACAGAAGTGCAGTCTGATCTTAGTCTACATCTCCTGCCAAAACCGGAATATTCCGGGTACAGCATGACAAGGGTTAAGAAACTGTTTTTTCCAAAGCTTTTTTCTTGAGATGGGTATTGGTTTATTGGACCTCTTGAGAATTTCAACCCTGACCAGACTGGATGGACTGATGCTGCATGCTTATGAATCAAGACTTTTATCTTATGGATTTTCTGAATCAAAAATGCTCAAAATTTTAGACTGGTCCAAATTGTGAAAGAAGTGGCAGACGAGAATTTTGAGGTGATAGAATTTTAAATTTCATTTGTTTTACTAGGTAGAAAACTGTGTGGACAAAGAAGAAATTGCTTGAAACAAGCAATTCCTTTCATTTTGTAATTTTTTCCAGACATCTTTACTTGAGAGGTGTTTAAAAAGAGGGATTGTGTGGAAATGGGTTACTGATAATCAAATGTCAAGATCATTTTCCATGCACCTGTGATGTGTACTGCAGATAAAATCAACATTTAGCTCAGTTTTTGGTTTAGGGTACTGAAAAATATTCTATATTTTGTGCACTGTTTGGATTAAATACACCTGGTTGTAAAAATTCTTCTTTAATATTACATGAGGTAAGTCCTTGTTCAAATACCGATAGAAAGTTGCCATGAATAGTTCTATTTTCAACCTATTCCCTCACAACAAAATTTTAGGCTGTTCCAAATTGACAGAAGTTGCAGACGACAATTTCAAGTTGACAGAATTTTAAAATTTGATACAAGCAATTTCTTCATTTTCCACAATGTTTTCCAAAGTTCTTTTCTGGAGAGGGCATAGAAAGTAAGGATTGAGTGGAAATGGGTTAAAAGGACAGAGTAC
The DNA here is from genome assembly GCA_946902895.1 of Fragum fragum. Classification (NCBI taxonomy): domain Eukaryota; kingdom Metazoa; phylum Mollusca; class Bivalvia; order Cardiida; family Cardiidae; genus Fragum; species Fragum fragum. The sequence continues at coordinate 26,173,751 of OX336373.1, forward strand.
CTTTTTGTGTATACATTGTGTTCCCATTATGGCACAATAGTATAAACACTATAGGAAATATGGTGTGGTGTTGAAAAAAATTGGCAACAACAAGCAACTTCTTTTTTCTGGCAATATTTTACCTTATTTGACTTAATCCCATACCAAAAAAACAAAGTTTTGGAATCATCCAAATTGAAAGAAGTTTCAGATGACAATTTAATTTTTTTGAAATTTTAGATTTTTTCAACTTTCTGGCTAGCAAATATTGTGTAAAATGAAGAAAATGCCAATCGAGCAATTTCTTCATTTTAGCCACTGTTTGCCTACTGTTTTCTTGTCTTTTACTCAAGCAACTTCTTCATTTTCACAATGTTTTCTACCCAGAAAGACAAATTCAAAATTCCGTGAACTCAAAATTGCTGTCTTCAAGTTCTTTCAATTTGGACTGGTCTGAATTTTTAACATCTGTTGATGGGTGTATTAACCCATTCACACAATTCCGCTTTTTTACGCCCCTTGAGAAAAGACTTGAGGAAAATAAGGTTAAAAATGAAGAAATTGCTTTTAAAACCAATTTCCTCATTTTCAACCTTGTTTTCTACCCAAATAGACGGATATACTCAAAAATTTCTGAACTTAAAATTGTCATCTGAAACTTCTTTGAATTTGGACCAGTCTAATATTTTGCATTGTTGGAATGGGTAAAGTTTTTATTTCAATTTTCAGAGCCCCGACCCAGGCCAGCAAGAGCACGAAAAAGTGAATGTCACTATCTGTAATATAACAAAGCAGAATTAATCCATTACCAGATGACAAAATTTTAGACTGAACCAGATTAAAAGATGTTGCAGGCTCCATTATTGGTAGCTGATGCAATTTTAAAAATCTTATTATTATCTATTCAGGTGGAAAACATAGTGGACATGGAGGAAATTTCTTCATTATTCACAGTGTTTACCAAAGCTTTTTATGTCCCAGTATCGAAAGATGATGGAGCATTTTGTTTTATGGTTGTCCGTCTATTGGTTGTATGAAAAACTTAACATTTACATGTACAATTACTTTAAGCTTATTCAAGAAACAATGCTGATGTTTGGCATAACGATAGATTTCACGATAAACATCAGCATATACCAAGGTTGAGGTCATGTGACAAAGTCAAGGTCATTTATCAAGGTCAAATTTCCGAAAAAAAGGCTGCTACAGGAGCATGGTGTTTCGAAAATGCAAGTAATCTTGTATCTTCAGAGGTGTAAAAATGCATGATTGTAAGGTAATGGGTAAAACCTCATACACACAAACTTTTTGTTCCAGTAAATGATTAAAATGGCTTCAAGAAAAGATAACTGCTGCGGCGTACAAGATGTGGAGACAGAGGGAGACACCGGAAAAGGTTGTCGAGCTCCAAGAAACACTGCGACAGCCCTTGGTGATGTAGTTGTGTCACAAGAGAAATTAGAACTGATTATACAGCGAGCAAAGGAATGGGCTCTTTTAAATGGTATTGTATGATTTAATTGATAGGGATATATATGTGCTCTGAACTCTTTCTTTTCACCCCATTACAAGACAACAATATGTAAGACTGGTCTGATTTTAAAGGGGTTGCAGATGACAATTTCAATTTTTTTTTTGTCTTTCTTGGAAGGAAATTTTGTAGGAGATGAAGAAATTGCTTGTTACAAGCAATGTATTCAATTTCATACCCCTTATCTATGAAGTACAGGGGGCATATTGGTTTCACCATATCTGTCCGTCTGTAGGCTAAAGAACGAATTTACCTAACTACAGTCATGAAGATTAATACAATTGTTGCAAATCATCCAATGGAGTACCGGATTTTTCTTTTGGTCACATAGGTCAAAGGTCAAGGTCATGACTGTACTTTGATTGAAAACCGTTTCCATTGTCTAGCTCATTAGCCTTTTGACTTTGAAACTTAACCCTTGTCATGCTGGATACATTACCTTTCTGAAATGCTGTCAAATCAAAGGGCTGAAAGCACTGATAGAACTTGTTGTTAAAAAATTAATATCTCTTTTAGAAATCAACTTCATAAATAATTCTTGCAGGAAAAGTACAAGCAGGAGGTGTAGACTAAGATCAGACTGCACTTATGTGCAGGCTGATCTTTGTCTACACCTCCTGCCAAAACCGGAATATTCCGGGTTCAGCTTGACAAGGGCTAATACAAATGTTATCCATGACCCAAGGAGATGCCCTATTATTTTTGGACAATACAGGTCAGTGGTCATCACTGGTGCTTAAATAAAAAATACGGGTGGGGGGGCAATAAAAGTCTGCTTTGCCACAATTCTAGTTCACAGTGTGTTTTGAAAGCTTTTTTCCAGCAGTGTGTAATAAATCTTGATTATGTTTTAACTCATTCCCACAGTGTGGCACTTTTGTATGTCTGTCAAGAAAAACAATTTTGAAAACATTGTGTGAAATAAAGAAATTGCTTGTAACATGCATTTTCTTCATTGTACACAATGTTTTCTTTCCAAAAAGTTAGAAAAAGCTAAAATTTCATTAACTTTAAGTTGTTGTCTGCAACTCCTTTGAATTTGGATGATTCTAAAATTTTGCCGTCTGGTAATGGGTTAATTAGTTAATCCTTGTCAATCTGAATAAAACCCTTTTTCAAAATTTCATTAAAAATCAAAGAACTAAAAGCATAGGAAGGACAGAAAGCATTGGAATGCCATATAGTGGATCATTTTTTTGTCTGATTACTGATTTTATAAACAACTCTGACCAAGAATGGACAAACAGGTGGTGTAGACACATATAGGCAGGCAGATATTTGTTTAAAATTCCTGGTTCTCTGCCCAAACAGTTATATAGGGGGGCTCAGCATGACAAGGGTTTACTAGTCCTAAAACACAGGTTATTTAACCCATTCCCATACAATCTTTCCTTTTTACGCCTCACAATAAAAAGAAGTAGGAAAACATTGTGGAAAATGAAGAAATTGCTTGTATCAAGCAATTTCTTCATCATCCACAATGTTTTCTATCCAGAATTACAAAAAATGTTTAAAATCCATCAACTCGAAATTTTTGTCTGCTGCCTCTTTCAATTTGGTCCAGTTTAAATTTATGTTGTGTGGGAATGGGTTAATTAAGGTAATTATTGAATGGAAAACTGTTAAATTCTTCCATAAGGTCAATTTTATATGTCAGAGCTTGCCTATTTTAGCCTTTTTTCCTTGGGCAAGACATTTCAGCCTTAGCCCCAGCCTAGTAAATTTTCACTCCTATAATTCTGTGTCAAGATTTTTTTTCCAGTACTCCTTTCAATTAACTTGCCAATGTGGGCTTGTTTTCCTGCTATCCCCCAAGCTTTATTGAATTCCCCTACAAGAATGAAATAATTAAGATAAGAAGGGGAGGGGGTACACCCCCTGAGCCCCCTCTAAATCCTCCATGGCAACCTCAATGACAAATATGTGGTTAATCAGATTTCAATGTAAAGTTATCAAATACTGAATACATGTACTGTTAATTTTGACATATATATCCATGTATGCCAAACGCTGATTATATACATTAATGAATTTGTTAGCCTTAACCCTTTCCTGCAGAGGCCCTGGTTTTTGGGGTATATGTGATTTTTATGGACAATGATGAAATTGCTTATTACAATGTTTTCTACCCCAATAGTAAAAAAAATCAAAAATACTTGACTTTAATTGTCCTCTGCAACTCCTTTCAATTTGGACTGGCCTAAAATGAAGCCACTGGTATTGATCTCAATCTAAACTCTGAATTGCACCAGTATGAAATCTTAGAAGATCTGTCCTTCAACCTACAAAGAAATTCAAAAGATAAGAGAACAAACACACACGGTTTCAAACTCCTAGACATCTGTAAAAACAACAACCTTTTCATTTTAAACGGAAGATGTTTTTCTGACAAAAATGTTGGCGAGTTTACTTTCAGAGAAAAATCAGTTCTAGACTATGTTTTGGCTACCCCAGGAATTCTCAGGAATTTATCAAATTTTGAAATCGTCGATACTGACTCCCTCTTCTCTGATGGACATAGCGTTTTATCATGGAAAATGTTAATAAGTGAGCCTTTCATTATTGAAAATCATCCATGCAACCCTGAAGAACACACAAACTGGTTACCTGCATTTGAATCTCAATTTATTGAAAATATAGAGCAAGATCGAATACAATGCCTTATTGAACAACTTAACACTTATCCACAATCTGAGCAAACAATCCAACATATAACAAATGAAATTCAAGATATCTTTACAAAATCAGCAAATAAAAGTTTCCCAAATAAAACTAGAAAACAGACAAATTTCAATACCCACCCCCATAATAAGAAATGGTTTGGTCCCAAATGTCACAGAGCAAGAGAGAAGTATCATGCAGCAAAAAATAATTATAGTAAAAATAAATGCCTCCAAAATAAGGTGAAGTTAAAACAAACCAGCAAAGAATATAAAAGAACAATAAACCTCTACGTAAATAAAGAAAAACAAAAACAATCTTCTGAACTGAGATTGTTGAATGAAAAACACCCTAAAAATTATTGGAAATACCTACAAAACTTGAAACCAAAGAAGAAAGAAGTTGAATTCCCCACTTTAGATAAGTTTTTCGAATACTATGAAAAAACAAATAAAAATGAAATAAATGACAATAGATTTTCTACAGCCAATGAATGCAACACAGAACCAAATGAATCTCTCAATTCAACCATTACTGAAGCTGAAATCTTAAAATGCATTAAAAATCTAAAAAATTCCAAAACCCCCAGTCCATTTGATAACCTCCTAAATGAATATATAAAATCAAGCAAGACTTTGTTCCTACCTCTGTATTGTAAACTTTTTAATTGTATTCTAAATACAGGAATTATTCCAAATACTTGGCTGGAAGGCGTTATTATCCCAATTTTTAAAAATAAAGGTGATCCAAAAAACCCTTGTAACTACAGACCAATCACTATTCTAAGTTGCCTTGGAAAATTATTTACATCAGTTTTGAACAATAGATTAACAACTTTTGTAGAAGAAAACAATATACTGGAGGAAAACCAGGCTGGTTTTAGAAAAGATTATTCCTGTGCTGATCATTTATTCACTCTCCATTCTTTAATTGAAATATTGAAGAAAAAGAAAAAGAAGCTTTTTGTAGCATTCATTGATTTTTCCCAAGCATTTGATAAAGTCTGGAGAATAGGGCTCTGGCAAAAATTGTTACTTAATAAAATAAATGGCAATTTCTTTAAACTTATTACCAATATGTACAAAAATATCAAATCTTGTATAAAGTTAAATGGGTCATTCTCCCCAACTTTTGTTTCAGAAATTGGAGTAAGGCAAGGCGAGAATCTATCACCAATTCTTTTTTCATTGTTTTTAAATGACCTTCAGTCACACCTTTTAACTAATGGTACTGTTGGAGTTGAGCTAAGAAATACTACTGATTATTCATTATGGCTTAAACTATTAGTATTACTCTATGCTGACGACACAGTTATTCTCTCAGATAATGCTAACGACCTCCAAAATAGCCTGGATCATTTCGAAAACTACTGTAAAAACTGGCACCTACAAGTTAATACAAGCAAAACAAAGGTAATAGTCTTTGGATCAAGAAATTCTAATAATTTTTCATTTAAATTAGGCAATCAAGATCTAGAGATTACCGACCACTATCATTACCTCGGAATCACTTTCTCTAGCAATGGTTCCTTTCTTAGAGCACGCAAACATATTGCAGAGCAAGCAAATAAAGCTTTACATTATCTTTACATGAAAATAAACAACTCTGAATTGCCCCTAGATCTAATAATAAAACTATTTGACCACACTGTTCTACCTATATTAACATACGGCTCCGAGGTCTTTGGGTTCGAAAATATAGAATTGCTGGAAAAAGTACACAACAATTTTCTAAGAAAAATAACCTGCTCAAGAAAATCAACACCCCTCTCTTTCTTGTATGGAGAACTTGGGCGATATCCAATCAGAATTGTTGTTTTATCACGTATGTTATCTTTCTGGAATCGATTAATTACAAGCAAAGATGAAAAGATTTCCATAAAAATTTACAAATACATGCTAGCAAATCAACAAAACAACTATAAATGGCCACAGAAAATTAAAGAAATTCTAACATTAGCAGGTAGACCCGACCTTTGGCATAATCAATTAAACATAAACCAAAAAAATATCCACAAACCAATTAAACAGACTCTTATTGACCAGTTTAAACAAAACTGGAATGAGCAACTTAGATTATCGAACAAAGGCAGAATTTACCAGAGTTTCAAAGAAACACATGAACTAGAGGATTATTTCAAAATTTTAAACAAAAACGAATACTTACAGCTTTATAAATTTAGAACTGCAAACCATAGACTGCCAATAGAAACTGGTCGACATGATGGTACTATTCTTGAGGAAAGAGTGTGCAATTTGTGCAGCTCTGGCCAAATCGGATCTGAAAAACATTATCTGTTTGACTGTACTTTTTTCAATGAAGTTAGAAAACGAATGGTACAAAATGTGCATTTACGTTCAAAAAACATCCGTTTACTACTCCAATCAAAGTCAACCCTTCATCTTAAGAACCTCAGTCATTTTGTTAAATTGATAATGAATGAATACACATAGATTTCTAGATAATAAGTACATACACATTCACACGAGATGCCTCCTGATCATGAAATCATGAATGTAAACTATTTCCTTTATTGTGCTGCTTCTTCTTGTTGTTTTATGTAGGTTTATAAACCCTTGTTATGCTAAGCTTGTTATACTCCTGGTTCTTGGTTTTGCCATGGTAATGAGTGGGGATCAGCCTGCACCTATTTGCAGCCAGATTTTAGCCTTTGCCACTGGCTTTTACCTTCAGATCAAAATTGTATAATTTTGTATTTTCAAAATTAATATTGACCAAGTATGTTGATTCTAATTTTTGTTGATTTATTTGTCAATTTACTCAGCATGTATTAACATGAGTTAAAATATTTGCATTATGTATATACTCAATATGTTTGTAAATAATTGTATCTTCCTGAATTATCACTGTTAGCAGCAAGTCACCAAGACATGGAATGTGCTTACTGGACTGGTTAACACTGTGTGAAACTAGCTCCAATCTTACACGAAGAAAGAAAAAAGAAGTAATAATATGTTCAATTCTAAATAAGTAGCTTATAGAGAAAAAAAAATATATCCACGGTTCAATCCTAAAGAGTAGCATCCCCGATCAAGCTGTACTTGCGATGTTTTCCTAACTTAACCGACGGTATGGTTTGTTTAGCGCGTTTCAAAAATAACCGTTTACAAAATAACCGATTTGACCATTAAACTATTCCGACCAGTATTTAATAAAATATAGAATCTTTTTCTGTTGCGAAATATTGCTTGATCGAGTGTGCAACAAACAAAGGAAAACGAAAAAAAACAACAACAACAAAAAAAACTTCTGTAATCAATATAAATATCTTGTATGCTTGGTAAAGGGTTCCCTATTTCTGTATTAAATACAGACGAATTGTTTAGAAATAGTAAATTACTTACGGAATTTCATTCATCAAAACCCAAATCCACGAGAACTCAACCTTTGTCTGGGAATACACATCTACAGTTACACAAGATTGGTGTCGCGTGCAAACGCTCTGTGTAACCCTTATCACTGCATGAGTTGGCACTATAAATCCTGAACGATTATTGCCTTCACATCATTTCAATTCGCAAATTCACCACTACAATTATGTCTTTATATTTATATAATTATACATAAATAACTGAATTATTATACACATTCAGAAATTTAACTTCTTCACCTTGATATCAGCAGGTGGTTTACACACAAATCAGACTGCACTTATATACAGCCTGATTCGAGTCTAACTCAGCTGCTTTGGAACACTTTAAAGGAAAATAACATTTATTTTTTTTAACAGTACATGAGTTGACTTTTTGAGAATCGACTAATCAACCTCTTTGAAAAAGCTAATAAAAACAACAACAACAACACACAATTGTCGTTGTGGATCCAGAACATCGTAACTAAAGTTTTAATTAAGCTGTGGTTGCGGGGTTTGGGAAATACAACGTCGATAATGTATTTTCTTAATCAGCGTTACCCCATTGGTACCCCAAACATTAGATGTTTGTAAATATAGACAGGTCAAGGATTTACAAACGATTGGAATTTTAATTGACCACCTCCGTGTCTTATAAAAACAAAACAACGGGATTGTGTTTACGACTTAGTACTAACCCATTAACAGACAACAAACAAATTCACACTGACCTTGGAAAAAAATTGATAATGATAATAATTGATGTTCTAATTGTTATTGTTATCGCTTTGAATTTATTACTCATTCATAGTCATTTTCATTATATTTGTCATAGTGCTTTTTCTTATACTAGACATGTCCTTAAATGTATTTTCATGTTTCCCCCATATTCCAACCTTGTTTCTTCGTTTCGAACAAGGTCGGGAATGACGGGGATACAGCAATTATGGCACAGCTTTGATGTGAATATATACAACCTAACAAAATTAAACATATAATATAGCTGCTCGTAAGTGGGCATCCAAATATCGCAATTACAGCTTATCTAAGTTGTAATTGTCGTATTTGTTCCACTTCGAAACATTACTTTTGATTATTCCGCAAAATTTGTTAATCCTACGGCAATTTCACCAAATTACCTCATCTGCCACTATATGTACTCTATAAAAAGGCTCAATCATTGACCGCATCTATCCCTCGGAAAATATATGTCATCTCAACTATTTCCATCTACTTGTTTTACCGGAAGTACTTATTTATTCTATTTTCATAAAAGTTTTTGTATATATGTCCTTATTGTACCTTGTTGTACCTGGACGAAATAAATGATATGTTCTGCAACTCCTTTCAATTTGGACTGGCCTAAAATTTTGCCAACTGGTAATTGGTTAGCGATGTGTCAACTTTTTTGAGTTGATTGTTTTGCTGTGAAAAAGTTGATTATCCATTGGCATTGTTTTGCTGTGAACAAGTAGATTTTCTATTGATATTTGTCTGAGGACAAGTGGATCTTGAACCAGTAAAGAATCAACAAAATTCATTGTAATATTCATATCAAAAAGTAGACAATAAAGTTGCAGACTGGTCTAAATCGAAAGAAGTTGCAGACAACAATTTAAAGTCCATGAATTTTATTTTGGTCTTTTTGGGTAGAAAATATTTCTGGAAATGAAGAAATTGCTTTTAAGGTGGTTTACAGTTGACATTTCAAAAATCAATTTCAAAATTAACCCATTACCACACAATTTCACTGTTTTACATTTCCCAAGATGAAAGCTCTGGAAAACATTCAAAATGGAGTACATGTCTACAGATGCTCATCTGTTCGAATATCTTGTCAGAATGTTTGTCTAAATGATTTCTTTTATGATTATTATATAGTATTTTGTCCCTGCAGGTCAAAAGGAGGTCACAAGGTCAAATCTTAGAAATATGCAGTCATTGACTCAAGTACTAGCACTTATGGGCCCTCTTGTTTATATAATGTCAGAGGTGGTAAATGGTGTGGATTTCATATTTATTATCTTTTAGCATTTTCTCTTACTACAGGGGTCCAGATGGGGTTAAAAAATGATCAGATGACTACATCAAAAGCTAGCTTTGCTCCCATGACATTATTTCCAAGCCCAGTGCCATATTGTCTCGTAAAACAAGCAAAACTCATACAAACTGAATACAACAAACTCATGCATAAAGTGGCATATGATTATAAATTTTTGGAGGAGTCTTTAAGAAAGTAAGTATCAGCAGGGCTTGGGTTTAACCCATTCCCACATGATAAAATTTTGGACCAGCCCAAATTCAAAGAAGTTGAAGATGACAAATTTAGGTTGTTGTAATCTTCAAAATGTTTTTAGGGTAGAAAACATTGTGGATTAAGAAGAAATTGCTTGTAACAAGCAATTTCTTCATTCTCCTCAATGTTTTCCAAAGCTTTCATATTGAGGCGCGTTTAAAGGTTCACTATGTGGGAATGGGTTAACTAGGGTTCTGACCCTCAAAAAATTGAAAATGTTCTATTTTGACCCATGGAAATTTCTCTCAAATGATTTCAAATGACCCCTTTATGAGAAATTTCTAAGGGTCAAATGGGAAATTTTATTTCCTCAAATTTTCAGTGATAAATCTTATGTACTTTTGAAAATTATTATTGTAACAAGCAAATTCTTCATTTTACACAATGTATTCTACCCAGAAAGTTGGAAAAATCTCAGATTTCATCAACTTCAAATTGTTGTCTGCAACTCCTTTGGATTTGCACCAGTCTAAAATGTTGTGACTGGTAATGGGAAAGATGGAAAGGTATAAAATTTCATTAACTTTGAATCGTCGCCTGCAGCTCCTTTAAATTTGGGCAAGTCTAATATTTTGCTGTCTGATAATGGGTAAATAACTTCATATCTTTAAAAGAGATTTAACCCATGCCCAAACTATTCTGCATTTTTATGTGCTAAAGGAATAAAGTTGAAGAAAACACTGTGAGAAAAGGAGAAATTGCTTGTCACCAGGGTATTCCCTGACCCTCTCCTTCTTTGAATTTGGACCCCCAAAAAATATCTAGACAGCCTTCTTTATCTTATTTGATAGGGGTCATAATGTTGCAAAATGACCCCCTGTTATGAAAGTCAAGGGAAAACCCTGCTTGTCACAAGTCATTTCTTTTTTTCTCACAGTGTTTTTTACCATATCTGGCGAATATATTTCAATTTGAACAAAGTCAACTTTAAATTTTTGTCTCCAATGGCTTTCCATTTGGTCAAGTCTGAAGTTTTTGTAGTATTGGAATGGATTAAACCATTCCCATACAGTGACGTTTTTGGACGCCCCTCAAGAAACACAAAAACAACTGGGAACACTTTCTGTAGACTTGCTCCCAGTCTCAGTGATATTTATATTTTAGTTGAAAAGTTTCTTTTCTCTAGCTGTTATCTTTCTCTGTGTTGCTGATCAGTGTGTGAGATTTAAGGGAGGTAATTTTAAGGAATGAAATGTACTTGCATGATTGATCTATCTTACTTTCTTTCAAACCCACACTTACTGACAGCCTAGGAGAAATGTTTGTTACAAGCATTTTCTTCATTTTCCACAATGTTTTCTACCCAGAAAGTTGGAAAAATCTCAGATTTCATCAACCTCAAATTGTTGTCTGCAACTCCTTCGGATTTGGGCCAGTCCAAAATGTTGTCGACTGGTAATGGGTTAACATACAGAAAAGGAACTTTATATGTTTGATTTGCTCTGTTTATTGTTTTCAAACCGAGATTTTTATGTTCAAAGAGTCTGTGACTCTTCAGTCTCAAGGGCTAGCACAAGCCTTATATTAGTTAACCCATTCCCACACAAGCCCTCCTTTTTACGCCCCTCAAGAAAGAAGCTTAGGAAAACATTGTGGAAAATGAAGAAATTGCTTGTATCAAGCAATTTCTTTATTGTCCACAATGTTTTCTATTCCAAAAGCCGAAAAAAAAATAATATTCCATAAACTTGAAATTGCCGTCTGCAGCTGCTTTCAATTTGGACCAGTCTAAAATGTGTGGGAATGGGTTAATTAACCAATGATTGCACAATCACACATCTTGGTGTAGTTCTGGAGTAAAGTATTACAAAACTTTCAGGGAAAAGAGTAAAATGCTGGAAACGTTAAATCCTAGATTAATCATTTGATTTCAACATATATGTAATTTGGCGTAATTGATGTATCCCTCTCCATGCCCACCTATCTGAAAAAGGAAATTCAATTTATATATTAAATGGCGCTTTTTGCAAAATTTATGGTCAGTAACATGTAAAAGAAGAATAAAAAAGCTGGTGTGCAACCTAAACATCCTAACTACAGCTTGAATAAGTTAGTTAAAATGTTTAAGTCCTCAAACCAATTAACCCATTCCCACACAGTGACACTTTTGGACACCCCTATAAGAAAAGCAATTGAGAAAACATGGTGTGAAATGAAGAAATTGCTTGTAACAAGCAATTTCTTCATTTCACACAATGTTTTCTACCCAGAAAGTTGAAATATTTAAAATTTCATCAACTTTAAATTGTCATCTGCAACTCCTTTGAATTTGGACAAGTCTAAAATTTTGTTGTGTGTGAATGGGTTAAAAGATAAACATAAATGACAAAGTTCACTTTCTTTCTATATGAATTATTTGATTGGTCTAAATTTTGCTGTCTGATAATGGGTTAGTCATGTGCCATTTGTTACAATTTATAGCTCCAGGGTCAAGGTCACAGTTACATTTAGGACCAATTTGGTTTGGAAGAGCAGCTGGTGGCTTGGAAAGAATTTTGTGGTTGTACTTGGGTGGGAAATGACAGGAAACCATAGCTAGGTGCACCAGCTGTCACTATAAATCTGAAATTCTTTTGAAAACAGCATTAAGCCCCATACCATCAATTCTTCCATGAAAGATGAGATAGAATTGAATTCTACCATCTTCACATTGTCGTCTGCAACCTCTTTGAATTTTGACCTGTCTAAAAACTTTGTTGTTACGTAATGGGTTAATGTCTGTGTATGAAATATTGGAAATATCATACAGAAGCTCTAACTTTAACACTTTCGTGTTCAAATCTGGGATTTCAAGCAGTTTCTCCATTTCCCACAATGTTTTCTACCACATAGGTTGGTTTCATTTCAAATTGCACCCAATTTTCAATGTTGTCTACAACCTCGTTTAATTTGGACTAGTCTAAAATTAAAAAAAAAAAAAAATGGGAAAGGATTATACAACAGCAGCTCTTAACTAATTTCAGTGTAATACAGGTGGATGATTTTACCAAAAGTTTATGGGACATCTACATGACAGTTAGAAATGAGGGAAATGTACAGGTATCGTTATTTTCATTTGACATTATCATATCCCCCACATATGAAGTAGTTTTGGATATATTGGTTTTACCATGTCTGTCTGTCCATCCATCCGTCTATCTGTAGACTTTGCTCCTGTACTACTACTCTAGAACCAATTTACCTACAACAAATGTTGCCAATGATCTAACGAAGTAACCTAATGATTTTTGGTGAGATAGGTCAAAGGTCAACTATTATACTTGATTGACAATATGCTGATGGGGGTATAAGTCCATTGTGTAACAATTCTAGTTTAAAACTCATCCCAAATTAAGGTTCTGCAAGGTTTGGAGGATTAGGCAGCAGACTTGTAATCTGAGATAGGATGAAAGTCAGAGGTTTGAATAGCAGTTGCACCAATGGTCAGGGGCCACTGTTCTGGGCAAGGCCAAAAGAGCCCTGTATTTGTACTGGTGATTTCTTGGAAACATGAATAAGTGGACTGTAATATGCTGTGATATAACTGAAACTGAAAGATTGTTCAAAGTGGCATTTAACGCAATTCAAATAAACTATTCTAAATTCAAAGAATTATCAGATTCTGGGTTTGATATTGTCCTATTTATAGAAGTTTAATGTATAGGAAAAACAAACAAACAAGCAAAGAAACTCAGTAGACCTCATTTGGTTGATCCCTGCTTTAGATGACCTGGAGAATAATCTGGAACTATAAATCTATCTCTTTTGATTTCTTTCTAATCAAAACCCCACCACCTTAACCCATTTTGCAATGTATTCTACCTAGAAAGGCAAATATATTTACCCTTTCCCGATCAATCCCTAGTTTTTACGTCCCTTTATACTTCAGAAAACACAGTGGAAAAGGAAGAAATTGATTGTAACTAGCAATTTCTTCATTTTCCACAAAATTTTCTACACAATAGAATGATTACTTTTCAAATAAATTCAATTTTATATTGTTGTCTACAAATCCTTTGAATTTGGACAGGTCTAAAATTTGCAAAGCAGGAATGGGTGAAAATGTTTGCCAACTTAAACTTGTTTCTTCAACTTCCTTAAATTCAGACAAGTTTGAAATTTTATTAACTGGTAACGGGTTAACCACTTAGCCATGTGCCTCCCACCTGGGGAAAAAATCATACAGGGAAAGCATAAATAGAACATAGCTACACATCTATTGTGTTCCATCAAAATTGCCTAAGATAATCTTTATGAGCTCCTAAAACTAAATATTTGGAAAAAGCAGTTGAGTCATTACAATTAATTGATTGCTGGCCTGTCCACTTAAAATGCTGTAGTTACGATTTTTTAGTCACCAAACAAAACAAAAATGTCAGCCATTGTTAGAGTTCAAAGTTGACCTGCTGTCTAAATGAATGATTTGATTGGTTGATTGATTCTTTGAGTGATAGCCGCGAACGTTCAGTTCTACTTTGTATGGAAGGGAGAGAGTATGACTGTACTCTATTTCTATACATTGTACAAACTTTTGCTACAGTTTTGTACTCAATGGTCAACCATCCTTATCATATAACTGAAAATCAAAGTACTGAAAAGTACCGTAAGCTATCAAAGTGTTGTTTTATTCAGTTATCTTCTTTGTCAAATATTATCATGATCAGAAACAAGGTTAAAGTTATCATTCCCATACAATCCCTCCTTTTTACACCCCTTAAGAAAATAATTCTGGAAAAAAATGTGGAAAATGAAGAAATTGCTTGTTACAAGCAATTTCTTCATTTTCCACATTGTTTTCTACCTAGAGAGATAAATATTTTAGAATTTTCAACAATTTGAAATTGTCATTTGCAGCTTCTTTGAAGACTCTGTACAGAGTCATTTGAACAAGTGAGATAAAAATACCTTGGAGATGAACTTCCAGGTAGAGTTTTGCAGTATTCCTGAAATACATTAGAACTACTTTTTATGGTGTAGGCATTCAACAGTTTTGGTGGTTAAGCCTCCAGTGGCAGTTTGCACTTGTTGAACTCTGAGAAGGCCTCAAAATTTAGTCTGTTAACTTATGCTATCAAAGCTGACGCTTTGCTAGCTAAAAATGCAAAACCAAGAAAGAGAGTTTGTGTTAATTGTCTTTATTTTATGTTTCAGCCTGTAAGCCTAATTTTATGTTTCAGCCTGTAAGCCTTGGCTTATTCAGAAATGACTACATGACAAATGTAAAAAATCGAGATTGCAACTGTGATACCATGCCGGGTAACCTGAACTTCAAACAGATTGAATTTAACACAGTTGCCGCCAGCTTCAGTGGTTTGTCATCTGGAATTTGGAATGTTCATAGGTATTTTCACATTTTTAAAGTCGCCGTCATACAGCAGTTGGTAACGCATCTGGCCCCAAATCTTCCATCATAGGGTGTCATGGGTTTGATCCCCAGTGGCGTCACATATCCTTTCTGACATGTTTCTCACCAATGGGAGGATAATTGTAAACCTAAGTTGCATAGCAGCTGGAGTCTAGGAAAAGATGTAATGGTAGCACCGGTGCGAGATATACCAGGAATCCATTGTTGGGTGCTCCGGCAGCCGCGATATGACTGAAAAATTGTTAAAAGCGGTGTTAAACTCCATTCAAACAAACTAAATCATATTTTTAGAAAACAGTAAGATGCCCACTGGTAAGGGAAAAGTAAGAGAAAATTGCTCTTCCTTCAAGGTCAGGGAAAAGTCAAGAACATTTGTTAATGTCAAGAGCAAATTATCTTCAGGATTTTTTTCAAAATGTTTGGGCATGTGCATAATATAAACCATTTGTCATGTGTCTTAATCCATTACCACTCAACAAAATTTTAGACTTGTCCTGTCAAATAAGTTGCCCTCTACCAAATTACTTAAAAAATTAGACCTTTTCTGTGCAATTCCTAATTTTAGTTAGGAATAAATAATGATACCTTTGAAAGCCTTCTTCTCCTAAACCAATAGGCTTACAGCTTTTATACTTGGTATGTATTGATGTCTATACTTCAAAGCATTAGCATTTTCAGGAAATTAGTGATATGGTGGGATCATCAATATACCTAGGATTAAAAGAGAAATCCTTAAACATCTTCTCCAAAATTATTAGACAGAGGGCTTTGCTATTTTGTTTATATCATAAAGCCATGAACCTTCATACTCAGGGGAGCGATTTAGGACCAACCTATGTCCTCTTGTTTTCATTGTTCACAATGCTTTTCAAAACTTTTACCTTGAGAGGGATAGAAAAAGCGGGATTGTGTGGGGCTAGGTTAAGCACAGACATGAAGAAGCCTAGACAGCCACTTGGGGCATTAATTATTCACTGACCTATAGAGTGCACAGGGAAGACTCTGATCAGATTGCATATATAGAGGCTGATCTGAGTCTGTACATGATACACATGTGAAATGCATGGAAATGGCACGCCAAGTCTAGTTTCAAGCAAGACAAAATATTTGATCTTTTTCTTATACAGTGAAAAGTATTTTATTTTATGGATTCTAGTGTAAGAAAATGTGTTTTTATTGCAGTCAGGATACTGACCGTAATCTAGGAATCGCCCGAATTTGCTCTTTGCTTCTAGGCACCTGACAACGACCTGGAAATCTTTTCCTTGCTCTTGAATTGATTCATAATTTCTTGTAGTATACTATCTGAAAATGTAAGCCCATTCATAAAGAATGACCGTAAAAAGCCAAATCACTGAATATGTTCAGTTATTAAGGTCACGACCTCTACAGGTACTTCCATTTATACCATCTTAAACAGTGTTGCATCCAGGCCACTCGATAGAGGGAATCCTCCGAGTTTGTCGTTATGTCAAAAGTTATCATCATCAGAGACATTGACTAATGTATATTGATGTCTCTGACATCATTTAATCCACTGCCTGATTTCATTTAACAAAAAAATGGGTATGGTAGGCCAACTATTCGTCAATCTTAGACATAGTCGAAAGTGAAACTAGACATTCCGCCATCTCGGATTTTTTTTCGATTATCATAACTTTCATTTTTACAATTTTAAAGTAACCTGCTACAAAGTTTAATACAGTTTTGTACATGTGCATCTGTTCGATGTAAATTCCCGATTCGTAATATAGAGTTCTTTGTTGATTTATTGTTACCATATTTTTAACAAAAGTAAAGTAATTAGACCAAGTCCATTACTGCCAAAGAGGTTAGAAGGTCGATCCATGTAACATTTTTCAACGCGTCAGTTAACCAAGGTGTTCAATAACTCGTCAGTCTCCAAGGAGACGTCGCTATGCGGGATACTTAGATTTTATCCCTTTTGTCTAAGGATGGAAATATTTACGTCGGTGTAAAGCTAAATTCAATTAGATTAATTCCGACAACTATTAATAATAATATAACATGTCTCGGGTGAAAATTCTAGCTTTTAAATATTGGCGCGGACCAAAAGAGAACCACAATTTGTACCTGTAGAAATTTACGGATTATTCAATTCTGATACACAGGGAAGGTAAGGTAGAATTTAATAATTATCAGCACGCTGAATTTCGTCGGTTTCTGCTAAAATCTCGTAACTACAGTTGTTATCTTTCGAAATATTGGAGGGTGATACTCCTTAAACTATCCTTCGTGTATTTTGTCTGAATTCGACAATTATGCTGTTGATCAAGTCAGTTATGGGCAAGAAAACATGGTTGGGATTCTGTCGGGGGGAGATAGAAGTCTTAAAATTTGATTTCATAATAAGGAAAACTTAACAGACAAATAAGAGAATGACTTCAACTATCATACAAATTGTTAATATACAGTCTTGACTGCATTTGAGGCCAGTCAGGCCTTTGATTATAAAAAGTTGACAGACTTTCAAATTTGATTAGTTACCTCGAGAACAAATATATTTAATGACTATATCGAAGCATTAAGCACCGTATTTTTTGCTCAATATTTTCTACCACATTGGATGGTTTCATTTCAAATGGCATCAAGTTTTCATTGTCATCTGCAACCTCTTTCAATTTGGACTAGTCTAAAATTTCCAAAAACAGGAAAGGGTTAAAAATCTTTGTTTTTTAGGGTAGAACAATTGTGGATTACAAATAAATTGCAACAGGCAACATCTTCATTTTCTACAGTGTGTTCCAAAGCATATTTCTCCAGGGGCATGAACAGGTGGGATTATGTGGGAATGGCTTTATTTTAGGACTCTCGGCTATTTAGTAAACATTAGCATGCATATGATATGACCTTCTTTACACAAACTTTAATTTCAGGTTCACAATGGCAATGGCTGGTGTAAAATACAATAACTCACAGGTAAGGGGGCTCTAGTATAATGCTTGCTGTAGTTGCAATGATTTTACACATGTCTTTTAGATTAAATTTGATTAACCAAATACCTGGCTACAAAATTTTAGACTGGTCCAATTTGAAAGATTTTGCAGACCATACTTTGATGAAATTTTAAAAATATTTTAACTTTTTTAGTAGTCAAGACAATAAGCAATTTCCTCATTTTCACAATATTTTCTTGAGGTTCTAACCCTTTTCCATAAATCCCTGATTTTTACACCCCTGTGGTATCATAATTGAGAAGACATTGTGGAAAAAGAAGAAATTGCTTGTAACAGGGAATTTCTTCTTTTTCTGCAATTTTACTGTCAGATAGGATGACTACTTTTTAAATGTATTTACTTTATACTGTCGTATGCTACCTCTTCGAATTTGGACAAGTCTGAAAATTTGAAAAAAACAACAACAATAATGTAAAAAAGCAGGATTGTGTGGGAAAGGGTTAAATTTAAATGCTTCAATTGAATTCTAAATCATCGATCAGAGTGGTAGTGTTATTATCATGTTGATCATACTGTTTTTGAAAAGAAACCAACCTACAGGTTAGAAAACATTGTGGGAAAGAAGAAATTTCTTATTTTCCCACAATGTTTTCTCAAGTATAATATCACCAGGACATAAAAACAAGGGATTGTATGGGAATGGGTTAGGATGAAAGAAAACAATTTGAGATAAACTTGTGAAAAGCAAACATTCCTAAGAAATGGAAAACAGTGAAAAAGAAGAAATTGTTTTCACAATGTTATCTGTAATATATCGGTATCAGGCTCAGGGATTATTCAACAAAAGTTGATACGTTTGAATTATGGATAAGTTATATTTTAGTATCTGTTGAATATACGGCCTAGGTTCTCAAAATGGTCAATGTATAAAAACGCAATTCAAGAGTAATTTATGCTTCCAAAACGTTAATAATGTTCTTTCCAGATACCAGATAACCAGCCTAGTTGTGGATTTGCTAGAGGACTTGTGAAAGCTTGGGAGAAGTATAACCGACCAGGGTATGTATGCATTTGTCACCAGTCAGGCACAAAAGGAACATACTGGGATTTTGTAAAAGAAGTACATGCACTGTCAACACTTGTTATCTCAATATTTTGAATTTTTGATCATGTCAAGGTCATATTCAAGTTCAAACTTCATCCCTTGTTTATTTTATATAGATCTGAATGTTTATCTCTGTTATTTCTGATATGTCGAGTTGTTATATTTTTTGAGCTGAATTTTAATTTTGACACAAAAACTTTCTTGTAGAGCAGACTATATGACTAACAATTTCTGTTTTACGAGATAATCTTTACCGTGATTAACAAACATTTGACACTTATCGGATTAAACTATTCGTCATTGATTGCCTGAGGTTTGAAAGCTTGAAAATACAGCATGTCTCTGTCACACTATTGGTTTTCTGTGCAAATAACACACCTATGAAAAATACACATCATGGAAAAAAATTGAAAATAAAATTAATATTTCTTTTGTTTTCTTATATCAAAATGAATGATTGGTCTTTTTTCTTTCACAGCAGCGATTGTTCAGTTGCTTGTGGGTTACCCAATGATTTATTCATTATACAGATCCTAATATTGACATATAATTAACCCATTCTACCAAAATTTCTTTTTTACACCCCTCAAGAATAAATTTTTGGAAAACATTGTGGAAAATGAAAAAAATTGCTTGTAATCATGATCTGTAATTCATCCGAGACATGTTTTAACCTATTCCCACTCAACCCTACTTTTTAGGCCGTATAGAAAAAGCTTTTGAAAATATAATGGAAAATGAAAGAATTGCTTTTGAAAAGGAATTTCTTCATTATCCACAATGATTTCTTCCCAAAATGACGGCTTTTTTTTTTTTTTTTCAAATTTCATCAGCCTGAAATTCTTGTCTGCAACTTCTTTGAATTTGGACTAATCTACATTTTTGTTGAGTGGTAATAGGTTAGAGTCAAATGAGAACAACAAGTAATTAGTGTCATGAGTAAAGTTCTTTTGGATACTCTGAAGGTCAAGGTCACGATTGAAGTACAAGTGTTAGAATTGACCTTGTCCAGAGCATATCTTCTTCAATGATTGAAGGATTTCAAAATGACTTAGCGCAGCTGTCCTCCTCGTTGAGTACCATTGTCATGCATAAAGTTCCAAGTTCAAGGTCATAGCTGAAGGTCATTTACCAAACATCTAAATGGGGGCACCCGTGTCTGTGTTACGTTTGTAGTTGTCTAAAAAAGTGGACAGCTTTGCAGGATAAAGCAAAAAGTGTTGCCTGCAAGAATACTATTCTAAGAATGGAATGTGGATATGAATATGTTCTGTCTCTTTGGATTCATTTAGGGCTGCTATAGTAATGGTTGTTCAAGAAGATGAAACCAACTTTATTGACCAAAGATGGATAGAAAAGAAGGTGTTTGAACTGAATGATGGGATAAAGTTCATGTATGTGGGTCTGAAATGCTCCCCTAACTGGCGACTAGATGACGAGAAAAGATTATTTATGTAAGTGATTCAAAAGGATAAATATACCTTAACAATTTTCCAGGAGTTGATATATAGAGATCTTGGTTTTAAAAATCAATTTCTTATTCTACATTCCTACAAAATGATTTTTTTGACGCCCCCTGAAGAACAATTTTGAAAAACATTGTGTGAATGGAAGAAATTGCTTGAAACAAGCAATCTCTTCATTTTCCTTATTGTTTTCTACAGGGGAAGTTAAAAAAAATTAAGGCTACAACTAACGATCATGTCATGTAATTGTTGACTGCTTATCTATAACAGTCTGCCTTATACAGTGGAACCACAACACCATTTTGTTAACATTTATTCACTGTTAACCAGAAATTGCTTTTAAAAGAGACTATTAGTTCTTTGAATTTAATGTTTGTATATAATGCCAGTTACATTTAAGCAGTTAATTGCTCCTGTTAGGGTTGCAACTAAGAGGATTCCACTGTAATCTTTATCACTAAAAAATCTTTGCTAATTGACCAATCACTGGTCCCACCCACTTCCTCTGTTGGCTATGCCCATTTATTCTGAAATGAAGTCCCGCCTTGCTTTATAATGGTATTATTTTGCAAAATTTATGGCTAGTACGTAGTGTGTAAAAAAAGTAGGATAGTTGGTTGGTGACCTAAAAGTAGTAACTACAGCTTGAATAAGCTGTAGTTACGACTTTTAAGTCGCCAATCAACAAAAAAGGCAGCCAATGATGGAGTATCTGGTCTTACAAAAATGATTTTATTGGTCGACTCATTGGTCATTTGGTATTTCTTGTGATGTATGCTTTTCCTTGATTATTACTGAAGCTATTCTTTGACAGACTGGAGAAATCTTTTTTTCACAGGTTCAATTCTGTTTTTCAGTGACGACATTGAAGTTGCTGTAATATATTACAGAGATGGGTATGCCCCTACCCACTATCCTTCAAAGTTGGTAGGTGAAGTGACGGCTTTAAAAAAGATTTTTATGATTGGTATTTTATGATTGTTTTGGCTTTTAGCTCACCTGAGCACGAAGTGCTCTGGGGGAGCTATTGTGATCGGTCATTTTCCGTCTGTCCGTCCGTCTATCCGTCCGTCTGTCCGTTCACAATTATGAAAAAAACTTCTCCTCCAAAACTAACCATGGAATTTTAACAAAACTATACAGAAATGATCCTTAGGTCATGCTCTTTCAAAATACTTCAAAGAATTGAAATCCATGAAGAACTCTGGTTGCCATGGCAACAGAGTGAAAAACTTAAAAAAAAATTCTCCTCCCAAGCGGTAAGGACTATAGCTTTGATATTTGGTATAAATCATCATCTATTGACCCTCTACCAAAATACTTCAAAGAATTACCGTATTCTGAAAAATAGCCCTTTTCTTTATGATCCCTGATTTTACATTAAAATAAAGAAGGAAATCTTTAAAAATCTTCTTCTCCCAAACCATAAGGCATAGAGCTTTGATATTTGGTACAAATCATCATCTATTGACCTTCTACCAAAATCCTTCAAAGAATTACCGGGTTCTGAAAATTAGCCCTTTTCTGTGTGATCCCTGATTTTACATTGAATAAAAGAAGGAAATCTTTAAAAATCTTCTTGTCCCAAACCATTAGGCCTAGATCCTTGACATTTGATATACATCATCATCTATTGACCCTCTACCAAAATACTTCAAAGAATTACCGTATTCTGAAAATTAGCCCTTTTCTTTGTGAACCTTCATATTACATAGAAATAAATAAGGAAATCTTTAAAAATCTTCTCTCCTAAACCATAAGGACCAGAGCTTTGATATTTGGTATACATCATCATCTATTGACCCTCTACCAAAATACTTCAAAGAATTACCGTATTCTGAAAATTAGCCCTTTTCTTTATGATCCCCGATTTTACATTAAAATAAAGAAGGAAATCTTTAAAAATCTTCTTCTCCCAAACCATAAGGCCTAGAGCTTTGATATTTGGTACAAATCATCATCTATTGACCCTCTACCAAATTACTTCAAAGAATTACCGTATCCTGAAAATTAGCCCTTTTCTGTGTGATCCCTGATTTTACATGGAATAAAGAAGGAAATATTTAAAAATCTTCTTGTCCCAAACCATAAGGCCTAGAGCCTTGACATTTGATATACATCATCATCTATTAACCCTCTACCAAAATACTTCAAGGAATTACCGTATTCTGAAAATTAGCCCTTTTCTTTATGATCCCCGATTTTACATTAAAATAAATAAGGAAATCTTTAAAAATCTTCTTCTCCCAAACCATAAGGCCTAGAGCTTTGATATTTGGTATACATCATCATCTATTGACCCTCTACCAAATTACTTCAAAGAATTACCTTATTCTGAAAATTAGCCCTTTTCTTTGAGATCCCTGATTTTACATAGTATAAAAGAAGGAAACCTTTAAAAATCTTCTTCTCGCAAACCATAAGGCTTAGAGGTTTGATTTTCGGTATACATCATCATCTATTGACCCACTATCAAAATACTTCAAAAAATTACCGTATTTTGAAAATTAGCCCTTTTCTTTGTGATCCCTGATTTTACACAGAATAAAGAAGGAAATCTTTTAAAATCTTCTTCTCCTAAACCATAAGGCCAAGAGCTTTGATATTTGGTATACATCATCATCTATTAACCCACTACCAATATACTTCAAAGAATTACCGGGTTCTAAAAATTAGCCCTTTTCTTTGTGAACCTTCATATTACATAGAATAAAAGAAGGAAATCTTTAAAAATCTTCTTCTCCCATAAAGCCAAGAGCTTTGATACCCGGTATATATCATCAGCCATTGACCCTCTACCAAATTACTTAAAAAAATAGCGCTTTTCTTTGCAATCCCTAATTTTAGTTAGGAATGAATAATGATATCTTTGAAAACCTTCTTCTCCTAAACCATTAGGCCTAGAGCTTTTATACTTGGTATGTATTGATGTCTATACTTCAAAGCATTACCATATTCAAGAAATTAGTGCTATATGGTGGGATCATCAATATACCTAGGATTTAAAGAGAAATACTTAAACATCTTCTCCAAAATAATTAGACAGAGGGCTTCGCTATTTTGTTTATATCATTAAGCCATGAACCATCATACTCAGGGGAGCGATTTAGGACCATCATGGTCCTCTTGTTTTATATGTAATTGGTTATAATCACTATACTAACTGTATATTGCAGTATATTGCATGTTTTTATTAGAATCGTAATCAATGAAATGTAGAGTGTGTTCAGGATAGAAAACAATGATGAGTTGTTGCCTCTTGAAATCCTGTTTTGACAACAAGTGCATGAACAAAGCAGGGTACCATCCATTTACTTGAATGTAAGCTGAACAAAATGTGAAAAAAAAACAGTCAAACTCACTGCAGACATTGGTTATAACACACTCTCTATTTCTTGTGTTGTATACTGTATATTTGTATGAATAAAACCCTTACCTTAACTGAATAATTATAATTTTTTTAACATAACTTGCTGTATTTACCTTGTTATTCCAAGCCAGTTATTGGGTACCAATACATAGTCAGAATATTCAAAATGGCAGATCTGTTAATGGAAAACTGCCACTTTACTGCTAAGTACAAGTGAAAACATATATAAAACAAAGCGACAAATGTCTAAATCATGTAATTTGAATTTAATCTTCTATTGTTGATTTCAGTTTCATACAGAAACAGCTGATAATGAATTGTTTTACAATCTTTTCACATTGTTTGTAACAAAAATTCAGATCACAAACCCTAGTTATTATTTTGAAAAACTACAAACTTTTTTTATTTCTCTTTAAATTTTTCTGTATGACTTTATCAAAAGTATTTCTGGAATTTAAGAAATCAGTTTAAAAAAAAAACGCAACAGGTATTAATTAAAGAAAAAAACAACATTGTCATTAAAAATAAAAGTATAGTAATATTATTTTCTTACTGTTGTTTCATAGGAATGGGATGGTCGATTAATGATGGAGCGATCTAGGGCCATAAAGTGTCCATCTGTCCAACTGCAGCTGGCTGGATGCAAGAAAATACAACAAACATTGGCTGTGCCCGGGGCCTTGGAACAGTTTATTAAAGATCCTTCGGTGTTACAGAAAATTAAAAAGACTTTTGCTGGCCAGTACTCTCTAGATGAGGTAAAGTGTAGAAGTACACTATGTAACCCTTTCCCACACAATCCTGCTTTTTATGTCACTCCAGAAAAATGATAGGGAAAATATTGTGGAAAATGAAAAATTGCTCGTTATCCACAATGGTTTTACCCAAAAAACAGAGATTTGGAAATTTTCACTGAAAATTGTTATTTCAACTTCTTACAATTTGGACCAGTCTAAAAGTCTGTTGTATGTCACAATGGCTTTTATCAATTTTCAGAAAAAATGTTGGCCAAGCAATGATGTTTTGTATGTATTTATCTTCCAGATTGTTGAAAACTTTTTTCCAATTTAAAACTGATAGTAAATGTTTCTTTTCAAAACCATTTAAATTAAACGCTTCTTGCTTGTATTTATTAGCAGTATTACCCAAAGTTATGACATTATGAGAAATTCTCTTGTCTAGATTACATGATGCCCAATTATTCAAAATGAATGAAATCTTGTTAACTCATTCAAACACAATGACACTTTTTGACGCCCCTCAACAAAAAACAATTGGGAAAACATTGTGTTAATTCCTTCATTTAACACAATGTTTTCTACCCAGAAATTTGAACAAAGCTAAATTTTGATTAACTTGAAATTAACTTCTGCATCTCTTTTCAATTTGGACTTGTCTAAAATTTTGCCTGTTAAATCTGTCACTACAGTGAGTTTATTATTTGATTAGTTCACTAATTTGTCGGGGAAGTTATCAAGAAGAAATCTAGATTATATATCGGATGTCTGAATATTTTTATCTACTTGCAGGGTTCTGACGGAGACTATGCGATCACACTAGCCTTATCATGTCCACAGAATTTTGTACTGAAACCACAGAGAGAGGGGGGAGGTAACAGAGAATTTGAGAATAAATCAATCTGTTTGGGCTTTTAACCCATTCCCACACAGTGACACTTTTGAATGCCCCACAGGAAAAAATCATTGGGAAAACATTGTGTAAAATGAAGAAATTGCTTGTTACAAGCAATTTCTTCATTTTACACATTGTTTTCTATCCAGAAAGTTGAAAAAACAAAAATTTCATAAACTTTGAATTTTTGTCTGCAACTTTTTTCAATTTGGACCAGTCTAGAATTTTACTGTGTGGGAATGGGTTAAAAAGAGTTAGCTGATATCAATATTCAACGGATCAAAGAAAATATGCATGTATTGATATATTTATAATGGTAAAGTGAAAAATCACTCACTGGCCATATCAATTGACCTATCACAGGAGGTTTGACATTGTTCTTTTTAACATGGTCATTAACATGTATGAAAAAAATTAAAATGGTCGGTTGGTGACCTTGAAGTAGCCAAACAAGCAAAAAATCTTAAGGTAAATGCTAGATTCCAAAGTTCCCATTCTTTGCCTATATTAATAATTTAATTTGTGAGTTGATTTTTTAAGTGACACCTGCAGTTGTCATTTACTCCCCTACAAACTTTGCTTAAAGGGCTGTTAGTTTTGTACTCAAGTACTTGTCTGCTTTCTGGATTTTTTTTTGTGGTAATGCTTGATAGTGTTAGATAAACTAGTTGATTTTCTTGCGCTAGATGCCTTACGGATCAAGTTTGAGTTCTGTTCTTGCTAAGTGATTTTTAAGTTGGATTGCTGAGCAATTCCGACTTGGATTTAACCCTTTCTTGTTTTGCAAAATTTTAGACCTGTCCAAATTCGAAGGTTTTAGCAATGAAAATTGAAAGTGGATTTAATTTGAATTAAAACCAATAAGTAGGGTATAAAATATTGTGAAAAAAGAAAAAAATGCTTAATACAAGCAATTTCCTCTCTTTCTACAATGTTTTTTTCAATTATAAAACCACAGGGGCGTAAAAACCAGGGATTGACCAGGAAAGGGTTAACAAAACCGCAAAATGAACATAAGACAATTTCATTTTGGGTTTTTTGATAACAACTATCGTGATCTCTTAGATATGAATACACCTCAGGTTACTTCTCATCTCAACTTGCCATGGGCAATCAGTTAGTTGTAGCCAAAGCAATAATATGGCTCATGTAAAGGATGATATAAAAATTTGTTAGAGACTTCTTAACATGCTTTAGTTTGCTTTAAATTATTGAAAATAAGGTATTAATCAGCACAGTAATTTGTTTTTTGTGATTCGCCATCATGTGTTTGGTAATTTGGCTCAAGTCGTAAATGCATATTTCCAATAATCACGCGGCCCAGTGCTTTAAAACATTCTAGAGGGATTAAGGGGCATCGTAGGTATCAAGCAAACGCGATTATTGTGGGATTTACACCTTTTACTCAATAAAAATCAAATACATGCAAAACGAAAATAGAAGATTTTGAAAATTAGAATGTAAACATATCAACTTCCGGTTTCTACTTATTTACTAAATAATTACAATTTATTATGTCGTTATTTACAAGTTTAAATCAATAATGACACATCAAACCCTTAACAAGTGTCATCTAGTCCTTTTCACTTAAGATTTTTTATGGTTCTAAAGCAGAAAAACGAATATTGGCACCAAAGATTATTTGATACTATCTTCAACATATTAGAGGAATTTTTAGGGAAAGGGCAAAACTACCATGTGCAAACAATAACGTTACAAAGACGTTAACGTCTTTTTATTTTTTAATTTTACTAACAACACTTAAAATATTCTTTTTTTCCTAAGTCAAAACCGGTATTTCAAATCGATCACCCTGAAACAAGTTTCCGCACATTTGCGCAAATTTCCACGTATACTCATAAACTTGAAGTGAAAATCTACGTGAGTTTAGTATGATCATTACAGAATTGGCCGAGTTGAGGGTCAATTAATCACCGAGGTTATTGATTTCTTACTTGTAGAAACTGTTTTTCTCTGTTTTCAAGATTCTAAAAGGAGTTCACGTATTACACTTGATCAAAAGGCGAATGTTATGCTTGAAAATTCTAATTGTGATGTGCGTGACACAATGAATTTTAGACCAGTCAAATTTCAAAGAAGTAGAGGACCACAATTGTAAGTTGATGAAATCTTTAAAATCCTGGTCTTTTTGGACAGAAAATATTGTGGATAATGAAGAAATTGCTTGTAACAAGCAATTTCTCCTTTTTTCCACAATGTTTTCAAAGCTTTCATAATGAGGGTCATTTAAAAGCGTCACTGTCTGGGAATGGGTTAAGACAATGCTAGTTTTTGATTTCTATATGTGGATTTATGTTTTTGTGTGTTATTCACGCACATAAGTACACTAATAGGAATGCTCGTTTAAGTTTAAAGGAGGGAGGCTTACTCGGAAAGTAATAAATTAATTTGAACTGAATTCCACACTTATATCCCTTTCAGCGCATTCCAACTTCTTAGTACTTTCATTTCTTTGATTATAAGTCGCAGAAGGTGGATGTAAAGTGGTATTATCTTCTCCATTGTCTGTCCATCCATTCGGTCCCAATTACAGTCTATGTTTAGGTCATGTCTTCTTAATAAATCTCCTCCCACTTGATCAAGTCAGGGCCTTTGCTCTCAGAATACTTTTGGACCTTGGATATAAAACTATCTATAAAAAAAATCTTAACCCATTCCAATGCAATGACGCTTTTTTCCCTCTCGAGGAAAATACTTTGGAAAATATTGTAGACAAGAAGAAATTGCTTGTAACAATGTCCATACAATTCTACCCATTAGGCAATGATTTTCTAAATTCGGCCAACTTAAAATTGTCGTCTTCAACTTCTTCCAATTTTGACAAGTAAAAAATTTTGTCGTCTGGTAATGGGTTAAGCAGATTTTAGCGTGTGTGTGAGATCAATCATAAATTCATTCCAGGCTATTCGCAGAAAATTTACAATTTGTCTTATTTGGCATCTACTTTTTATGCCTTGATGATCATACATTGTAATTCTTATAATTGCAACACCAATTTGTCAACACATTTGTTACAATTAACCAGAAGTTGCCATAAACATGAGCTCTTTGTTCTGTTACCCATTCCCGCTCAGTGACGCTTTTAAATGCCCCTAATTATAAAAGCTTTGGAAAACATTGAGGAAAATGTAGAAATTGCTTGTTACAAGCAATTTCTACATTATCCACAATGTTTTCTACCCAAAGGACAAAGATTTTAATGATTTCACCAACTTTAAATTGTCTTCTGCAACTTCTTTGAATTTGGACTGGTCTAAAATAATATTGTGTGGTAATGGGTTAAATCTAATTGTTGTTCATAAAGTCATATGCAATTAAGCAGTGAATTGCAAATATCTGAGTTTCAGTTATGAGGATTCCTCTGGACCAAGTTCTAAAGATGAGGAGAATATTGTTTGTTTTCACGCATGCAGATATGAAAAAAACAACTAATCACTCTTTTTGTGTGAACATTTTTTTTAAGATGAAAATAAAAAGAATTCTATCCAGGTTTTAACCCATTTATCTATTCCAAAATTCAAAGAAGTTGCCATCTTGGCAGTGGCACCTATTCTCTCCGACATTTGTCTCTCACATATGGGTGGATAATCATAAACCTAAGTGGGATAGCAGCTTGAGGCTAAGAAAGGATGTAGTGGTAGTACTGGTGTGAGAAATACCAGGAATCCACTGTTAGGTGCTCCAACTGCCGTGATATGACTGAAAAGTTGTTAAAAGCGGCATTCAATCAAACAAAAGAAGTTTCAGACTAAAATTTAAATTGATAAAACTTAAATAATCTTTTTCTTTTCGTGTAGAAAACTGTGTGGACAATAAAGAAATTGCCTTTAACAAGCAAAGTCACCGTTTCAATGATGTTTTCTAATGTTTTTTTCTTGGGGGGTGTAAAAGAATGGGATCAGGTGGGAATTGGTTAAATAACTTTTACTGAAATAAGTGATATTAACTCTTATCATGCTCAACATTGAATATTCATGTTTTGGCAGGAGGTATATACAAAGATCAGACTGCACATATGTGCAGTCTGATCTTTGTATACACTACGTGTCTATCCCTTCCAAGCTAGAATTGTTTTTAAAATCAGTTGTCAAAAACAATATTAAACCACAATTACATACTTACATTGCTTTCAGTCCTTTGATTTTGAAATAATTCTCAAAAAAGATTTTTTATTCATCATGACAAGAGTTAATACATACTTGGTTTTGTTGAGTAACTTGTTCATTGTGTTTATTACTGCTCTTGTTCTACAATGGAACATTGCTTTTAGATCTTGAAGATAGTTCTCTTAGACCCTATCATGTACATGTACCTGGAAAAAGCTCAAATGTATATAATTATGGATGTGAATGAGTGATCATCCATTCATGGATTCATGCTATATTTTCTTCTTACTTTCTTATACGCCTTTGACCAATTGCTGGCCCCGCTCACTTACTCCATTGGCCAAGCCCATTGAATCTGACAGAAATTCCCGCTGTAGTTACGACATTTTAGTCCAGAAATAGGGGTAACAAAAATGGCGGCCAAAGTCGGAATTTAAAATTAATTTCTAGTCTAAATGAATGTTTTCATTGGTTGACTAGTTATTTGATTGACAGCCACAATTGGTCAACTGCTGAGTCGCAAGTCACTTTTCCTGATCTCAATCAGGCGATTTGACTAATAAAACATATCCTATATGAGTGATCTAAATGTTGTATCTACAGCTTTAAAAAGCTGTAGTCACCATGTTGAAGTTGGTAGGTGTTTGTGTGTGTTTCAAGTTTGTGTGTGTGTGTGTCAAATTCTTGTTCTTGAGCATACCTTCTACATTAACCCATTCCAACTCAATCCCTCCTTTTTACGCCCCTCAAGAAAAAAGCTTTGGAAAACATGGTTGAAAATGAAGAAATTGCTTGTATCAAGCAATTTCTTCTCTTTTCACCATGTTTTCTATCTCAAAGGACGAAAAAAAAATTAAAATTCAATCAACTTGAAATTGTCGTCTGCAGCTTCATTCAATTTTGAACGGTCTAAAATTCCACCGTGTTGGAATGGGTTAATGTACATTAATTGATGGATTTCAAAATTTTTTATCACAGTTGTGTTTCTTGAAGAGTACTTGTGTCATGTGTAAAGTTGGGAACTCCCAAGTTCAAGGTCACAACTGAAGGTCATAAGACAAGCAGTTATGCTGGGGCTTCCTTGTCTGTTACAAATTACTAGTTGGAAACATTTTTTCTTACTTTTTCAAACTTTCCTCACTCTCTTACACTTCCATCATTCCCCATTCACCTCCCTAATGTCATCATTTCATAGTAGGCAACTTTCACAGCACAGTCAGTAGTGTATCAGATTCCTAATCTTCAATAATGGGATGTCATGGGTTTGATCCCCCAGTGGCCGCACTTTCTGACATTTGTTTCTCACCAATGGGTGTAAAATCCCATATTTATACAGGAAAGTGTTAATTATGTAATTAGCCCTAAATCTTAGTGTCTCTGTTTCATTCAGGTAATAATTTATTTGTTAGTTTCATCGTCTATCAAAAACGAGCGATCTGATTGGTAGAAAAATTTAATTCATACCTCCATGAACAAAATTTTGAGTTGAGTACGCAGCCATTTTGTATGCTTCCACGAAAATTATTTCACTACAAAAAGGTATCAAAATTTGTTTAGTTGTTGCATTTTTTCGCTCGATGCTATTAAATTATAAGAAATGAAGATAATATTTTTGTTTTCTTGGAGGTATGAACCGAAAAACCTATTCACGCAATGTATGAATCTGCTTCGCGTATTTATACAGTGTGATTAGGTTTTTCGGTTCAAACCTCCATGAAAACACCGATTATTATCTTCATCTCTTAATTGAACACATGATATATTCATGTTTTTTATGTTCAAATATAAAATAGATGAATTTTGATTTAATGGTATCAATAAGAAGTAAAAATATAAAGTTTAAAGAGCCTTGTATTGTTTGAATAATTCTTTTTGAAAATTATTCCTGGTGTTTTGATATATCATCAATCAGCAAAAGTTTGTTTTATCAACAAAAGATGTATTCTAAGGAGCACGCAGATACTCAACAGGTAGCAAGGCCTATTAACCCAATACCAGGTGACAAAATTTTATGCTGGTCCAAATTGAAAGAATTGGCTGTAGACAACTCAGGTTGCATATAAATTGAAAAGTAAGTTCAAAATGGATTAGAAAGTAGTCTTAGAAATGTAGAAATTGCTTGTACATGAGATACTATTTCATGCAGGTGTCAAAAAGTGGTTTGGTAAAGGGTTATTCAATATGTAAGGTTGATTTACATACTTCTTACAAATACTAGGTGTAATGACTGTTGTGAAAGGAAAGAAATTTGATTATTCCATTCACCCACAATGACCCTTAAGAAAAAGCTTTGGAAAACATTGAGGAAAATGAAGCAATTTCTTTATTAACCACTATATTTTCTACCTAAAAAAACACAGACATTAAGATTACATTGTAGTTGGCAACTTCTTTGAACATAGATCAGTCTAAAATGTTGACATTTGTTAATGAGTTAATTGAATTTCTTTTTGTCTAACAGGTAACAATATATATGATGAGGATATCCGTGATTTCTTAATGTCCATAAAGGACACGGAGGAGAGAAATGCGTACATTTTGATGGAGAGGATTTTCCCTGTCATACAGAGAAATCTTTTACTAAAGGAGGGACTAGAGCCAGTTTCAATGGATGTCATCAGTGAGATTGGAATCTACGGGATTTATATGGGGTATATAGGGAATATTACCACAGTGTCTTTTTCTATGCGTTGTTATCGTGTTCGAGAATTGTGTGAAGGTATTTTTTATTGGATGAGACTGAAGGTCGAATCCAATAAAAAAACCTACACACGATTCGAGAACATGATAACAACAAATAGAAAAACACACTGTTGTAATATTCCTTTTATTATATACCTTTTAGGAAATGACATTAAGAAAATTCTCTTAAATGGCTAAGAAATAACCAACTTTCCGAAAAACCCGGAACGTCAATACACAAAAAAGAAGTCAGTGTTTAACGGTACTCGACGAATACGGTTTTTTTGCTACACGCCGAATATTGATTTTTTTTCTGTCGAGTTGTATTTGACAGCCATGTTTTACTCCATATCTTTTATAGGTATATAATAAAGATTTATATTTCAGTTTCATTCATCTGAGTGGGTGGATAATCGTAAACCTAAGTGGGATAGCAGCTGGAGGCTAGGAAAGGATGTAGTGGTAGTACTGGTGTGAGAAATACCTCAATTCGGGCTCAAATGTCTTGATATTTGGTCTGAATGTTTTTCTGAATTAAATTTCAGTCCAGTTCCATATTGGGTCACAATGGGTCAAAAACTAGGTCACCAGGTCAAAATTTAGAAAACACCTTGTGTGCACTCTGGAGGCCACATTTTTTACCCAAACATTTTGATATATAGTCAGAATGTTTGTCTCCATAGCGCCTCATTAAACTTTATTCGATGCATTATTTCCAAAACTATGCCAGTTGTTGTTATACGTTTTAAGCTCATCGGACCTAGATGTGGTGAGCTATTGTTATCCTGCGTCCAAGGAGCAACCTGATTCATCTGGCATCCTGCATTATCTTATTTGCATGTAGAAGCCACATTTTTTGCACAAATGTTTTTATATTTGGTTGGAATGTTTGTTTCCATAAGATCTCATTCAAGTTTGATATTAGGTCACATCGTGTCAATAGCTAGGTCACTAGATCAAATTTCAGAAAACACATTGTGGGCATTCTAGAGGCTACTCGAATGTCTTGATATTTGGTCATAATGTTTGACAATTAAATCTCAGTCAGGTTCCATATTGGGTCAAGTGGGGTAAAAAACTAGCTCACTAGGTCAAATCTTAGATAATCTTGTTTGTACTCTGAAGGTCGCATATTGCCTCATATGTCTCGATGCTTTGTCAGAATGTTTCGGTCCCTGAAATCTTGGTCAAGTTTGATATTGGGTCGTATCCAGTCAATTAATAGGTCACTAGGTCTAATTTTAGCACTCTAGAGGCCACATTTTTTGGCTCAAATATCTTGATATTTTGTCAAAATATCTGTCTGCAAATTTATTATTGGGTTGAATGAGGTCAAAAACTAGGTCACTAGGTAAAATCTTAGAAAAACCTTGTGAGCAGCTGTCAGGGGCAAATCTACAGTAATTGATGGATTTCAAAATAATGTGGCAGAGTTGTTCTGCTTGATGAATTAAAGAGTCATGTATAAAGTTTTGTCAGATGCTCCCAAGTTCAAGGTCACAACTGAAGGTCATATGATAAGCGCTTAAGGGGCATCTTTGCCTGGAGACACAATTCTAGTCTAAGTAATGATTTTATCATAACATTATGTGAAAAGGCACCGACTTATTGGAAGTGTTGAAAAAGTCAGACCATAGGAACTATGACTATGACCCATCTCATTTGTTGCAAAATATGTGAATTTTGTAGCATTGCTAAAAAATTGTTAAGAGCAGAGTTAGATTCCTCTATATCATTTTTTTTTTGTTATGAACCTACAGATCAGATACGGAAGAGTTTTTGAATGAGGAGGTTGGAACTCTGGTGAGGACAAAGTCAAGTGGGGATAATGAAGGTGGAATTGTAGCTGGATTCGCTACAATAGACTCTGCATTCCTTCAAGACTAATTTCTCGAAGTTAGACTTTTCTGTGGGAACACAGATTCTTGAAGTCTCCAGTATACACTAAAGAACAGTCCGTGCCAAGAAGAAGAAGATGTGACTGGAGAATTTTGATGACTCCATGCAGTGAGAAGGCAAACAATATTTATAGTTGATTTTCATGATTTAAGTTAACATATGTTAAATCAATGCTTATGACCTGGTATTAACAAGGTACCATGACATGTCCCTACAAGTTGGCCATATTGGGAGTGTACTGTATGTTGAACTATATCAGGGAGCTCCCCAGATTTTGAGTTAACCAGATTTGACTGTATATATTATTCTAATTGTGGATTCATTGACCCATTCCAACAAAATCTAGATTCTTACGTCCCTGAAGAAAGTTATAGGCTCTGGAAAAATTTGTGGTAAATGAAGAAATAAAGAAATTATAAAATGATATTTAAAAGGCAATTTCTTCAATTGCCATAATGTATTTTTCCTGAAAAAGATTTTTTCAAATTTTATCAACTTCAAACATTTACATCTGCTTTCAAGTAAGCCATTCTAAAACTATCTTGTTTGGTAAGCAAACATTTGCACAAATAAAAACTTTCCAGAAGATGACTAACTTTAACCCTTGTCATGTTGAAATAAAAACCTATAAAGATTAGCTTTACAATCAAAGGACTGCAACACTGGAAAGTCAATATTTAATTATTGTGCAAGTATTGACTTGTGCGCAGGCTAATCTTCATCTATACCTCCTGCCACCACAGGAATATTCTGGGTTCTGCTTGACAAGGGTTAATCTTTGTCTATTTCAAAGCAAAATTTTAGAATGAGAGATTGCAGACAAGTATTTAGAATTAATGATATTAAGATTATGAAAACTTTTTCTTTCAGGTTAGAAAACATTGTGGGGGGATAAAGAAATCCTGATTATAAGCTATTTCTTCATTTGCAATACTGTTTTTTCAAAGCTTTTTTCAGAAGGATTTTAAATACGCTAGTATGTGTAGGAATAAGTTAATTTCCTTTCTAATGTTTCATGAAAAAGAGGTAATATGTTTCCTTCTCACTCTGGTGTTCTTCAATTGACCAATCACTGGCCCTGCCCACTTACTCTGCTGGCCCAGCCCATCGACTCCAACAGGAAGTCCTGTTTCCATTTTTAACGGCATTATTTTGCAAAATGTATGGCCACTAGTATGTACAAAAAAACAGAATGTTTTTTTTTTTGAAACCTAAACATCATAACAATTGCTAGAATAAGTCATGTTATGACGTTCAAGTCCTCAAACCAACAAGAAAATTCAAAAAATGGCAGCCAATGTCGGAGTTCAAAAGGCGTTTCTGGTCTAAATGATTAATTTCAATGGTTGACAGCCATGATTGGTCAATTATATTTAACCTCAGGAGTGAGGAGTCATTTGTGTAGAAAGGTGTAAGGGTATTTGTGTATGGAGTAAAGGTTGAGTAATAAAGAAATAGTTTGGGGATTAACATGCTCAAGATATGAATAAATATATTTCTAGATGTGTTAGAATATGTTTGTCAAGACGCTAGTCAATTTTTACATACAATTGTGTGGAAAATTGTGGATTAACCCTTTTCTTCTTTTTCTACAATGTTTTTTCAATTATGAAATCACAGGCATGCAATAACTGGGATTGACCAGGAAAGCGTTAGGTAGACTACATATAAAAATGGGAGAAAAAAGGAAAACGAACATTTTATGAAAAGAAGAAATAGTTTTTACAAATAATTTCTTCTTTTCAATAATATTTTTAGATTGACTTTTTTCAAAGAAAAACCAAAGTATGGCTATGGCCAGGTCAGGGTCTGTGTCAATTTGTCTTTGTGGGAAAACTTTGACATTTTCTAATACCCCTGGTATAACTGAACACATTCGTTAATCTATGCAACTATAAATTCACCTGAATATGTTCACTATCAACAGAGCAACCTATAACAACAAGGGGGACAAATCTGAATGTAAGTTTGAATGAATTATGCCCTTTTCTCGACCTTAATGTTTCTACCCACTATTAAGCACTTGAACAGTTGAGCGTTGGTATTTGTATGCAGTGCTTTTTATGCCCCCGCATTGATAAGATCAGGGGCATATTGTTTTACCGGTGTCCGTCTGTCTGTCTGTCTGTCAGTCATTTCCCTATAACTTCAACCCTGATTAAGTTACAATGCTAATATTTGGTATGTAGATAGGTCTCAACAAGGCGCAACTGGGGAAGGTCATTTCATCAAGGTCAAGGTCAAAATTTTAACCCTTTTCTCTAAAATATTACTCAAAAACTTTACCTGCCAACTAAACATTTTCCTATATCTTCATCCCTAATTAATTTATAATGCTAATATTTGGTATGTAGATAGGTCTCAACAAGGCGCAACTGGGGAAGGTCATTTCATCAAGGTCAAGGTCAAAACTTTAACCCTTTACCCGTTTCTAAAGTATTCCTGTTTCGGGGGCATAGTGTTTCACAAACACATCTTGTTGAATACTGCATCTTAGGCATGTTGATTTAAGAGATGAAGATAATATTTTTTGTTTTCATGGAGGTATGAACTGAAAAAAGTAATCACACTGTATGAATACGCCAAACGGATTCATACATAAATGTGATTAGACTTTTCTGAGCATACCTCCATGAAAATAAGAAATATTCTCTTCATTTCTTTTAATTTAATAGCATCAAGCGAAAAAGTAAATATTTACAAATTTTGATACCTTTTTGTCAGGTTCTATTTTGTGCAGAAGCATACAAAATCGCTGTGTGCTCAAAATTTTGTTCATGGTGTTATGAATATTTTTTTTCAACCAATCAGAATGCCCGTTTTTTGATAGACAAAACTAAAAATTAAATTATATTAATGTGTATGAAACATGTGAATTTGGAAATGGTTAAGACAAAGAGAATATGCAATACCTCATTACTACAAATATAGGAAATCCATTAACAGTGAACTTTCATATACAAAGAAAGGGATTTTAGTTGTTACTTGTAATGATTATGATATGATGATATGATTACTATATCAATTACCATTCAATAAAAGTTTAGACTGGTCCAAATTGAAGCAATCACAGACTACAAATTTATGCTGATGTGATTTAAAAATTTTCGTAATTTCCCACAATGTTTCCAAAACTTTTTGAGCTCGCCTGAGAAGAAAGTGCTCAAGTGATCGCCCAATGTCCGGTATTCGTCCGTTTTGGGTATATTGTCAACAATTGCTTTATACATGTCCTCCCAACCGGGCCAATTTCAACCAAATTTTGCAGAAATGATCCTTACTTACCCCCATAACAAAAAGCTAGAAGAATTGAAATTAGTTGAAAACTCTCGTTGCCATTGTGACAAAAGTTAAATTTTAAAAAGATCTTCAAAAATGTTCTTCTCCTGACACAGTAGACATAGAGCCTTGATATTTTGCATGATACATCAGTATATTAGCCTATTCAAAATTGCAAAAGTATTGCCCTCAGGTTTTCAAATAAACAAGGATTTTTAAACCACATCCCTCCTAACCTTTTAGGCCAATTACAACAAAATTTTGCATGAAGCACTAGTATATTGACCTATTTCAACATTGCTAAAATCATTACCCTCATGCCCCTAAGGGCCTAGCCTGGGGGAAAGGGCCATATAAAAAAATATCGGAAGATTTATAAACAATCTACTGGGTCATTCTCAACCAGTTCTATTTTCAGGAATGTTTCTTAGGTGTTCCTTTTGCAAAAATGATCCCCAGCGGTGGCACATATCCTTTCTGACAATTGTGTCTCTCCAATGGGTGGATAATCAAAAACCTAATTGGAATAGCAGCTGGAGGCTAGGAAAGGATGAAGTGGTAGTACTGGTGTGAGAAATACAAATGTACCAGGAATCCAATGTTAGGTTCTCCAGTGGCCGCAATATGACTGAAATACTGTTTAAAGTGCCATCAAATCTCATTCAATCAATCAACCTTGTGCAAAACAGTTAAAAGAATTAAAATCTATTTAAAAACCAAAGCAACAAAGTTAAATTTTGAAAAAATCTCTTCCAGACTGAGTGGGCCTTTAGCCTTGATATTTTGTATCAGTTCATTGACTTCTTGCAAATTTCTAAAATCATTGCCCTTGGATCCAGAGTGGAGTAAAAAGTCTCCTCCTCCTAACAAATAAGCCCTGGAGCATTGAAATTTGTCATTCAGAATTTGTTTATGGAATTCTATTAACATTGCTAAAATCTTGACCTTTGGATCCAAAGGTGCATAGCCAATATATTTACAAAGTATGGTAAGGCCCTTTTGTATCATAATCCTATACTTAACATTTAATTTAGCCGTTGGAAGATAATTAACCTTCATCAAGGTGAGCGCATCAGGGGAACCAGCCCTCTTGTTTCTCAAAGGGCATCAAAAAGCAGGGGCCGCCGCCATAGCGCAGTCAGTAGCGCGCCAGACTCCTAATCTTCAATCATGGGTGTCATGGGTTCGATCCCTGGCGGCGGCAAATATTCTTTCCGACAATTGTCTCTCACCAATGGGTGGATAATCGTAAACCTAAGTGGGATAGCAGCTGGAGGCTAGGAAAGGATTTAGTGGTAGTACTGGTGTGAGAAATACCAGGAATCCATTGTTAGGTGCTCCAGCCGCCGCGATATGACTGAAATACTGTTAAAAGCGGCATTAAACCCCATTCAATCAATCAATCAATCAATCAAAAAGCAGGATCATGTGGGAATGGCTTAAAGAAGAAACATGTCTGAAAATTTGGACAAGTAAATCTTCAAGTGTAACAAGTGATATTTTTTTTTTTAAAAAATGGGAAAGAGTTACAAGTGGTATTTATCCTCTTGTAAACATATGAACAAATGCTAGCTTTTTAGCTCACCTGAGCATGAAGTGTTCAAGTAAGCTATTGTGATCACCTTTCGTCTGGCCGTCGGCCGTCGTGCATCGTCCGTCAACAATTTCTTTAAATGACATCTCCTCCCAAACCATTGGGCCAATTTGAACCAAATTTGGCAGAAATGTTCCTTAGGTGGTCCCCTTCAAAAATAGCTAAAAGAATTGGAATCCGTTTAAAAATCTGGTTGCCATGGCAACAAAAGTGAAATTTAAGATAATCTTTAAAAATCTTCTCCTCCTGACCCAGAAGGCGTAGAGCCTTGATATTTTGCATGAAGCATCAGTATATTGACCTCTTTCAAAATAGCTTAAATCATGATCCTCGGGTCCCCAGGGGCAGAGCCCAGGGGGGGGGGGGTGTTATAGGCATGAAGCATCAGTTCACAGACTTCTTTCTTATTTCTGAAATCATAACCCATGGAAAAAATTTTATCCTTCTTTCAAATCAGCACTAAAGCCTTGGAATTTGTAATTTAGACTTTTGGATCCCCAGGTTCATAGTCTTTATATGTAATTGTGGCCCACTTGTTTCTTAATCCTAACCTTAACATGAAATTAGACTGTTGAAAGAAAAAGAGCCTTTATCTCAGGTGAGCGCCCCAGGGCCAACAGCCCTCTTGTTTCATTCTTGTAATCTCTCTTTCATTTATGTTTTTCAGTTTCTTGTGTTACAGCAGATGTGTGTATTTAACCCATTCTCACACAACAAAATTTTAGACTATTCCAAATTCAAAGGATTTACATGAGTTATAGAATTTTATGACACTAGATTTTTTCAACTTTCTGGATGGAAAACAATATGTACAATGGAGAAATTGCTTGTTGCAAGCAATATCTTCATTTTGCACTATGTTTTTCCCAAATATTAAAAAAGTTAAAAAGTGTCTGTTTGTGAGAGTGGGTTAACCCATTCCAACACAGCAAAATTTTAGACTGGTCCAAATTGAAAGAAGCTGCAGATGACAATTTCAAGTTGATGGAATTTTTATTTTTTTAGTCATTTTGGATAGAAAACATTGTGGATAATGAAGAAATTGCTTGATACAAGCAATTTCTTCATTTTCAACAATGTTTTCCAAAGCTTTTTTCTTGAGGGGCGTAAAAAGGAGGGATTGAGTTGAAATGGGTTAATTTGTCTGAACATCAAAAACTAGGGAAATTAACCCATGCCAACACAATCCCACATTTTTACATCCCTCAAGAAAAAAGCTTTGGAGAACATTGTGGAAAATGTAGAAATTGCTTGTTACAGACAATTTCTTCATTCCCATCAATGTATTCTACCCCAAAATACATGAATGAAGAAACTAAATCAACATGAAAATGCTGTTAGCAACTTCTTTGAATTTGAGCCTGCCTAAATTATTGTCATCTGGGAATGGGTTAAAAGGGAAATGTCTCATAATTTAGAGTACAGGGAAAGGTGGAAACGCTTGTAAAAATTTTGTTACAAATATTTCTTTTCTTTTCCCATATTGCTTTTCTATGGCCATATAAACATGTGATATTAACTTTGTACAAAGAAATTCAATTTAACTTATATTATTTATATGTGATTAACCCAATACAAGACAACACACTATTAAACTGGTCCAATTTATCTATTTCAATTTGCTTGAATTGGAAAATATTTGCCGCATAATGAAGAAATATTGTTAGAAAAACAGAAATTGCTTGTCACAATCAGTTTCTCCTTTCCTCACATTGTTTCCTTTATACAATTTCTTTTGGATGAAAAAATGCAGGATTGTGTGGTTTTAGGTTAATAAATATAGAATATGGTTATCCCATTCCCACACAACAAAAGACTGGTCCAAATTGCAAGAAACTGCATATAACAATTTCAAGCTGCATAGAACGAAATGTAGATAATTAAGAAATTGCTTGTAACAAGCAATGTCTTCATTATCCACAATGTTTTCAAAAGCTGGGTGTAAAAAGGAGGGAGAGTGTGGGAATGGCTTAAAGTGCAAATTAGAAAGTCTAGTTTAAAGTATGCCATGGTGTTTATTATTGGAAAAATTACATCATCTTGTATCATCATATTTGGAATGGTATTTGTCATTTTCATTTATATAATTTTTGCGTGTCTTTTTAGTTTACATATTATCTATGTATGTGTTTTTATGTCAGTATTTTATGATAAAATAAATTGTCGGTAAGTAAAAATATTTTAGACAGGTTTGAGAACCTTTTGAAGCAATTTATTGTATTTAACTGTGTATCAAGGAAGGTGAAATACACCTACCTAGTGTTTTTCTCTCTTCATATTACCGATTTTGACTAATTATTTGAATACTGAGGAATCTTGTTAACTCATCTCCACACAACAAAATTTTAGACTGGTCCATATTGAAAGGAGTTGTAGACAATTCAAAGTTTATGAAATTTTTCATTTTTTCATTTTTCTTGATAGAAAACATTGTGTAAAATGAAGAAATTGCTTGTGACAAGCAATTTCTTCATTTACACAATGTTTTCCCAATCATTTTTGGAGGGCCATCAAAAAGTGTCATTGAGTGGGAATAGCACAGTTCTGTTGTAATTAACCAAAAGTTGCTATCAAATGGAGCTAATTGTTCTATAAACCCATTCCAACTCAAGCCCTCCTTTTTACGCCCCTCAAGAAAAATACTTTGGAAAACATTGTGGAAAATGAAGAAATTGCTTGTATCAAGCAATTTCTTCATTGTCCACAATGTTTTCTGTTCAAAAAGACAAAGAAATTCTAAATTCCATCAACTTTAAATTGTCGTCTGCAGCTTCTATCAATTTGGACAAGTCTAAAATTTTGTTGTGTGGGAATGGGTTAAATCTAATGTTTGTGCAATTCAGTTGCAATTAAGCTGTGAATTGCTGTTTTCTGGATTGTAATTTAAACGATTCCACTGCAGTATGAAAAACATTTTTATTAACCCATTTCCTCAATAATGCACTTTGATACCCAACAGTTAAACAATTAGCGTAACAGTGTGTGAAAATAAAGAAATTGCTCAATAATGTTTTCTTTACAGAAATATGAAAAAATCCAATATTTCGTTAATTTTAACCCTTTCCTGTACAATCCCTTGTTTTTACGTCCCTATGATTTTATACTTGAGAAAATATTGTGGAAAAAGTAGAAATTGCTTGTGACAAGCAATTTCTTCTTTTCCCACAATATTTTATTACCTGTAGGTTGGTTACTTTTCAAATTGCACTCACTTTTA
The DNA here is from genome assembly GCA_946902895.1 of Fragum fragum. Taxonomy (NCBI): domain Eukaryota; kingdom Metazoa; phylum Mollusca; class Bivalvia; order Cardiida; family Cardiidae; genus Fragum; species Fragum fragum. Next base: position 26,216,224 of record OX336373.1, read on the forward strand.
GTTTTCGTCTGCAGATTCTTTCAAATTGGACCAGTCTAAAATTTTGAAAAATGGGAAAGGGTTTAATTGTTGTCTACAACGCCTTTCAACTTGGATGTACAGTCTAGGAATGGGTTTATAGAAATACCAATTTAGAATAAAGAGTAGAAACAATTTTTGAAACGGAAAAAAATGTTAACAGTTTTTCTTCCTTTTTCTTTGATTTTTTGCCAAGTATAACTCTAGACCTGATGTAATTGGGTTGAATGGTATAATTAGAACCCCCCTATGACAATTAAATTGTTTTAATATATAAGTTGTATGCATAACACAACATAACATAACATAGAGTTCATTTGTGTGACTTGAACGTAATTGTTCATCGTCAAAACATATGAGTTTACATACCATACATATAAAACAACAAACATGTGACAATTTCGAAAAAGCAATATCAAACTAGATGGAAAATACATATTAATGAGAAAATTAAAAAAAAAAAAAAAAAAAAAAACAGAAAAAGTAGTGATGGAAGTTAGGAAATGGAAGGTTGGTGAAAGAAATAGGGGGGAAGGGCGATCGTAACAGTTTTCCCCCTTTTTTCTTTGATTTTTGCAAAGTATTACTCTAGAAATGATGGTATTAGGTTGATTGGTATAATTAGAACCCCCTATGACAATTGAATTTTTTTAACCCATTCCAACACAGCAAAATTTTAGACTGGTCCAAATTGAAAGAAGCTGCAGACGACAATTTCACGTTGATGGAATTTTGAATTTTTTCGTCTTTTTGGGTAGAAAACATTGTGGATAATGAAGAAATTGCTTGATACAAGCAATTTCTTCATTTTCCACAATGTTTTCCAAAGCTTTTTTCTCGGGGGCGTAAAAAGGAGGAATTGAGTTGGAATGGGTTAATGTACAAATTTTATTAAAAAAGATGTGGATGAGTGTTCTTAACATCATAACTAGAGCTTTTCTACTCTGTAGTTATGAGGTTATGGTCCCCTGGTATTATACACTGTATATGTTGCGTGTCAAATAGTCAATGTAGAGAATATTATACTTTGATGATAAATTATAACTAAATGTAACTACATTTTTACTTGCTTACTTTGAATAGAAAATATGGATTGAGTGGAGGACTGTACTAAGTGTAATATCACTTAGTACCACGTTGCACTCACCCCGCGAAATATTGATTTGTGTTGTCTTTTATACTTGCCTCAAATGATTCCAAATCACTTTATGACTATGTACAGTAGACTTAAGCCATTCTCACGTGATTTTTTTAGACTGGTCCAAATTGAAAGAAAACGCAGATGACATTTTAAAGTTTGTGATATTTAAAAGAAAATGTCTCTGTCTTTGTGGAAAATGATGAAATTGCTTGTCTCACACAATATTTTCCCAAGAGGTTTATTTGGGAGTTGGGGTGTGGGGTTGGGGCGTGGGGGTTAAAGCGAGATTGTGTGGGAAATGTTCGTCGTGCGTCATTCGACGTCTAAATTACTTTAAACATCTCCTTCTATCGTTTGCAGGAAAGTTCCTTGAGTGAATTTTTTCAAAACTTGTTCATGAAATTTTGTTTGGCCCTGCAGTAATCGTGAAATATTTCTCCTCCTTAACCACTGTACCATACTTGGCAAGAATGTTCCTAGGGTGTGTTTTCTTGAAATCATGTTTGTGAAATTTCGCTAAAAGAATGTGGGCTTCGCAGGATGGGGCTTAACAGACTTGGAGAAAATGAAATATATTTTCTTTCAAAACCATTTGGCCAATTTTGAATTTAATTTGACGGGAGTGAGCTTTGGATAACTTTTGAAACTCGATTTGTATGAAGATTTGGGCAAGGAAAAGCTGAGCTTACCAGATCAAATCATTCTCAGTTGAGCGATATAGGGCAATTTCGGCCCTCTTGTTTGACTTAGAATCAAGACCTCGGACAGGCTAGCATTGGCATCAGAATGCGTTGAACTCTTCTAATACAAATTTTAGTGTACACATTTATCATGCTGTCTACAACCTCTGTCAGATTGGACCAGTCCTATCAGTATTGTGTGGAAAAGGGTTTTTGATCTCCTTTTGTATGCTGTCCCTGTCTGTCTATTTCCTCTTCCCTTTACAGTAATACAAAATACATTTAACCCATTCCAATCAGGTAACAGTTTTAGATGCCTCTCGTGTAAACAATTAGGAAAACATTATGTAACAAGCAATTTCTTCATTTCACACAACATTTTCTAACCTGAAAACTGAAACTAGATGGTTGTCCCAGGACAACTGCTGTCGAGCCCACAAACTTTTGTAGGTATCATGCTCCAGATAAGCACAATTTTAGTGTTTGACCTTGAACTTGAAGCTATCCAAAAAATTCTTTCAATTGGCACATCTACTCATGATGGAGGACAATTGTGCAAAATTTATTTTGAAATCCATCCATAATTGTATGAGAAATGCTCCAGACAAGCACAATTTTAGTGTTAGACCTTGAGCTTTGACCTTGAAATTGAAGCTATCCAAACAGTTCTTTCAAATGGCACATATACTCATGATGGGGAACAATTGTGCTAATTTATTTTGAAATCCATCCATAATTGTAGGAGAAATGCTTCGGACAAGCACAATTTTAGTGTTTGACCTTGAGCTGTGACCTTGAACTTGAAGCTATTCAAACAGTTCTTTCAAATGGCATATCTACTCATGATGGAGAATAGTTGTGCCAAGTTATTTTGAAATCCATCCGTAATTTTAGGAGAAATGCTCCAGACAAGCACAATTTTTAGTGTCTGACCTTGAGCTGTGACCTTGAACTTGAAGCTATCCAAAAATTTATTTCAAAAGGCACATCTACTCATGATGTATAATAATTTTGCCAAGTAATATTGAAATCCATCCATAAATGTAGGAGTAATGGTCCGGACAAGTTCGGACTGACGGACTAACTAACGCACATACACCGACTTGTCATAGTGACAACTATACTGAGGGGAAAAGTTTAGCAATTTCGTACGTTACAGCCAATTTCTCCGGTGTCTAGCTTTGGATTCAAACCATATTTTCACACATCGATCTTTTATGTGTTAGCCACAGTATGTAAAAAAAATCAGATGATTTCAAGGTAATACGTGTTTGTTGTACAGCGTCAAACATGGTAGGGGTAGGGAAGTAAAAGTTACACAAAGATTTAATATCTTGTGTGTCCACCGTTTGCGCCAATAACGAAAGCACAGCGTCTTCTCATGCTGGAAATGAGCCTACGACCTATGAGGGATACGACCCCATTCCTGACGCAGAACACGTTCCAGGTCTCTAACGTTATTAACGTCATTCCTGTCTCTTACTCTCCTACCCAGAAGGTCCCAAAGGTGTTAGATCGGAGACAGATCAGGTGATTTGGCTGGCCAATCCAACACATCAACATTATTAGTCTGTAAAAGTTCCAACGTGTGCCGAGCGACATATGGGCGGGCATTATCTTGCTGAAAAATGGTAGCAAGCCCTTGACGCAAGAACGGCAATACCACTGGCTGGACAATTTCGGTGCTGTATCAAACGGCATTTAAGTTTCCCTGAATAGCTACCAAGTCAGTCTTGCCAGGGTATGATATACCATCCCAGACCATGACGCTGCCGCCTCCAAAACGGTCATGTTGAATGACGCTGGCGGGATCCATCTTTTCGCCATCACGCCTCCAAACAAGTACCCTGCCATCCGCAAACATCAAATTAAAACGGGATTCGTCTGTGAATAGGACCTGATTCCACATTCGTCTTGGCCATCGACGGTGTACCCTTGTCCAATTCAATCTTGCATGTATATGTGCACGTGTCAAAGGAATGCCAACGTAAGGTCAACGTGCGCGTTAACGTGCTAAACGAAGTCTGTTTCTTACAGTTCGAGCGCAGACCCGTGTTCCCGTTGCATTTCGGACCAAACCGGCTATACGAGTGCTATTGAGGAAGCGATTACGTCGTGAACACGACACGATGTAATTGTCCTCACGTTGGGTAGTCTTACGTGGCCTGCCTGAACGTGACCTGTCTTTGACGGTGCCTAATTGACGATACTTTGTTCTAAGTTTTGAAATGGAACTTTGGCTCACGCCAAAATGTTGAGCCACCTCTTTTACCATCATACCATCAGCATACCGATGGCTACGTTCCGTTGGTCTTAGTTAAGCCATGGGCGACGTCCCATTTGAATTTTTTAAATTTTTTTTAATGAGTTATCTTATTATTGATGCTAACCAGTAAACTGGGATAGATATTGTGGATATAGACTTCACGTACATGTGGAAGCTAGTGCAGAACGTGTTTCAACAAAATTGCGACAGACAGACTTTAGAAGCGAGGAAATAATGCTCTTAATGAATAATTAGTGGCTTTTAAAAATTGCAAACGAGACTGATTTTATAAGGTTTATACATTTACGTTGAAAAATAATGTAGGTCGAAAAAATTGCTAAACTTTTTTCCCTTAGTATATGTCTCGCCCACCGCAAGCGGGCTCGACAAAAATCTAAAATTTCATAAACTTAAAATTGTCGACTCTTTGACGTCTCTTTGAATTCGAATTTGAATTGTCATGAGGGAATGGCTTAAATTGAAGAATAAGTGCAAACTTGGAAGGGGTAAATGTGAGAGAAAGAAAAACTGCATGTTAAGGAAGATAATTCCTTGCTTACTTCAGTGCATGAAACTGCAAGGAGTTCAGTCCAAAATATTATTTAAGAATGATTTTTCAACCTACGTCTTTCATGGAATGTCATGGGCTCGATCCCCGGTGGCGGCATATGTTCTTTCTGACATTTGTCTCTCACCAATGGGTGGATAATCGTAAACCTAAGTGGGATAGCAGCTGGAGGCTAGGAAAGGATGTAGTGGTAGTACTGGTGTGAAAAATACCAGGAATCCATTGTTAGGTGCTACAGCCTCTCGATATGACTGTTAAAAGCGGCGTTAAACCCCAATCAATCAATCAACCAATCGATCAACCTACGTCTCAAAAACAACCTTTGAGCAAAATGACCTTGTAATGCCCTTTAGCAGTCCTCATCCATTAAAGATGGCCGCGACCATTGCGCAGTGGTAGCACATAGGACTCCTATTTCAGGATCCCAGGTTTGATCCCCGTCCTTGGCAAATATCATTTACGTTATTTATTTCACGCCAAAAATGTGTTGCCTGAACAGGGAAAACAGTAGTAGTGAAATTCTATATCTTAATGGAAACTAAGTATTGGATCTGATTGAAAATTAGCAGGAGTTTTCCGTGGGTGATCTCCTCTTTGATTTCTTCAAGAAATTTTGATAGGATAATGTAAGATCCTTATGAAAGACGTATTAAATATTGTTAAATATTTCATAAAACTATCGATAGGATATAAGGATATCAATGAGTTTTTGGTAGGAATGTTCCTTGGTTTGATTTCTCTGAATTCATGAGGGAAACGGACAGCTACGATAAAATAAAAGAAAAGTATTACAGATGCATATGATCCTATGATTAATCTCTACCTTACTCTGAAGAAAATATCCATCAAAGATTAGTGCTTGCTGTCTGTATATTTCTAAATGGACGACTATCATTTCTCTTTTAATCGGCTTTATATCTGTTTCAGACCGATGGTTTGTGTTTTGACGGAACTATACAATCTTATACTCATTTTAGATTCATTGCTAACTTTCGTTTACTATTACGCCTAGACCTATGTGGAATAGCAGCTGGAGGCTAGGAAAGGATGTGATGGCGGTACTGGTGTGAGAAATACCAGGAATCCATTGTTAGGTGCTCCAGCCGCCGCGATATAACTGAAAGATTGTTGAAAGCGGCGTAAAACCCCATTTAAACAAACAAACAAATTACTCTTACGCCGATCGGTTGCAATGCTCTACAAGAAAGATAACCCTGGAAAGGCAAATGTTTCAAGGTTACTTCCCTTACTCCATTTCGGAAGGTGCCGCTCGCTCCGAACAGTAGAAATTACCGCGGGAGAATTTCCCATTAATATTTTTAAGAATTCTCAAAAAGCTTAGTCTACAGAACGCGCTTAAGGTTTATCACCCCCAATACACGCGCGACACAATCTAATGTCAAACAATGTTTGAAAATAATGAATGACTAATGTTTAGATTTTCTTTCTTCTTGTCAGTCCCACACGATCCCTCCTTTCATGATTCTGAAAGATAAAGCTTTGAAAACCTTGTTGAAAATGAACAAATTGCTTGCATCAAGCAATTTCTTATTCACCCACAATGTTTTCTATAAAAAAAGACGAAAAGATTCGAAATTCCACCAACTTGAAATTGTCTTCTAGACCAGTATAAAATTGTGTTGTGAGGGAATGGGTTAAACTCCAGATATTTACACAATCTGGTGCATACATATATGCAAGATGATATTTTTGCAACCTCCATAATTGACGGATCGCTTGCCACGCCAACTAAGTCCGACAGGAAATTCGTCTGAGATTTTAAAAGTAACATGTTATGAAAAGACCAACGGTTTGTTTGCGGCCCTAAATGCCGCAACTACAACTTGAATAAGGTGTAGTTACGACATTTAAGTCGCCAACGAACAAAAATGCTTGTTTTATATGTCGACTTACTTCGACGTTCAAATATGACTTCCGGTCTCAATACATGATTGGATTGGTCTATCGATTCAATTTATTTATCTGTCTGTTTTTTTGAAATTCGCGATCCGCCATTTACTACTTTGGAGCGAATTTTAAGAATATGGCTCTTTGAGTAAGTCCACGAATCGCTGTCGGAAATACATCTATATTTCGCGACTCATATTCTTGAACGTGGAATGCCTTGATGTTCGAGTGGTATAGGTGCTTGACTCGTGATCTAAAGGTCAATGGTTCGAGCCCCACCGTCATCGGGGGTGTGTTCATGGGCAAGACACTTAATAACCAGTCCCAGTGTACCTAGCTGTAGAATTGGGTGAAAACACCTGGATTGGGGGTTTCGAGAGCGACTCAATTAGCTTAAATCGAACTAAAATGAATTAGTATATAGGCGTACATGGTTTGTCCATGAGTTGTGGTGTCTTCTCATTTTAAGAATAAACATCATTCAAAACTTAAACGATATGACCTACGGCGTCGGAGTGAAATTGATTGGTTGAATGTTTTTTACATAATATGGTTGATATTACACTGGATTTGACTAAGGAAATAATGCGGAAGCGTATATATTTGTATTTGTTCGTTTATTACCGTAGCATTTTCCAAAGAGAGTGTTAGTTGTTGCGGAGGAAAGTACAAGGTTACAGAAACAAATTACTGAGAGCCTTGCTTGGGCCTTATATGTTGTCGATGTAAAACATCGTGACAAGGGACCTCGGTTTCATATCTACCTCGAAACACAGTAAATTTACAAGTAGAGTAAGCCCGGGTCTCCAATGCGAGAACTTGAGTTTTCAGTAAAGTGCTCTGAAAATTTAGCAAATGGCGATAACATGTTGTGAAATTTATACTGTTATCCATTTTTAACCTTGAAAATGACGTCATAATGCATACATGTAATGATTTCATTTAAAAAAATCGGTGTCGTGCAATGCGCGTATCATTCCCCATCGTTCAATTTTAAGAAATTTATTCATATATCGAATATCATTCAGGCTATATTATAAACAGTGTCCCAAATGTTTTAGCTGCTTACCGCTTACAGATGGCTCGATTTAAAGATAAAAGTATTTTATGACCATCCATTCAATATCTCTAATCAACGCTTACCACATAATCCTGCATTTTTACATGCTGAAGAAAATTAAACACGGAAAACAAAGTAGAAAATGAAGAAATTGCTTTTTATAATTTATTTTCATTTTCCACAAAGTTCTCTACCACAAAAGAAAAAGTCGTTTAAAAAAAAAGAAAGATTTAAAGATGGTTAAAAAGTTTCCTCTGCAATTCCTTTGGATTTGGACCAGTCTAAAATTATATCGTCTTGTACTTGATTTACGACAAGACAGCAGATATCGCGGCGGATCGGGCGAGGTTCCGGAGGGGATATTGGTTAATATTGCCTAATTAAAAAAGCGCTCCGTACATTCGCGTATCCAATATATTTTCTGGAATGCAGCCCTAAAATTCCATGGAATGCCATGGGTTCGATTCTCGGCGCACATATCCTTTCCGACATCTGTCTCTCAACAATGGGTGGATGATCATTAACCTTAGTGGGATATATAGCATCTTGAGACTAGAAAAGGATGTAATTGTAGTACTGGTGTGAGAAATAACAGGAATCCATTGTTAGGTGCTCCAGCCCCCGCGATATGACTGAGATACTGTTAAAAGTGACGTTAAATCTTATTCAATGAATCAATCAATCTAAAATTCCACGACAACAATAACAAAAACAGATTCTATTCCTCTTCCTTAGCTCATATACTTTGAAATACTTCAAAGCATTGAAACCTACAAATAAAAAAATCTTTGCTCTGTGTAGTGGGATCTAGAGGAAATATTTTAGAATTCATTACCTCCGAAGCCGCTGCCATGGGACTCAGATTTCAAATACTGTATGTACATGTATAAATGCCTTATAGTACTTTATGAATTAAATACAAATTATTTCACGTAGAAAGCCTTTTTTGCAATACAGATCATCCATCGATAAAAAGACGTGAAACTTTAAAGCCATATCTACCCCAAAAAGATGGAAAAACAGTTTCAAAAATACGTCGTTTATTTGGTTACTAAATCAAACAAGAACCTTCTTAATATCAATACGCAAAATGAAGGGTATGCTAACAGTTCTCTGGGGCGGTTTTTTTTTCTTTTTTTTCCCAATTTCAACTCGTGTTTGTATACATTTTGAGATCGAGACTGCACCCGATGATTCACCGGAAATGCTCTAATCTTCGGCATTCGACTAGCGAAAGTTAAAACTGACGTCATGGTTTTTATGTAAATAAACCTTAAATTGTGGTGGGTAACATTTTAAAATATCGTTACTTCTTTCATGAAATGTAAGCTTATCGTGTAGAATTATTTTGATCTTTCCATTTCAATCGTCATTATTATTGATGCTTTTGACCCCAAATAATGGTTTTCTTATTAATTTTGTTGAATGTTTTGGGGTAAGATATGGCTTTCATATAATTCTCCTCCAAACTGTAAAGTCTAGGTCAACTCTGTTGGGCGATAAGGACCATGATGGTCCACTTTCTTCCACTTTTCTTCTTTTTTCAACAACATTGTGTACTAGTAAGCCAGGTTGGTTTTGAAGACAATTTCGTGTTGACCTCAATTCCAAAAAGATGTTTTGTTCTATTCCTTCGCCTATTCATTTAATTTATTGTTTGTATTTGGATTGGGACTCGGTTTAATGAGCCAAAGAATTCAGCGCTTAACACAGAGTTAAAGCAAATGACTTTCTCACATGAAATATTCACATTGAAAATTCTCATTATTGAACCTTTGTCCCCTTTTCATTACAAGACGACAAATTATGGAGTTGTCCAAATTGAAACGATAAGTATGTGACAATTGAAATTGGATAGGAATTAGAAAATAAGTAGCTTCTAGGACAGAAAAAATGAGAAAAATGGAGAAATTGCTTCTTATAGTTTTGGACCTGACCAAATTGAAAGAAGTTGCAGTCTCTGAGTGAGAAAGTGTTTCTGCTCGACTGTAATATGTGATAACTATGCAAACAATTCAACAATATAACAAAAAAATAGTACAATCGCGCAGAAACATCTGTCTCTGTAACCCAATATGTACATCATATAATATGTTTATATTATATGGTTAATCTTAAAATATCGTCGCCTTTCTTCTGGGGCCTTGTAACTGCAGCATTATATCAGCTGTAGTTGCTTGGTTAAGGAGGTAGGTTGGCAACATAATCTTCTACTGCATGAATCTATGAAGACCTCTCTCTATTTCGTTACGTGAAGGGCTAAATATATTGGGCGTAATGTAGTTTGTACTGTTATTAATGTCCTCTCTTCTGATTTTCATTCTTTGATCTTTTTTCTTCGTTGACTCATTTATTTGCAATCATATTGATCATTGGCTATTTTCATTTGTCTTATAGTGTAATCTCCATTTATTTCAGGGTCTTATTTTAAATGATGATAACAATGAAGAGTTTACTGTTCAAGGAAACTGACGTTTTATTCTTCAAAACAGAATTTAACAAAGCATAACATGTTTATCTATCATATTCTCTTTTTGAGTATTGTTTTTGAGGAAATGTTTTTGATGCTTTTCTTAACGATAACTACATATTCAAAGAAGGTTTTAGATCTGTTGTAAACATTTTTTTTTCAAATATGCGAAATTCTATTGGAATGTAAAAATAATAAAAAAAAAACACACAAAAAATAGCTAAAACTAGAATTACATGCATTTTGTGTCCTGAATTTTTTCAGTTCCTAGGGCTCATGTAATTTTTTTTTGTTTTAGTACGTATTTGTTCATGCTAAAATGATGACGCTAAAACAACATTTAAATCATGTACATGTATGCTTTATACACATTTACCTAGAAAATGAAGATCATGATTTTTGTTTTGAATGAGTAACGAAAACAAAATGTAATACTTTTCATGCGTTAGTAGAAATAACCCTCTCCTTTTCTTCTAATTCAATTTCTACTAGACTTAAAACACAAAGAAAGTGCCTAATACTTTGTATAAGCAAATTCTATAAAATTCATAAATTCTAGTAAACAAAATATTAAATAATTTCGTCCTCGCCTTTTTTGATCGAACAATTTAGCCGACCAGTATGCGCCAAATTTGTAGATCTATTTCCTTTTTTCTCCATTACGTATTTAAGAAAAAAAAGTTAGGGAAAATGGAGCATACTGCTGAATATACCAAACAAAAACCCAGATCAACTTATACCTGTACAATAGCAACAACATAACATCTTTAGATTAAAGCTAAAAGCTCAATCGACTCTCATGAGAACACCACACAACGTCATAAAAAATAGATAAATACACCAAACTACCGCAGATGCCTATTGTGTTAAAAAAAGAAAACAGAAAAAAAAGTCAGAAAAAAATATATAATAAGAAGCTTTAATTCCTTATCCAGTCTGCTAAATCCTCTTATTGATCTTTACTTTAACAATTGTCATCCTGTACCCGGAATATTACTGTTTTGGCAGGAGATATAGATAAAGATCAGCCTGCACAAAAGTGCAGTCTAATTTTGATCTATACTTCCTGTTTGTCCCATTTTATCAAGAGTTGTTTAAATAATCATTTTTGTAAAGAAATATTGACCCTCATTAAGACTTTCTAGTGCTGTCAGTCCTTTGATTTTAAAGCAATTCTGTTCAGGATTTTAATTCAGCATGACAATGTTGTAGCACAGTAGATTCACTTAGAGGTGAAGGGGGGGATCGGTCTAGCTATATTCTAATAAATCTGTTCTTTCATTCGTAAATTTTATTTGACAGACTTTAGCCGAAATTTGTGGAATTGGTGTTGGAGCGATTCTTTTTTTTTTTCTCCTTATATAGTGTATAATTAAATCGTCTCACATTTCGGTGAATTCATCCCTTCCTAGATCAACCAAATATCTAACCTTTCAGGTTTTGTTTTTGGGGGTTTTGTGTGAGTGTGCTTTGATATATGCATGTTGTCCATTCGTGTTCCTCGCGTCATGATCGACACTTGTAAATGAAATTACAATTCTAAACAAATAAAAATCACGAATATGATCGACTAACAAATCAAAGACTGAACAATCAAATAATCCGTTTTTGTCGACATTTTTCTTCCGAAGATTAGGTTGCAAACCAACGATTTACTATTTTGTTCTTGATAAAAAATTTTCTTATACATATATTTTATAAAATAAAATGTTTTATGCCTTTAGTTGAACTTCCATGTCGGAGGTCAGTGGGGGGGGGCAAGATCCGCCACGTGGATTAAAACACGTGTCAATGTAAAGAATGGCCGCCGTTGGGTGCACTTTATTCCTTATGTACTGTGTTTACTGTTACTTTTTGTACTGGTAGACTCTGTCAATGTAATGTATAATCACGATGACCTCAAATGTCATTGACAAACCTACTTACATCGTGTGAAACACCAATCAGTCTGGAACATGTCACGTGACATGGCTCAATATAAGAGCATCATTAGCACTCAAGCTGTTAAACAAATCAAGTTCAAATAATTTACTGCGTATTATGTTCTTTATTACCTGTACTCGGGGGATGTTATCGTTGAAAACAGATTACTGCTAATAGACTACACTTGTAACTCCGTGTGACAAATAATACTTCTTTTAAATCTTCGTTGATTAACATCCACTCGGTTAGATTGGAGTCTCTTTGAAAACACCCAAAGAAAAGTTTTCCAATTTCCTTTGAAGGATATTCCGGGGGCAGATCCGCAAGGTATTCCGAGCAATCCCGGAAGTCGACGGCTACAGACGCCATTTGCAATTGATCAATATCCATTGAAAGCTCAGTCGAAACCGAGGGCTTGATCAAAGTCTCGGAAGTGCTTACTACTGCTGGATTTGACTTTATTAGGTAAATGAAATTTGTTAGGACTCATTGAAAGTCTGATTATGTGATAAGCTAAGTCATTTCGTACATGAAACAGAATTTGACTTTGATCTATGAAATAAATGTGAAACTTGATTTGCTCTGGAAAATTCAATTTGAACTAGCACATATAGAAAAACAGCATCTCTGAGAACCTTGTAAAGTGCCAATAGAAAGCATATCGACAGAAATCAAGTTGTTTTTAAATTCAAACTATGATTAGACCTACCAATTCTAAAATGCTGCCCCATAGATTAACATATCCATATCTATAACTTAGCCAGACTGAGTGTATGATTTGCTTTTAACCGACGGATTTCGACTGTCATACATAAGTGGTTAACCAATCAATCCTTGATTCATATATGCATTTGCGACTGCTAGATACTTGATAGAAGCTTCATATAGGGATCTTGACTTTTGTCATGCTGAACCCGGAATTTTTCTGTTTTGACAGGAGGTAGAGACAAAGATCAGCCTGCACTTTTGTGCAGTTTGATCTTAGTCTACACCCCATGCCAGACCCTTTCGAGCTAGAACGGTTTAAAACATACGTTTTCACAAGAATTATTGACCTACAATGTTTGCATCCAGTACTGTCAGCCCTTTGATTTTAACGCAACCTTTAAGGGAGATTTTATCAGCATGACAAGGGTTAAATCAAGCTCACCAATATTACCTTAGTATGCCAAATATAATCATTGGGATTTTCGGAGAATGAGATCATGGTTGGGATAGTATCAACACGCAGTCGGAAGAATGGGGTTGTATACTGATTTACACCTGTTTGTCTTTCTATTCTTTTATCTTTTCGTCCACAATTCTATTCGTAGTTATTATTATCATTTTTGGTGCATTTTTCTTGTCTTTTATCTTAAAGTTGTTACATGGTGTTTAGCCGAAATTTCGCACCACCTTTCAAATAATTTGTGTATCATGGAAACGCAACATGACACGGAATTTCAGCTAAGTGTTTAAAAGCACAGTTTACTTAACTCACTGATGTCCCTTCACTAGTTTATATTTCACGACTATCTTTTTCTGAATCACTATCGGTTTAAGTTAAAATAAAAATAACTAAACAGTGTGTGTTTTGGAATCCGGCAAAGCGAATATATGTTCATTTAGTATGAGGGTCTGCATATTTTTGGGTATATGAGATTACAATATCATTTTAGTGTCGTCTACAAAATGACCGCATTCTTATCGGCTGAAAAAAATTCTTCCATACCTAGATGATATAAATTTTGAGAAAAGTTAAAGTTTAACCCATTCCAACACAGTGGAATTTTAGACCAGTCCAAATTGAAAGGAGCTGCAGACGACAATTCCAAGTTGATGGAATTTTAACTTTTTTCGTTTTTTGGGATAGAAAACATTGTGGACAATGAAGAAATTGCTTGTTATAAGCAATTTCTTCATTGTCCACAATGTTTTCCAAAGCTTTTTTCTTGTGGGGCGTAAAAAGGAGGGCTTGAGTTTGAATGGGTTAAAATATGAAGATGATAATATTTGATTTTCTAAGGATTTTGGTTTTCCAATAAAAGGAGGAACAGGAAGAAAAATGTATCTACCATACAAATGAAACAACCGACTTTATTGATTGTCCCGGGAATGTATGTAATTGTTGTGAAGACGCTGTTTATTGGGTCCGTAATGGTATAAACACTTGTAATGATTGTTCTCGCCATTTTAGATGGACGAAAGATTATTTTTTATGTATACACGTGTTATTACTCTAAAGTGGCTTTCCTTTACAACAGGAAATAGCATCGATTGCGGGAAATGAGAAATGGCTTTAAATGATACCGAGTGGTTGTGCGTGTACATAGAAATCATTGGTCATGTGACCTCACTTTCGAGAATAGTTTTGATAAGAATATATTTATAGCACTATAGTAGTTCCGTTGATAATGACTATCGTTATAACACATGTGGAAATTGGTTTCATTCTGTTCATTATGAAGCTAAACTAAATTACATTGAAAAAAAAATTAATTTGTTGATCCTCCGATTTAGTTTGTGTGCAAATTATCTGCAGTTTACTAATCCCCCCCTTTTTTGTGAAAATACAACCCTTTGTGATGAACTCAACTGATTAGCTTATGTACTTATTTTAAGAAATAATGGAATGAAATATGGCCCCATTCAAGTAAACAAGATTTTCCTATTTTTAAAAAAAAAATTACCTATTTTATTCTACCACAACAGAGGCTTCATCCATACTCACATTCTGATTTTTATTAGAAAAAAATGTGTGGGTTTTTTTTGTGTGTGGTTTTTTTTCGACCGCGTAGACTTCATTTGGATTCAGAAGATCACCAATGAACTGTTTGACAAAGTATGGTGAAGATTTTTAAAAAAAAAAGTGACTCACAACACATCACAAGATTTTTCTATGATTTAACCCAATAACCCAGTTTCTAATCAGACCACATCATATATGCAGTTACAACTGTTTCGCGCTGACCCATCGAATTGGCGATACCAGTTCCATCGATTAAAATGACTCGCCTGTAAAATATATGTTTGTATATTCTCTATCAATTGTTAATTGTTTCCAGCATGTTCTTTTGTTTAAGGCTACAAACGTTTTGTAAGTTTAATGCTATCAAAATGTATGCTATGTTATATGTTTCGATTAAAATGATCAGCAATAAAGGTTTTCGAGTCTAAAGTTGATAAGTTATCTAGAGAATCGTATTAACTTGTTCTTTTCTAGACAAGGTAACAGTCAGTTTGTCTAAAGTCTAAAAGAAAATCGAGTAAGAAATTGCTGATCCCAGAAAAACCGTTCTGTTTCCCAAAAAAATTTGGAAATCGAAGGACTGAAACAACACATTTACACATATTCGCTAAGATCGTACACTATTTTAAACAAAAGGAACCATGCGAAAAAAAATCCATCTGTTATATGTGTTCAAGTCAAATTGTTAAATAAATATTCTGTTCTGTTCTGTTCTGTTCTGTTATAATGTTACAATATCATGATTATAGAATTACTATCAACAGTTCGCTATTATGCGATATTCTTGATGCTGACGTAGTATTCAGAGCTCACGTAAAAAAGTCTTTATCGTCGTTGGGCGAGCAAAGTATCGTAACTACAGCTTTATTTAAGCTGTCGGTACGCCAGTTTGCTCTCCAACCGACGATATATATTTTAGAGGGAAATAATATAATCAATTTAAATACGCGTATTCTGAAGTAAGAGGAGCCTTTCTAGCGCGAAACATGTTAAATTAAAAAAGTATTCCTTATCAACAAGTTTTTTTGTGTGTGTGTGTGTGTTTTTTTTTTTTTTTTTTTTTTTTTCAAATAATTGATCTTGCCGCCTTTCGCAGATAGTCCATTATTACTTGACGAATAGTAAATCTATAGACTTTGTATTCGATACCAAGTCCATTATGGCGGCCTTTTTTATACCGGAAGTCAGAAAATCGAACGGCCTCTAAAGTCTTCGACCCGCACATTTACGTAAATGCTCATTCTAATTAATTTAACGACTGATTTCCACTTTACCCAGATCTTATCGCACTAAAACATTAATTACAAGCTCGGCGACACGTCCGGTTATTTTCAAGAGTCTTGAACAATTCCATTTTGAACAATGAACAGATAATCTATCAATGAGTGTTTTTTATAATTATGAATTCATTCGTGAAAAGCCAACTTGTTCCTTTGATACTTCGACATTACGTTACTTAGATAAATAGCGAATCCATTTTAGAAAGGTTGTTCAATTTAATTCTTTTTCTGTTTCTGTATTTTCGACAATTCTTTTTCATTATACCATTGTAAGACGATTAACTCTTGGTATTAACGCATTCCCAAACGACAAAATTTAAGACTTATCAAAACTTAAAGAGGCCGAGGACGATAAAACAAAATTAAAAATGAGGAACATAAAAGGTAAAAACATTGTGAGAAAGGAAGAGTTTGCTTTTCAATAGATTTTTTGATTGATCATTCATTTAACCTCCATTTGAATTTTGTGTTAGAATACCGCTCTTAAAATACTCGCTTTACATTTATTGTCAGATAGCAATCGATCTGTCCCTACCATTATCCCCAATTAGTCGGTGGAGCACACTCGTCTTCTTTGTAACTCTCATAATGAAGTAATTTCTTAAATAAATGTTAATGTAACCTCACCCAACAACACGCAAAGAATTTCCACACAAAAGATTAAATGTGTTTTCCGTGTTCTTGTTGAACAGAGACCGTGAATGCATTAGAATTTCTTCCACAAATGGATATCAATGTAATTACCAAATATCCACTAATTTGGATTCGCGGGTATGGTTAAGACATCTAATATGACACGTCTCTGACAGGGAATATATTGAAGTAAATTAGACGTGACTGTGGTAAAAGAGGGAACTTTCAGCCGTTATTGTGATTAATCGAGCAGGGCGGCCTTAAAGCCCGACTGTGCAATTCCATATTCTGTCAATGCGACTAAAGAAAAGAATATCCCGGCGATGAGTGGATTGGAGAATCTGTAAAACGTCTCGAAATTTATGAAAGCGAGCAGACTAGTTCTTTAATGTTGCCTTTTAGTTTAACCCTTTCCCGTTTCTGAAAATTTTAGACTGGTCCAAATTAAAAGAAGTTGCAGACGACAATTAAAATTGGATGAAATTTGAAATGAAACCATCCTATGTGGTAGAAAATATTTTGGAAAAAGAAGAAATTGCTTGTCACAAGCAATTTCTTCTTTTACAACAATGTTTTCTCAAGTATAAAATCACAGCCACGTAAAATCCCGGGTTTGTACAGGACAGGATTAATTCTTCGCTGTTCGTCGAGTCGTTTGTATTTTCGATAGGTCTAAACAAGCAGAGAAATAAAATAAAGTGATTGATTTATTGATTGAATGGGGTTTAACGCCACTTTAAAAAGTATTTCAGTCATATCGCGGCGGTTGGATCACCTTACAATGGATTCATGGTATTTATCACAACAGGACTATCATTACATCCTTTCCTAGCCTCCAGCTGCTATCCCACTTAGGTTTACGATTGTCCATCCATTGGTGAGAGACAAATGTTGGAAAGGATATGTGCCGTCGCCGGGGATCGAATCCATGACACCCCATGATTGATGATTGAGAATCTGGCGCGCTACCGGCTGCGCTATGTCGGCGGCTAAATAAATAAAGTACACAACGATTAGATTTTTTGGGAAAAAAATAAAAATAAATGAAATAAATAAATAAAGATACAAAGGGTTTATACGTGACAATGCTATTGAACAACGCTTGCCTTTACCTAAACAGACACAAATAACTCAAGCTTCTCAAGCCTCAGAAAATATAGAAAAAAGGCATTACGGCTGATATCTACTTTGACAACATAACCTTTTCCCATACAATCCCATTTTTCTATGCAAATCAAGAAAATAGTTTTTGAAAACATTGCAGACATTGAAGAAATTGCTTGTTACTAGCAATTTCTTCAAGGTTCACATGGTGCTAATCAAAAAGGTGAATAAGTTTTAGAATTTACCAACTTGAAGTTGTAGTCTGCAACGTCTTTCATTTAAAACTAGTCTGAAATTTACTGATATTATGCATTAACTATAATCAGAAAAAAATAAGAGGTTGCAGACGACCATTTCTAGTTCCTGGATTTAAAAAAAGCCCATGTGTTTTGGGATAAAAAAAAATTGTAAACAATGCAGAAATTGCTTGTAACAACCAATTTCTTTCTTTTTTTTTTCATCAATGTTTTCCAAGCTTTTCTCTTGTGGGGCCTAGCAAAAATCAAACGATCTTGACGCCAACAAAACATTGCAATTTTCCAACGTAATGAAAAATGTCATTTACGCGGGCTTTCCTGTCTTTTTTTTCCTTTCTCCAAAAACACGTATTAATCCATAGCATAATATTCTGTGTTAACCCATTCCAACAAAATTCCGCTTTTTAAGCTTCTCAATAAAGAACTTGAGAAAAACAAGGTTGAAAATGAAGAAATTGCTTGTTAAAAGCAATTTCTTCATTTTCAACCTTGTTTTCTAAACAAAAACACGGAAGTACTCATTATTCTTTCAACTTGTCGCCTGCTTCTGCTTTGAATTGGACACGTCTTAAATTGTGTTGTATGGTATTGGGTTAAGATAAATATAGTGGTAAGAAAAACTATTTAACAAGAGCTCTACGCGAACACGCTAGTCGCTTGACCTTGGGTTGCTTGATAGAGAGCTAAAGACCTTTTTGCGTGAAAGGATTTGGTATTATCTCATTCTTTGCGTGTATTGCTTTTCAAACCAAGAGTTTCAACAGAATACCTTCAGTAAAACTAAAAAGGCCATTTATTTCGACGACGACAACGACTATGATACCAGGGCTCAAGTTGTTCTATTTTTTTTTCGATAATAGTCGAGCTATCACTTACCAATCGCGGCTGTCAATCAAGGAATCAGCCGACCAATCAAGCCATTGATTCAGCGCGGACATTAACTTTCAACTACGAAATTGGCCGTCGTTTTTGTTAACCTTTTATGTTGGTTGACGACTTAAACGTTGTAGCTACGGCATTTAGGTCGCAAACTAAGCATTTTGCTTTTTTGCTAAATGCTACTAGCCAAAGATTTTGCGAAATAACGCCGCTAAAAATCAAAGCGGAACTTCTTGTAGGAATAAATAGGCGGGGCATAGGGAGTAAGTGGGCGGAGCCAGAGATTGCTCAATTGTGTGATACGCATTACGAGTTCCAACATCAACAGATGTTTTATGAACAGTTCATATTTGAAGACGGAATATTAAAACATCTTCTTCATGTACTACTGAACTTGGAATATTCAGGTTTTGGCAGAACGCATATACAAAGATCAGTCTATATAATCGTGCAGTTTGATCCTTGTCTACACCACCCGCTTGTCTATCTAAACAAGTATTGTTTAAGAATCAATGTTTCGTCTTTATCTTGCTGCGATAAACATTAGGTCCAAAAAGATTTATATGTTAAAGTAAGTGATATTGGTGGCAAGTTAACAGATAGAGATAAATGTGTCTACGGCGTGAATCGATCTGAATCAAATGGTCACTTAATAAAATACCGTATACAAAAAGGCAAAAATTCAGTGCGAGCTTTCAAAAGCGCCAACCCTAGTTTGTCACTTCGGTTTTCGATTTGTTTTTATTATTATTATTAATTTTTTTTTTTTTTTTTAATCTTGTTAAATCGTAAATATCCTTATGTAAATTTACAACCATTTGCTCTTTTAATAGGGCGATTGTTACTTAACTAATCACCAACACTTACACGACCTTCTTTTAAAGTTCCAAGGGAATCATACTTAGTAAATAATTGTATAAGAAATGGATTTCTGGGTTTTCTTACGATGTTTTATCGCCCGTTCAACATTCTTTCAACTTAAAAAAACTGTTGTAAGTTAATGAAAATGAGCCCAGTTCATTTCTAGTTTCGTGTCTGCTTCAGACAAAGATTTAACCCATTCCCACTCAGTGACTCCTTTAGACGCCCGTAAGGAAAAAAAGCTTTGGAAAACATTGTGGAAAATGTAGAAATTGCTTATTACAAGCAATTTCTTCATTTTCCACAATATTTTCTACCCAAAAATATGAAAATTTCCAAAATTTCATTAACTTTAAATTGTCATCTGCAACTTCTTTCAATTTGGGCCAGTCTTAAAAATTGCCGTCTGGTAATGGGTTAAGGGAAGTTAAATTTCCCTTTTTATGTCTGTTCTGTTGATTTGCTAGATTATTTCGTTTAAACTGTCACAGGCAGATTTCTTCAAAATGTTAAACGTCATGATAACATATCAGTCATCAACAATTCATGTGGGAAATGAAGAAATTTCTTGCAATTAGCACATTCTTCATTTCTCATTTTCAATTAAGAATTGCCGTGTGCAATTTCTTCTTTTTGGACCAGTATAAAATGATATCGTGTGGTAATGAGCTAGCATTTTGAAACTATAAAGCACTGGACACCAATATCGTAGGGTTAAATTGATTACACGTCATTTTTGGAGTAATTACACGGCTGTCCCACCATGCCCATTACATTAACTACAAGCCATTTTCTATAATTTTCCCTACCTGTAAAAGGTAGAAAGATATAATGGGGACATCAAAGTAATAATGAACAAATCACTATTGACTGACAGCTAGCGTGCGCCATGCACGTGTTTTACATACTGATAATGTCTTTCTGGGGCCATAGGATTGGAGGCTCTAGTCAGTGAACTTGGAGTTGGGTCAATCGAAATCCTTAAGTTGTTATTAGAAATAATCATGATGCCAAAATAAGATAAAAAAAAGAAATTTTCATACAGAAAGAATTTGTATCAAGAGTATATCGACGGTATTCTAACAAAACCTCGCAACTATAACTTGAAATAATCTGTAGTTACGAGGTTTATTTAGAATACCGTCGATGTCATACATCTAAAGTCTCTATACTTCCATTGGTGTGACCAAATTATGAGTATACTATGAACCTCTGATTGCATAATGCATAACCTGTCATACTTTGGCGATTAATGCGTCCTAAATACAGCTTTAATTACGTCATTTTCGTCGAGCAAAGACGATATGTTGAAAACAGCAATATCTTCATGGTTAACTGAGCTTTTCAAGAAACTGTTCATTCATGAAAACTGCTATAGCTTTCGACTGAAAGGTTTTGTGAGGTTTAGAACGAAATCTCGCGTGTAGCATGTAGGAGCTACTCGAGGCGCTACTCATTTAATTTTAAACCCATTACCATGCAATTACGCTTTTAGACACCCTCTAAGAAAAAAGCCTTTTGGAAAACATTGTGAAAAATGAAATGTTACAAGCAATTTCTTCATTATCCACAATGTTTTCTTCACAAAGGGCACATGCATGTTACAATTCAATAACATGAAAATTGACACCTGCAACATCTTTGATTTTGGGTCAGCCTAAGATTATGTCGTCTGGTAATGGGTTATTACATTTTTTCCACGTATCAATATATCTGTAATTGCGACAAAAAGGACAATAATCATATATGTATATTAACCCTTGTCATGCTGAACCCGGAATATTCCGGTTTTGGCAGGAGGTGTAGACTAAGATCAGACTGCACTTATGTGCAGGTTGATCTTAGTCTATACCTCCTTCTTGTACTTTTCCTGTTAGAGTTGCTTAAGAAGATGATTTCTAAAAAAATATTGATTTTTGAACAACAAGTGCTATCAGTGCTTTCAGCCCTTTGATTTAACAGCAATTCAATAAAGTAAATCATACAGCATGACAAGGGTTAATGCAGTTACTCACCCAATTCTATCCGAGGTAGCCTATTTTGCTGGTACTTTAAGTTCATTAGTTTCGAAAAGGGCTTTTATCATTGTGTTAGGCGTATTAATAACATAAAAACTCGTGTAGTTATTTTGCATTAACCCTATTTTTCCGAGATTGATTTCCAAACGTTCCATGTGGATAGGACAACAAAACGGTCCAACGGAACCGGAAATAGAAATGGTTGCATCAAAAGACCAGAATTGAACGAAATTAATAATTACAAATTAAAAGGCTCTCCGTTATTGAACTAGGATTCTACGGGTGATTGTATTTGCCGTTGTCATCTTGTGGAAACTAATTTGTTATTTCATATGAATTTTCAATAATATTCCGGGACAAAAACCATTAATGCAAATTTGACATTTGTTAAAAATAACTCAAATGGAGTTAAATGAATTGATATTCCATTTTTTTATTTCAAGCAAATTTTTTTAGTGTATATTTTCATCAATATATTTATTACACATGCTTTGTTATGTTCACCGAAAGAAGTCTGAGAGTGATTAAAATTGGACACCCTTGCCAGTGGTGGCTTTTGATATATACTCAGTTCCTAAAATAAGTGTGCACTTAATTTTGTTTTATTTCTTTTTCATATTTCACTGAATATAATAATGTTTGGTATCAAATTGTACTGTAAAGTTTCAAGAAAGTATCCAACTTATCAGATTTTGACAAACATAGTTTAGAGTCTTTTTTCCAAATTTAAGATGGTATTAAAATCAAAGTTTGAAAAGTACACACAAACTGTGACGCATTGTTAATACCGGTCCAATATTCGGTCTCTTTGGGCGAATGGGTACTCTGGCTTGCCCTAAACAACGCAACACAATTTGGCGACTATAACCGTACAGCCTTGCGGTGCGAGAGGCCGGTTGGAACCGACTACGAAAGTTCGTAAAGGTGATTAACCTATCACCTCGACCAGTGGATGATCTTGGTTTAACGGGAAAAGGCGATCGGTTTCACCACCTGTTTTTGAAAACTGATTTATTTGACGAATGATTGTGTTTCGGTGACAGGCTGACGCTCTATCCGCGTATGTTACGCTATCACCACGAGCAAGCATCATTAATGCTTACATGCACCGATTTTTCACTTAATCTAGGCACATTTAATCTTAAACGAAATTAAAGGCAAATGTGATTTTTCCTCAATAGATTTGGCCAATGCTTTAATCCAGGAGTGGAAAAACATTCTAGCTGCAATTATATTGCGTTATGTGAGGTTCATGCGACGTCGCATTCCGCCCAAATCTGCAGCAGAGGTGGCCATACAAGATATTGAATTAGCAACTTCAATAACCTAAGCTAAACAACATTTTTATGTGACCTAAGTTTGAATGTACTTTTGCAAGTTTGGTTTTCATACCATCTCCACTTAAATTTAGAAAAAAAAAATCAACTCTCTTTTTGTCAAAATCTGATAAGCTAGATGATTTCTTTGAACTTGACGCTACAATTTGATACCAAACATTCTTTTCAGTGAAATATGAAGAGAAATAAAACAAGTTAAAGTCGAAAGGAGTTGTAGAAGACAATAAAAAGTTAATGGGGTTTTATTTAACTTTCTGGGTAGAAAATATTGCAGAAAATGAAGATTTTTTTTTCCGAATTCTTTGTCTAGAGGGGCATTAGAAAGCGTCAATACATGGGAGTGTGTTAAAGCCTTTAAGTGCTGCATCATTTATACAAAGCACCGAAAAAAGATTATAGAATATCTCACAACATAGAATATCTTACAGCACACACACCATGTTTGGGAAATGAACCGAATCTTATAAAAAATAAGTCAAGGAATATGGCATAATTTTCAAGTGATATGAGCCCTTATTGTGCTAAACTTATTTGTTTTCTACCTTTTTTTTACAATTGACCCCTTGGTTACTGATTAATGAGCCCTTCTTGTGCTTAATTTATTTGTATTCTCTCTTTTCTTTACAATTGACCCATTAGTTAACTGATTAATACAAATTTGCCAATTTTAGCCTGATAGTCGACAATGCTGTAAAATTAGAGTGCATTAGGCTGCAAAATGTCTATTTACAATAATCTGTGCCGAGCAACTATCACGAATATAACTCTTACAGGATTTGAACATAAGCGGGAACGACACCGCCGCTTAGTGCTGCACTAACCACTGTACAGTAAAGCCGTCTACTGCTGTAATGTACGACACCCTATTGACTGAGCTAACGAGACATTCCCAAATTTCATAAACTTTAAAATTATCGTTTGCAACTCCTTTCAATATGGACCAGTCTACAATTTTGCCGTCTTGTAATGGGTTAAGTGTAAATATCTTTAAACGAAGGACATTATCTTTTTTCCCGATTTAAAAATAGAGGACATCGTTTGTTAAGTCTTGAATACAGAAAAGTAAATAAAACATAGTAATATTAAGAGATTCGATTTCCCATCCTAACTTAATGGCGGGTATCACTTAGATTTACACGTGTTTACACAACAAACAGAAAATGTAATTACGTACCCTTTCATTTAATTGAAAACAATACGAAAGTCTCGGGGATCGATGTCAGGAAATATTGCCTGTCAGAAGTTCGATCTCACACAATTTAAAACCGCGCTCGTCTCGCTAGGAACTGTTTACATGTTCCTGTAAAAGGCACCAGTTCACGGGTCGTATTACCAAGTCTCGAACAGCGCATGCGTCAAATTTCAAATTAACGGACGTTCAACTGGTGTTGACACTAAGTATTACACGTAAAAATACAAGAAAAAAAGACAACAGTGTCGTCAGGCGAAAAGAAACCCATATAGAGCTGTGTCTAGATTTTTTAAAACACATTGCATCCAGTATATAGAAATGTATATGTTTTATAGTACATTGTACCCAGTACATTTAACACTTCATTCGTTATACATATTTCATGATAACTAGCACCCAGTATATATATCTTACGATAATCTGCACTCAGTATATATGTTTCATATATAACTTTTATAATACATTTAACCCAGCATATATGTTTAATAATATATCAGACCCAGTATATGTCTTTTATAATACATTTCACCCAGTATATATGTTAAACAATACATTTACACAGTATATATATTTTATAATACATTTTACCCAATATAAATGTTTTATAATACATCGCAACAAGTACATGTGTTTTCTTATACATCGTACCCAGCATATATGTTTTATAATACATTTCACTCAGTATATATGTTTTATAATACATTTCACTCAGTATACATATTTTATAAAACATAGCACCCAGTTAATATGTTTTACAATGCGTTGCATCCAGTGTATATGTTTTATTATACATTGCACCCAGTGAAAATGTTTTTATAATACAGTTAACCCAGTATATATGTTTAACAATACATTGCGTCCAGTATATCTTTGTTTTTATACATTGCACCCAGTGTTAATGTTTTATAATACATTGCACCCAGTATATATGTTTACATTACATGCCACCCTGTATATATGTTTACATTACATGTCACCCAGTATATGTTTTATAATACACTGTACCCAGTATATATGCTTTATAATACATTGAACCCAGTATATATGTTTTATAATGCCTCATCCAGTAGATATGTTTTATAATACATCACCCAGCACATATGTCTTATAATGCATCACCCAGTATTTATGTTTTACAATAAATTGCACCTTGTACATTTGTTTTATAATACAATTCACTCTGTCATCATCCAGTATGTAAATCAGAAAAGCAGTTAAAGTTTCCAGTGGTCGGGCGACCATGTTCCATTTGGAGAATAACGAGCCTAAAGTTCCAGCCTACATATTGACATATCGCTGCTTTCAATCAAAGAATCAATCGACCAATCAAATAATTCCTTTAGTATTTCAGTAAACTCAGGTCGACATTTTTGCGAATGACTTTTGTTGGTTTAGGGACTTAAACGTAGTGTGTACAACCTTTTTATGTTTAGGTCGCAATCTAACCATTTTATTATTTTTTGTTTGTTTCACGTTACTGGCCATAGTTGTTGCAAAATATCGATTTTGAACTACCTTTTGCGGCTCACAGAGCGTGATCAGCTTCTGTCAGAGCTCAGTGAGCATGACCAGCGGAGTCAATGGACGTTGCATCGACCAATTCTTATCAACGGCAATTCTTATCGGAGATCCCTGATGGCCCCTTATTGCTTGAAGGATCAACGTTCTGCAAATAAGATGTCTGACATTAAGAGGAAGTTAAATCAAACATGGGGTACAGTGTCAGCTATCCTCCGTTTCACGCTGACAACTACTTTCTAGGACTCCTTGCCATTGCCTCCATTATATTATCACAAAAATACCCTTTTAATTTAATTTTAGAAGTAAAAGGATCCATCTCGAAACTGGTTGTATAATATTTTGCAAAGGTAACTACAGTTAAATATTGATAGCTTTAATCTATACAATAACAGATCCAACGTTCATTTAATTTATATGACATTCATATCATTTTGAGTCTGTCAGAATTTGATAATACCAAGAAATGTTCTTTTATTCCATTTTTCTATAAATCTTTTGTAAATAATATTGGCTGCATATTTCAAACGTATTAATCCTTTTTTAAATACTTGTTCTTTAGGGTCGTAATAAGCGAGTTTGTGTCGAAATGGATTTAAGACATAATCAAAATTACAGACTGCAAAAAAGAATACTCAATAAAATACAAAAGAAAGCGATGGGTTACTTTAATCCATTACCAGAAGACAAATTTTAGACTGGTTCAAATTTAAAGATGTTGTAGACGACAATTTTAATTGATAGAATGCTCAATATGTCAATATGTCTGTCTTTTTAGATATAGACAACATCATGCATAATGAAGAAATTGCTTGTATCAAGCGATTCTCCACAATGTTTTCCAAAACTTTCGCCTTGAGTTGCAAAAAAAAAAAAAAAAGAAAAAAAAAAAGCGGAATGGTGAGGGAATGGATTAAAATCACATAACTCAATTCAAGAAAGAAGGTCAACATAATATTTGATGTTTTGTATAAAGAAACACGATTTCATATAGGATCATAACTTAAAACCCCGTACACTAGAGGCCCATTGATCTTCCATATAATATTTTTATACGCCATGTTACGACTTAAAATTGATTTAAACGCGAGCGAGTGATCTCTGTAAAATTATATAATATATCCCCAAAAGCACGATACACGTGCAGGTCTGTCTGTGTCTGGGCGTCAATAATTCTCTTTTTTTCTCAAAAGTTGTAGGTTTTAGTAAGTTTGAATGAGGCTTCCTCAACTTCATAGCTAGAGTGTGGGTACATTGTGGCTCTAATTTCAACTGAAAGTTCGCCATAGGCAGTTAAAATATCGATTGGCCAATCAAATCATTTATTTAGACCCGACATGTATATCAAGTATTAAACGCAATAACTACAGCTTATCGATCTGCCTTAACTTTATTTCCCTGACCACATAATTAGCAAAATGATGCCATTCATTGGCATGTAGGAGGGCCTGACTGGTGATCCGTCTATTTATAAGTGAACTGGTTTAATTAACCGCTTTCTTGTTCAGCTAGCTAGATCTGATTTGCATGATTCATTGATCAGTGGGAACGGTCTTATAATCAGCCAATGGTATTCGTTTGTCCGTCTATTGGGTGTTGGTGTCTAATGTTTTATTTAATCCATGTACCAATTAGTCCATCCACCTATCTGTATATCATTCCATTCACCCACACGCCCCGTACATCGCCCAACCATTTGTCTTTCTGTCCGTACCTCCGTTCTGTAATCAATCCGTCAACCCAGCAATCCGTACCTCAATCCCATTATCTAACCTTCTGTTCCTCCATTCATTCAGTTAGACGGTTGGCATTCGTTTATATTGCAACTGACGGGCCGTCGTTTCACCAAAAAATATATCCCCAAAAGCACGATACACGTGCAGGTCTGTCTGTGTCTGGGCGTTAATAATTCTCTTTTTTTCTCAAAAGTTGTAGGTTTTAGTAAGTTTGAATGAGGCTTCCTCAACTTCATAGCTAGAGTGTGGGTACATTGTGGCTCTAATTTCAACTGAAAGTTCGCCATAGGCAGTTAAAATATCGATTGGCCAATCAAATCATTTATTTAAACCCGACATGTATATCAAGTATTAAACGCAATAACTACAGCTTATCGATCTGCCTTAACTTTATTTCCCTGACCACATAATTAGCAAAATGATGCCATTCATTGGCATGTAGGAGGGCCTGACTGGTGATCCGTCTATTTATAAGTGAACTGGTTTAATTAACCGCTTTCTTGTTCAGCTAGCTAGATCTGATTTGCATGATTCATTGATCAGTGGGAACGGTCTTATAATCAGCCAATGGTATTCGTTTGTCCGTCTATTGGGTGTTGGTGTCTAATGTTTTATTTCATCCATGTACCCATTAGTCCATCCACCTATCTGTACATCATTCCATTCACCCACACGCCCCGTACATCGCCCATCCATTTGTCTTTCTGTCCGTACCTCCGTTCTGTAATCAATCCGTCAACCCAGCAATCCGTACCTCCATCCCATTATCTAACCTTCTGTTCCTCCATTCATTCAGTTAGACGGGTGGCATTCGTTTATATTGCAACTGACGGGCCGCCGTTTCACCAAAAAATCTATTGACCAAAAAGGCCATTCCTTAGACCAGATCTTTGATCTATCAAGCTGTAGTCGCAAGGTTTGGGTCGAAAATTAAATTTACCATTTTCTTAAGTTCCTGGTCGCCGAAATGACAAAATAATGTTGTTTATTTACCGCATTGAAATACAAATTTCGTAGGTCAGTATAGGCGTAGACAGCCAATCGTCAAGTAGAAAACTTTAAAAGTGGATGACAATTTCCTACGGCGTTTAGAAATTATTGAAATTATTTATGAGCATTTTTGTGTGTTTACCGAGCTTTCCACGTGTCTATATACGAAGTGTAGACTCAGAGCAGCCTGGATTTAGAATGTTTAGAATATTCGCTTATCGCCTAAAAAGGCTTTGAATCACTATGTCTGTAGGACGTATTATGCAGACTCTGATCAGACTGTGCGGATGCACAGGCTGATCTTAGTCTGTATTTTGCGCATTAGTTTAATGCCTGGAGTTGTTTCTCATATTTTCAAATTTACATGTATTTTTTCATCAGATTTTCCAACATATGTCTTGAGGGACTGTTGCACTTTAATTTGTTCAGAAAATCAATTCGTCATACTGCAAAAATATGTCAAAAAGTCAACAACATTAAGAAGCGGTAATGGCTCATAACTACTTACAGTCGAAGAAATTTCTCTTTGACAAATTATGTTTGGTATGCCAGCCGTAGACACGTGTCGCCTCGCCTGCTCTCGTAAGAGCGCATCTTTCCCGGAACAGCCTTTGATGTGGCCCATTGCTGCGTTGTAAAGACATTTTTTTCGCCTTATTCAAATCAAAATGAGATGTCATAACAGTCTTGATGGCTAGTTTGAATTTGTAAAACCCTTCTCTTCGTTTTTTGACCTAAGTTTCAACTGACTCTATTTCACCAGATCAGCAGCTTTGTTATGTTTCTTTACGTGCTTTCTTTCTTTCGATATTGATTAATTCAATCTTTCTTTATTAATATTTTAGAAAGTAGTAAATTCCGAAAATTTAAATTATTTCTCGAATAAGCAGACTTGCAGACTATGCAGAATGACAGACCGACAATTTCAGACCAACAGACCATCGTCTACAGATATCAAAACTGACCATAGCAGATTAGAAAACTGGCAAACTAAAGACAACAGGCAAAAAGACCAGCTGACGTACCTACGGTTTTGTATTCATAGGATAGAAGAATTACAGCCTAGCGATGTGAGATTTGCTGACTGAAGAAAACAAACAAGCAGTTTTTCTGAATTTAAGATGTGAGCAGCAAGCTCTGTAAGACAGAAAATAGACTGGCCGAAAAAAGCAGGCCGGCAGACTAACAGATGAAAACATTAGGTCAGAAGACTGGAAGACAGAAGACAACAGACCGGCAAATTTGTAGACTTAAGAAAGCAGAACCTGGTCAGTATATGGAAGAGTGGACATAATATGATTTCAGCAGACCTACATATAAACGAAATAAAGTCGTCAGTGACACAGAAAGTAGATAACAGACTAACGGCCAAAGACGGTACCGCAGATTTAATAAGTTACAGACAAATGACAGTCTTAAAAAGAGCAGGTCTACACCAGATGGCATGGCTATATTGAGCTTATATGAAATAGAGATATATCACTTATAAGTGATATATCTCTATTTTATATAAACTCAATATAACCAGGCCATCTACCCTTTAAGGATCTATCGGGAATAGAACAAAATAGTCCAAGTTTCCGTTCCAATCCTCATGAATCATTATCATATGCAAAGATATATTGTAATAAATTTCTTAAAATAAGGTAATTGTATTCAAATTAAGAGAAAGATTTTTTACAACGCAGTGTTTGTTTTCTGTTCCTTTTAAACAGAAAAAAAATACACGTGACCGTATGCTAAACAGTGCTTCGTCCAACATAAAAAGAGTTTTGTTCGACAGGATTAAAATAATGACAAAACAAAAATATTTGTACTTAATTGCTTTTTCGTCAGAGAAATTAACATATCCGTGGTTATGAATCTTGTTTGATAAAGCTTTTCCCGGATTCCAGGCTTCTAAACCCATTCCAACACAAGAAAATTTTAGACTGGTCCAAATTGAAAGACGCTGCAGACGACAATTTCAAGTTGATGGAATTTCAATTTTTTTCGTCTTTTGGGATAGAAAACATTGTAGATAATGAAGAAATTGCTTGATACTAGCAATTTCTTCATTTTCCACAATGTTTTCCAAAGTTTTTTTTCTTGAAGGGCGTAAAAGGGAGGGATTGAGTTGGAATGGGTTAAAGAGTCCGTCTATATATCTTTACTTATTACATCACGACAACAAGTATGACAAAGATAGTAGGGTTTCGAGAGCGGAGCAAACGCTGTAACCTCGGATTTTTATGTCTGGCAATACTCAGGTTAGGACCCGATAGAAACAACGAGACGTGAAAATACTATTTGATCTTGGTAAGCGTTTTCTCAGGGTGAAAAAAAATGGAATAAAATTGAATTGATCATTTATTTTATAACACCTCATTGTTTTATACGTATAGCGTATAAGTATGGGAGCAAGAAAAGTTTTTTTTTTACTTGTTCATGTATAAGTATGGAATTTTAAAAACGAAAGACCGATAGATTTTTCACTTGATTATCTGAATATACTCTAACTGAACCATTTATGGATCGATTATTTTTTCTATCATTAAGAACTAAAGAGAATATTTTTCATCGAGGTATAAACCGACAACTCAATCATACTGTATAAATACGCGAAACGTATTCATAGATTAATGTGATTATGTGTTAAGGTTCATGCCTTAATAATTTAATTGTTAGTTTCGTCTATCAAAAACGAGCGATCTGATTGGTCGAAAAATTTAATTCATACCTCCATGAACAAAATTTTGAGTACGCAGCCATTTTGAATGCTTCCGCACAAAATAGTTCACTACAAAAAGGTATCAAAATTTGTTCAGTTGTTGCATTTTTAGCTCGATGGTATTAAATTATAAGAAATGAAGATAATATTTTTTGTTTTCATGGAGGTATGAACCGAAAAACCTAATCACACAATGTATGAATCCGCTTCGCGTTTTCATACAGTGTGATTAGTTTTTTCGGTTCATACCTCCATGAAAACAAAAAATATTCTCTTCATCTCTTAAATGAAAACAAAATTAAATTAATATCGTCATTCCTTTTGATTCAAAGCCATGAAGCAAAACAGAGCAAATATTTTGTTCATAGAAGTATGGACAGAAACATCCAATTAAAACGCAGCAATCTTGATAGACGAAACTAAAATTAGATTATACATGTGTGACTTGTCAGAGTAAAAGGGACTTTCTGGTTGGTGTGTAAAGTATCGATACTGACCGGACTGTGTGGACTGCTCAGCAAACTTGTCGGTGTTTGACGACTTTCTGTATCTTCCAGAATAAATATTCTGCCTTGCTATAAAATTGACGTATCGTTGGTCCGCCCACAGAATCCGCCAGCCACGTCCACTGGGCTCCGACAGGAAGTTCCATACCGATATCAAACGGCATTATTTTGAAGAACTATGGGAACATAGGACAAAAAGCAATATGCATTCAGTTGGTTGGCGAGCAGGGTACCATTCACGGAAGCATTCATTAGCCCTTTCCTGTAAGATCCCTGGTTTTACATCCCCATGAAAACACAAAGATTGTTTTTACAAGCAAATTCTTATTTTACTATAACTTCTTTTTCTATCCCACTTAATGGTTATTTGTCAGATAAAATCCATTTCAAATTCTCGTCTGCACCTTCTCTGAATCTGGGCCAGTATAAAATTCTGTCGTGTGGATCGACAGATCCAGCTAACGATCCTTGAATCAGGAGACACTTATTTCAGAAATAGACTATTCTCAGATGCCGCTCATAATATCGGTTTACAAATAGCCGCCGGTTAAAATTTCTCGTCTCCACAAAATGGCGAAAGGTCGTAAATCGCGCGCGTTTTCCTTGGTTTTCGTCTGCACCACAAACGCCGATGCAGACACAAAGTAGCCATCCGCTGTCGTTGACTCAACGTTATGTTCGTAATTAGCCGGAATACGACGCAGCTTCGTTTTTGATTTCGAAAACATTCAATCATATTTACGTTTGAACGCCTCCTTAGAGAATCAAACGGTTTGTGTTTTTCATTGTTTTTTCGGTTATTTATGTAAGTAAGGGTTCATAACAAAATGGATCCAAATCGCTTTAGTTTAGATTTTTTATTTCAAAAAATGCTTTTAAGCCAATCTGGATATGGAATAAAGGACAGAAGCATTTCTTTCTGTCTCATTTTCTCATTTGATATTAGGTTGACGTATGCTCTGAATAAAAAAAATGTATTTGAATAAACCCATTCTCACCCAATCCAACTTTTTATGCCAAACCCCCCCCCCCCAAAGGAAAAAAAGCGCTGGAAAATGTGGAAACTTCAAATCTGAATAGATTGATAGTAACAAACAATGTCTTCATTATCCTTGATATTTTCTACCTTAAAAGACAAACAACTACGCTAACTTAAAATTGTCTCATGCAACATATTTATTTCAAATTGGACAAGTCCAAAGTTTTGTCGTCTGGTAACGGGTTAAAGTATCTCCTTTGTTGATTCATATCATAACCTTACACAATTTGACAAGTATCATTTACCGTGTTGACCAGTTGTTGCTGTAATAAAATTTTCATTCGGCCAATGAAATGAGACCAGAATTGAGTTTTGAACTCCGCGAATAGCCGTCATATTTGTTAACCTCTTTGTTTGATTGGCGACTTAAACGTCGTAAATACATCTTTTTCAAGGAAAGCATCGTATTAACGTCTCAACCGAAAGACAATTAGTTTGTTAGTGATATGATCAGCCCCGGACTCGAACCCTTGATCTCGAAGTTTGAAGTCAAGTGCTCTACCAAATGAGTTAATCGGCCGACAAGGGTAAAGTAACCCAGGTGTTAAATAGCATGTTTTTGAAGGAGTTCTCTTCTTTTTGAATACAGTTTATTCATGTGGCCGAACAAAACGCATAGTGATGACTCTGATCAGACTCATTTTGAACATAATATGCTCAGGTGAAATAAAGATAGAGAGGATATGAACTTGCAGTCAGAGTTTGCAATATTCCTGAAAAACACAAGAACTACTTTTATGGCGTAGGCATTCAATGGATTTGAACTCTGAGGATTGGCTAAATATCAAAACCTATTATTGTAGCCCCGGAATAGATTAGAATTTTGTTAAATGGCAAAATCTGTCGTTTGCCCGCTATATGGAGGGTAATTAAGGTTTTAAAAAAGTCAAGAAAGCATTAATTTGCCCTATTTAATAGTAAAGCTGTGATCTACGTTGCTTTAGCAAGTAAGATCTGATGGGAGTCTCTTCAGCAGTTACAAGCGAAAATATGAGTTTTATAGAACTCGACTGTCAATTAATCGACCAATCAAATCCATATAGGCCGAAAGTGAAATTTAACCCCAACATTTATGTTTAACATTTTTTTTTATTCATTCATCTATTTTTGTTACATGTTACTGACCACAAATTTTGCAAAATCACTCAGTTTAACATCTAGGTAGAAGTTTCTGTCGGGGTCGATGGGCGTGTCAATCGATGCGTCGATTAGTTACGATAGAAAATGATACTTGTGTAAGCTCTTGTCTTTTTAGCAATTCATCGACCATGTGGGCAGGTGGTTAGGCACAATAGTAATGACTCATATGCCCGAATAGTCTGTTTGGATTCTTGAGAATCTATATTTCATATTCAAGCCTATTTCATTAATTCGACGTGTGATTCTAGGTTGTTATATAAAAACGCCTTTATTTTTTTCTTCTTGCACAAAAGTATGTAAACCGGTGGCAAATTTCACTTGACTGCAGAAACGATGCTCATCTAACATTTAAAGAGAAATTTGGAAGACAAACTTCTAGTATAAAAAATCATTTTAGATCTAGAATAATATCATTATTTTGTTAAACAAAAGTACCGTTTGCTACTTTGTGTAAAGTGAAATTCGTTGTACTTCTCCATTTGTCTTTTTTCTTTCTTTTTCTTGAATGGTGGATTAGTACACCATTAGATTAGTACACCATCAACACCAGGAAGGCCTGGCTTATCAACCATGTTTCACAATTAACTGAGATACCCTCATGTTTTGAGCATTTCCAGTCTTTGGAAACGGGAAAGTGACAATGCATTAAAAGAAAGATTAAAAGAAAAAAATCTAAGTCCATTTTAAAGAGCGATATCATAAGCTTTCCATAATTCCAAGCGACGTCACTTTATGTCATTAAAAGATCAAATATTTTGATG
Source organism: Fragum fragum (assembly GCA_946902895.1). Taxonomy (NCBI): domain Eukaryota; kingdom Metazoa; phylum Mollusca; class Bivalvia; order Cardiida; family Cardiidae; genus Fragum; species Fragum fragum. The sequence goes on from OX336373.1 coordinate 26,250,947, forward strand.
ACATCACATTTTTTTAATTACTGACTGTTGCTACGTCGTTAAAGAAAAGGATACCGGAAAAACGTTGCTTGTTACAACAAATTTCTTGATTATCTTGAATGTTTTGTCCCAAAAATAACTGATTTTAAAAATTCATCGACTATAAATTGATTTCTTCAACTTCTTTGAGCTTGGCCCAGTCCAAAGTCTTGTCCTCTGGAAATGGGTTAATGTACTTTAAATATTGACCCTTTTCTTTTCACTTTTGTATACAAGAGAGAAAGTTTGTTTGAGATTAAGATTAATAATAATAACAGTAATAAAATTGATTAGATTAATACATGAATAAAATGATACTTAGGCTGGTTTTCCTGGAAAACGGAATTTTTCGTCAGTGCGCGAGCAAAATGTTGTAACTACAGCTTTATTAAAGCTGAAGTTACGACATTTTGCTCGCGCACCGCTCATTTGTAAATAATCCATCTAAAGGATACTACTTTCTTTTACATTCAGATATCTAAAATAATGAATATTATCTAAATTCAACGTAGCAATCAAACTCCAATGAAATAAATGTCTATCGATATGCTAATTTTTACACAGAAGCAGGAAAATCGTTGACAAGAACATGTTGCTATCTTTTAAAGGATGAGTGAAATATTCGAATTTAATTAGAGCTATGATAACGCCGAGAAATACGGATCTGACACTCCGAATAGAGTCGACATGTATTCTTCTGTTGATGAAAATAACGTAATGACAGATTTGGAGATGCATCGATAATTCATGGATAATTAAGGTTTCGTTTAAGCAAACCGAACCGGCAATATTCTTGCCTACCCTTACCATTCTTTCGTTATCCTCGTTTAACCGATTGCCGCAAAGACCTACATTTTGATGCGCTTAGGAAAATTAACTTTCGAGCACATTTTGATGTCGCACTATTGTGAAAAATTATTTGTTGTAGTTAACTTAAAAAAGACTTACACCAGATTCTAAACTATTTCGATTCTGAACAATTCTAATACTTCAAGTGTTTTTTTTTTTTTTTTTTTTTTTAATTTTAGACTTTTAGCCCAAATTCAAAGGGGTAACTGACGAGATTATAAAGCCAGTAGAGTTAAAAATTAACCATCCTGTTTAAGTAGAAAATATTGAGGGAAAAGAAGAAATTGCTTGTTGCAAGCATTTTTTTTCCACAATGATTCTCAAATATATATTATCACATGATCGTATAAATCAGGGATTGTAAGCGAAGGGGTTAAATGGGTTTACTTTGTATTCTTTGACACATCAACAACAACAAATACAACATCAAAAACGGTAATATGCCGCGGATGGCCATGAATGAAAACGCCTGCAGCGCAATATAGAGGTTAGGGTTCGAGCTCCACCGTCTACGGGTGTGCATTTTGGCAGCAAACATATAAATCAGTCCCAGTCTGCACAGCTGTAAAAAAAAGGCAACAGTAAGGAGATCACCGCCCTGTTTTCTGCGACAGGGATATTTAAGAGATTCGGGGAAAAAAACTTCATATATATAAGAAAATAGACCTATACGACTTTCAACCCTACCTTTTTCATGGCTAAGATTTTTTCCTTTTCTTTTATTTCTTTCGTGTTGTTGATAGCGGTGAAATATACCCAGAAAGCTTAATTGCATAATTTGCTTATCGACTTTTAGAATGATTGATGAAAATATTTTAAAAGCGGAAGCCATTAGTCTCGTACCGGAAGTCATGTTTGCATGACAAAAAAGCGCGGGAACATTTTCCTGTCGTCACATCAATCATAACTCAGCTATCATATTGGCTAAAATCAAAATGTTTCTTTATCTGGGATCGTCCATAGTTGTGATAATTTTACTCTTTCTCTAATTCCAGCATTAGAAAAAGTAAAAGACTGTGCAATGTTTTACGGAATTTTGAATCCCAAAAATCTACAAAGATACTCAATTGATTGCTTTCTTGAAACTTCTTATAAAAGGAGAGAGAGAAAAACTTTTCAGACAAAATGTCATGTGATCATTACATCATGTCATTTGACCATTATTTTAGAAATTGAAAACATTTCAATTTACATTTAATCGTGCATGTTGTTTTTGTTGATGGTGGTGTTTTTAACTTTTACAATGTCTAAATTAGAAGCAAGCAAATTAAAATGCGTGATCAGCTTTGTTTTGCTTTTGAAACAAGCTTCTGATATTTTTGAACTCGTCGATAAAATAACGTTGCTGGTGTTCCTTCTCGTAATTCCTTTCTTTAAAATTAAAAGCTCTGTAGAAATGGAGGTACGTTGTTCAAAAGTACAATCGTAATTAAATCGTTTGCTGTTCGCATCTCAAAGGTATTATTCCAATAGATGGGTCAGATTGTAGTTAAGTTGCTTGGTTCGTGATCTGAAGGTCACGAGTCCGAGCTCTATCGTCACCGAGGTGTGTTCAAAGGCAAGACACTTAATAGCCAGTCTGAGTCTGCCAAGCTATAAAATTGGGTATCAGTGGGTTTAAAAGCCATTGCCCTAGTCACCTACGTGAAAATACTGTGGAGCGACTCCATAAACTTAAAGCTACCATCGTACTAGATAGTATAAACTAATTGGTTTGATGATTTTTATAAACAAAATGAGCATTTGAATAATATCAACAACGTTTTTATCAAATCTTTTATTATGAAACAATATATGCATTGCTCAATAATTGGTATGCAAATAAACTTCGATCAATCAGATACCTCCTAATAATCCAATGAAATCAAGGAATACTTGTGTGAATGTGTATGAAGTTGTAGAAAGTTTTTATTGATTTCGATGGATTAGAGAGCTAAAACCTTGTAATTGTATAGACACTTACAATGTTTTTACACTAACTCGTCGATTTGCGACAGTATCAAATTGGTAGGAATGTAATGGTGACCGAACGATTTTGAAAGAAATCGAGTGTGACGACTGTCTATTACATGTTATAAAATACATGTATATTGAATCATTGGTTATTGTTATATTTCTTTTATATCTATTTCGTTTTATATTTCATAAAACAACGATATCTAGCAATGTTCACTCGATATTTTATCGAATAATCACCATCATTGCATAAGATTCCAAAGGAATTTATAGATCGCTGGTCACGCCCCCGAGCTCAGTCAGTAAGATTCACTTTGATATTTTATATGTAGAACTTATGGCCAACAACATTTAACATAAAGAAGATTTAGAAGGTTACAAGTGCGTATTTGTCCTGTATGTAATACATGTACCATATTACTACCTTCGGTTACCACAAACGGGGTTGTCAATAGCAAGTTGAGACGCCGAAAAGTAGTTCTTGGTGTATTCATTTCTATCTGTCGAGTTCTTCAGGTACCCGGTATAAAGTATGCTGTTTCCTTTGTCCGGCTTCGTTCAATATAATTAGGAAATGCTTCGCGTTCCAGCTTAAAATTATATGTACTTTATAGAGTCTTTGTTTCTACAAACTAAAATATAGTTGCGATATCAGTCTCGTAGATACCAGGGGAAAGTTCGATATCAGCTGAATTTGGATAAAGACTAGGCTAAAAGGTTAACCCATTCGCACACTGTTTGACTCCCTCCAAGAAAAGCAACTGGAAAAACATCGTGTAAAATAAAGAAATTGCTTGAACCAAGCATATTATTCGTTTTCAAAAATGTTTCTACTCGGAAATCTTAAATTTCGCAAACTTTAAATTGCCGCCAGCAACTACTTTCAAATAAGATCAGACTAGAATTTTGCCGTCTGGTAATTGGTTAAATCTTAGAAACGAATTTTGCGCATTCTATATGCTTCATTTTGACTCAGAAGTCTAGATCTGTCTCGGGCAAGTTAAACAATAGCCTGGATAAAAAAAAAAGAAACATGGTTCCAAGGATATATGTATCGGGCGACTCCCAAGGTTATTAGTCCTTTGATTTTAATATCAACGAATCTTACAATCTTTCCATACTTGTTTGAAAGTGAATGGAGTAACCAAACCGCATCAGTGCTATAACAACATAATTTGAACCAACGAAAGGGGAAAAGTGTTCGAAAATCGCGATAACAACCGGTTGACAATGTTATCAGCTGCCATCGATCATAATTGTTACAAAATTGCGACATTTTAGTCCTAATTGTTATTAAATACGTATCATAACCCTAATTCATCCATTATTGTGCGTCTTAAATACCCAGATTCATTACCGTGAGATAAGCGCTTGATTTTTCCACCCGAAACCCTTCACTAATCATTTGGGGATGTTTAAACGGGTTACATTCATTGACGGATCGCAGCTGCCTATCAAAAATTAGATTAATCAAACAAATCGCTTCAATCGGAAATGAAATGTGAACTCCGGCATTCAAATTAAACGCATCTACGTTCGAATAAAACGTCGTAACTTCTGCTTATTCAATCTGTAGCTACGACGTCAAGGTCGCCCCACCCAAGATTTTGTTTTTTATTTATGTCCCTGACCATATATCGTTTGGCGTACAAAATGTCGTAAGTACAGCTTTATTCAAGCTGTAGTTACGATAATTCGCACTCCCATACTACGCATATATTTTCCGAAGTAGCGTCTTTTAATATCTCGGTAATACTGGCTTGTTGGGGTTCAGTGGGCGTGTCTTACGATCTATCAATTAACCCATAATTTAAGACTGGTCCAGATTGAAAGGAGTTACAGACGACAATTTAAATTATATGAAATTTTAGATTTTTTTCATCTTTCTGGATAGAAGACGTTGTGTAAAATGAAGAAATTGATTGTTACAAGCAAGTTCTTCATTTTACACAATGTTTCACAATTAATTACTATATTTTTTTTATTATTTCTTTATGTGCGTCCAAAAGAACCTCTTTGTGGGAATGGGTTACTTTTCCATTCATTCATTCTCTTTTCTAGGTTCTTTTTGACTATCAATAGTTCCCCGTCCGTTCGACCAACGGGCTATGCAAGCGCCATTTCTACTTACCCTGGACCAATATTCATTCAAGATTTCAAATTTTGACTCAATCGAGTAAATATCACACAATCCGGATCAATGAAGACCTTCAGAAAAAAAATCCATACAACATTCATTTATACAAATTATTTATTTTACATTTATTTTCCAATAAAAAAAAAAAAATTCAAATTTCGTCTGCTGTCTCTTTGAACTTGGACCTGTCTCACATTTTGCCGTCTTGTTATAGGCTTCACACTGTCCTGTACTCATCCGAGATTTTACGTCGCTGTGGTTTAATACTTGAGAAAACTTTGTGGAAAAAGAAGAAATTGCTTGTACCATGAAATTTCTCCTTTTCCCACACTATTTTCAACCACATAGGATGGTTTCATTTCAAATTTCACCCGATGTTCATTGTCATCTGTGACCTCTTTCAATTTGAACCAGTTTTTAAAAAATAAAAAAGGAGGGGGTAAGGGTTAAGTACGGAGCTGATGTTCGGATAATATGATAGAGCGCGGATGGTAATCGATAAAATCCGAGTCGACGGAAATCCCGAAATGCACCTGAAACCTTTTCCGATTGGCCCAATAACATTGATTACCAGTAACTCTGAATTCTATGAACAGTGGTATGTCATTGAATTACCTTTCGATCAGGAACCAACTGTTACCCGCGTTTTTTGACAAATTACGATGCCAAAATTTTAAGTGAATTTCATTTGTTGTTCTTAGAGATAAATGATTAAAATTGCTAAACAAACGAAAGAAGAATCTAGAATGGTACTTGAATTTATGCTGCAGATTGACTTCTCTGAAATTGACACTAGCTCAGTTACATGTCCAAGGCCTGTCGTATTGGCTCAAGGCCGAAGGCGGAAGGAATTTTCTGTAATATTTCTCATAGCCATTATTCGTTTGAATGGAATGGGGTTGCAAAGACACATTTGTCTGGGAATGGTTTTAACAACCTCAGTGCATCTTTAAGGTGTCGCCTGCAAATTCGAAATAAATTGCAGTCTGCTGCGGGGACAGGATTAATTGACAGCGCCAACTAGCCAATTACAGGTCGTTAAACCAAAAATAAAGTGTCTACTGCATTGGAAACAATTGGCGCGGCCCGCGTGAATGATACGCAGACCGGACGTTATCAACAGGCTCGGTAATGTGTTTTTCATGTTGTTTTATTCATTAGAAGAACTTTGTATTATGGTGTCGAACAAATAAGAAGAGGTGATTTAACATGTCTAGTGAACCGGTGTATTATTGTGGTGTATCCTTACGTCATGACAAAACCCTTAATCCATTCCTACACACCAAGTTTTAGACTGGTCCAAATAGAAAGAATCTGCAGAGGACAATACCAAGTTAATTGAACTTGACATTTTTTTCTTCTTATTTGATAGAAAATATTGTGGATAATGAAGAAATTGCTAAAGCGTTTTCTTGAAGGGCGTAAAAAGGAGGGATTGTGTGGTAATGGGGATCGTATACGAATTATGTTTTCCCGAAATGATTGTTGCAATTTAATCTCGATCATTAGGAATTTTTCCTCCCTGTGCTGACTCCCAAAGAACAGAATGTCGGAAAAGGTTCTTGACGGATTGCTGGCCACGCCTACTGGGCTCCGATAGGAAGGTTCACTTAGATAAAACATGGTCTTAGTTCGCATGCAACAAATAATTTAAATGGAAGGTTGGCGTTTAAGTCTCCAAACCAACAAATATCCATCACATAAATGTCGACTAAGGTCAAAGTTCACTTTCGGTCTAAATGACTAAATTCAGTTTGTATATTGATTCTTTGATTTACAGTCGCGATCCTTTGATTGCGAGAATATGAAACTTGTTCCAACGCATATTCAAACTATACAAAATCTGATAAGTGGTACGCTCTGCAAAAGACTATCTTAAATTCAGCAAATTTTCCGTCGTTGGGCGACCAAAGTATTCGTAAACACAGCTTTATTCAAGCTACACTTACGACATTTTGTTCGCCAAACAGCATGTTGATCTTGATGCGCATCTATATTCATAACGATTCAATCGCTTTTATCTTCATGTGACCAAAGATATTTGATAGAAATGTTTGGAGCTTCCTACAATGCAAATATCGAACAGTTTAATAAAAAAAAAAGCTACACGTTTTTGGAATAATCGCTTAAGTTGTTGGGTTTTGAAACTTAAATATTTATTTCTTTACTAAAACTGACAAATATTATTCCTGTCTTAAAATTAAAGCCCTTAATCAGTTCTACGTCGATAAACACGTTGACGTAACGTAAAAAAACGGAAAACGTCGTGAGATAAGAAAACGGGCTGACAAACGTCCGAATGTTTCGCTCTCTGCACCTTTTGGGAATGTCTGATGGTTAATCTGCCTTATTGAACCAAATCTGATTAACCTTGCTGGGTCCTGTCTCTTTCAAATATTTGTTTTCCGGAACTCCTGAATGTTTACGCGCTGGAACGCAATCGTCGTCGAAGGGCTAACAGAACCTCGTAACTAAAGCTAAAATGAAATAGTGGTTGCGGGTTTTTCTGTCGCTCATCTACGATATATAAGATAGCATGTTAGTGCATTCGCAGTCAATCTGTATTGTACATTCTATACATGTACATGTAATTTTACGCTCTTTTAGCTGCCTTTAGCCTTGATTTTAGCCCTTGTCATGCTGAATAAAGTCCTTATCTGAAATCTCATTAAAATCAAAGGCCTGAAAGAACAAATTAATTTGATAAACAGTTATAGGTTGAAGCAGACAAATAGGAGGTGTAGACAAAGATTAGACTGCACTAATATGCAGTCTCATCTTAGCCTATACCTACTACTGAAACAGGAATGTTCCGGGTTCAGTCAGAAGAGGGTTAAATCCTAAGGATGGGATAATTATTGCGTCATTCCGGGCCATTTTGTTTTTTATCAACGTTACGTAGACGTTACATAAACAAATGTGTAAATAAAAGAATTACGCCTGAACAAGGCCGCTGTATCGCTTAAAGTTTTCTTATAATTATGATAAAATTTATTGTGTGTAAAGAAAAGAAATTTATTTTTATGTGAATGAATGAGATGTGATCCGAGTGTTCTAGTGGGCCAGCTTATTGTTATGACGAAACTCTATGGCAGCCAAGAAGGAGCTAAACGGTGCATGATCTAACATCACTTCCCCGCTCGAACTTGTGTAGCCTTTCCGAACTCGTGATACCTAATTTATACATGCATATATGGCGCGTGAAATGCGCCAAAAGTTTACTTTAGGTAGAATACGTTGAAATAAACCCGTATAATAATATAGCAGCACTCACAAAAACTAGGTGCGCGCGCATCGTTACCGGGCTTTCAAGAGTATAAAATGTGCGCATACGCCTTAATTACAAGTTCACGCATAATATAAAGGTGTTTACCTTTTACGCTTGCATGCTCATACTTTAAAAGTGCAGGCATAAACAACGCGTGCACTTTCAAAATTTAAGCGCGCAAGCTTAAATGTAACAGGTTCACCTGTATTATTTCAACCATGGGATGTCATCGGCCTGATCCCCGGCGGCGTTACATATCCTTGCCCACATTTGTCTCTCACCAATGGGTGGATAATCGTAAACCCAAGCGGGATAGCAGCTGGAGGCTAGGAAAGGATGTAGTATTAGAACTGGTTGTAGAAATACCAAGAATCCGTTGTTAGGTGCTCCAACCAATAGGAAATAATTGAAATACTGTTAAAAGTGGCGTTAAACCCCATTCAACCAATCAATCATTTACCAGTATGATTTACGCGTGCACGCATTTCCTATGCCCACACGATCAAAGGGACGTTTTACCCAAATGGTACACCGTATGTATACGCATGTATGTAGACCTAGTTCTACTACGAAATGGTGGACGGAATACTACCGATCATCTGCCAGGTAACCTGTGGTAAAACGTATGTTGACGTGTATTTTATTAGAGTGACGTGATAATACAGTAACTGTCCAACAGTATTGGGATAGAACGCCATAACTAACAAACGATATGAGACCTTTGCGTGTTTCACGTGCTATCAGATTCGTGGACTCCCACGAACTACATTCCGCAAGAGTGGCCTTTCATCCCTTTCCTTGAATTGTTAGCATGTTACCCCATAATTCCTTATTTTTAAGCCGCTAGAGAATCATATACATATAAAAGGCAACATTGTAAAACATTGCTTGTGACAGGCCAATTCTTTTTTTGTCCAACAATATTTTCTATCTTGTTCAGCTCTTATTATTCAATTGAAGCCATTTTTAAGTGACGTCTGAATTATTTTGAATTAAGACCAATGAAAAAAAATGTCGTCTGGTAATGGGTTAAAGAAGTTGTTTAAGTCTCTAATTGATGGCGAGTTTAATTCTGTAAATTGGGGGAGAGATGATGCATGACCAAAAAATATCAAAACTACCAATATTAATAATGCGAATGAAAATAAATTCCTACGAAATAATGTATAATCCGACGGCCAAGGTGTTTCACCTGACGCACACCGGTTAAAGTTTTATAGCTTTTAAAACTGAAACAGTGTACGATAGACCCTAATTGGTTGGAGCCGCCGTCAAAGCGCAGTCGGTAGCGCGTCAGACTCCCAATCTTCAACGGGATGTCATGGGTTCGATCCCCGGCGGCAGCACATATTGTTTCCGACATCTGTCTCTCACCAATGGGTGGATAATCGTAAACCTAAGTGGGATAGCAGCTGGTGGCTAGGAAAGGATGTAGTGGTAGTACTGGTGTGAGAAATACCAGGAATTTATTGTTGGGTGCCGCCGCGATATGACTGAAATACTGTTAAAAGCGGCGTTGAACCCGATTCAATCAATCAATCAATCAATCAATCAATCAATCAATCAATCAACCTAATTGGTTGGAAAAGGACAGTCTACTAAATGTATCTACATCACTACACCACTTGCTTGACATTGAAAGCCTTAGTTGTTTATAAATTGTACTTAACAAAATAGATATATATTGGACCTTTTAAAGCTCTTAAATGAAGTTCAATTCAAGGATTATATACGGCATGACATCTTTCAACAATTCTTAGGTTTGGTACTTACTTGAAACGCTTTAAACCATTCGACTGGTCCAATTCGAAAGAAGTTGCAGACGAAAATTGAACGTTAGGGCAAATGGAAGAGTATCCATCCTACAGGTTAGAAAAAAAATCTGGAAAAAGATGAAATTGCCTGTAACAAGCAATTTCTTATTTTCCCACAATGTTTTCCCAAGTATAAAAATGCAGGAACGTAAAAACAAGGGATCGTACAGGAAAGGGTTAAACCATTCCCAGACAATGCCGCTTTTTGACGCCCCCAAAAAGCTGTGGAAAACATCGTGAATAATGAAGAAGCTGCTTGTTATAAGCAATAAAATATACAATACACAATAATTCCTACCCAAAAATATTTAAAAAAAAAAAAGAAAAAAATAATCCAAAATTTCATCGACTGAAATTTTTCTTTTGTACGATCTTCCACTTTGGACCGGTCGAAAATGTAATTGCTTTAACCCATTCCCAAACAATCCCTCCTTTTTACGCCCTTCGGGAAAAAGCCTTCGAAAAAATTGTGGACAAAGAAGAAATTGTTTTATTTCAGGCAATTTCTTCAATATCTATAATGTTTTCTAATCTAAAAGACGAAGAATTTTAGAACTTCATTAACCTAAAAGTGTCGCCTGCATCTTCTTTCGATTTGGACTGGTCTAAAATTTTGTCGTCTGGTAATGTGTTTAAGAGCTGCAATGTCATAGTTGTAGTTGGAAAAACCTAGGACGCTTGTGAGCATTTTGCTTATAGTTCCTTTCCATGATAAAAAATACTAGAGTGCTTTCTGAAAGATTGCCGCCTCTCAGAGATCACGAATCTATTTTGAGAAGTCATGGCGTCCAAATTGGCATGGTTGACGATTTAGTTGTCCGTGTTTATATACGTCAGTGTCAGGTACAGGCGAACTGACATGAGTTTTAGACCAGCAGGCGCCTTCAGGTTACAAAACCTTGGTATGATCGTAGTTTCTTAAAATTTCTCCGTACCTAGCCGATAAATTTTATGTCTCCGAACACGCAGTCTTCATTTCTTCAAAGAAATGAGAAACTTTTTAGTGAAATACTTTGATTATTTTTTAATAATTTTATTTTTCGTTTCGTTTATCAAAGCGGGAGTTCTGATTGGTCGAAAAAAATCATACCTCCATCAACAAAATTTTGAGCATGCAGTTAATTTGTATGCTTCCGTACAAAATAGTCCCATACGAAAAAGTATCAAAATTTGTTAAGTTTTTGCCGTTTTTTCGCTTGATGTCGCTATATTATTAGAGATGAAGAGAATTTGTTTTTGTTTTCATGGTGGTATGAATCGAAAATCTAATCACACTTATGTATTAATCCGTTTCGCGCATCCATACAGTGTGATTGGTTTTTCGGTTCGGCCCTCCATGAAAAAAAAAATTCTCTTCATCCTAAGAATACTATTGTAGCAGTTTAGTCTATAGGCTCCAGACATTGATTATGAAATCTTAAGATAGCATAAATTTTGTCTATCTTATAGTTTATATCTGGTAAACTTTTTCAAATTTCGAATGATTGATTATAGTTTAACGCCATTTTGAACAATATCCCAATTAAATCAAGGCGACGTTCTCCTGTTCATGCTCTTACCTTGCCTAACGACGGCCCGGGACTGGAACACGCAACCCTTGACACCTCCTCTGTCCGAGCACCTGAGTCATGCTGTTCGTTGTAATTTTCGGACAGAAAAAGACGCTTAGTGTATCTAAAGGCTACAAGAATCATTCCGCAATTGGGGTAGCTTACTTGGAATGATTTCAAAATGGGAGAAATGGGCTTACATATAATAATTTGGAGATTTTTATATGTATTTGCGAATTAGTACATAATGGTTTGTTATTTTCCAAACTTTTTAGAATAACTGGAGCGGGTACGCCCCAGTCCCCCCTTTCTGTTCCTATGGACCTGTATCATAAGTCATTTGTCTGATAAGCCATCTACACTCGGTGCCAGAAAGAACATCTCAAGGCTCGATACTCTCTTGAAGACCAAATAACTGCTTTGGAATGGGTCATAAATAACCCTCTTCTCTATTAATGTAACAACACGTATCTGATAGTTAGCAATGAGATCGTATCTCACCAAAGAGAAAGCCCTATAAATCCTCCGTATCAAGTTATTGACGCGATGATATGGTTTCATCTCCCCTTTAATCATGTACTGTAAATATCAACAAGATCTTACTGGCTAGAAATGTTTTATTTCATGTAGCGTTTCTCTGGATTTCATATCTTTCTCCCCTGTTTCACTTTCTTATCTATTTACATGCACAGCTCTTATGATATCCTCTAACGAGTTACAGCTTCTCGGATAAGATTAACAAGTGGTAGGTATCAAGGTCAAATGCGACAACCAGATCGTGCATATTCGAGATTGCCCTCTGTTGGCTCCTACTGATTCATGGATCGCCGCTGTCACTATCAATTGGCGGATCGAGACTGTCAACCAAAGAAAAAATCGATCAATCGACCAATGTAATCATTCATTATAGACTGAAAGTGAAAAAGTGAACTTTGAACACCATCATTTATGTGAAGTATTTTCGTTGTCTTGGCGACCTAAACGTCGTGACTACAGCTTGGATAAGCTGTAGTTACGACGTTTAGGTCGTTAATCAACCGTTTTACTTTTTTGTTACATGTTACAATTAATAACGCCTTTAATAAAACGAAACTTCCTGTCGGAGTCAGAGGGTGTGGATAGCGATCCGTAAATTTACGTTGCCTCATCAAAAATTCTACTGCAATTAAAATTTAGAAAAGAAATATTAAGTTAGTTGTAAGGAAGTAATATCAATGTGATTTTGGTTTATACCGATTTCCGGATTTTTAAAAAAAAATCGATTAGCAAAATTTGGGCACAGGAAAAAAGTACAAGCAATTAGATGTGTTTTTTTTTTTATAAAACTTTGCTAAAAACGGGGCTATTTTTAGCTTGCATTAAATGTAGTTACGATGTCTTAGTTGCCAAACCAACTTAAATGCTTCACAAAATGTCGACCAATGTTGGAAGTTTAAATTTCACTTCCTGTCTGAATGGGTGATTGGAATGTTGTTGTTTTTACTTTGATTAAAAGCCGCGATTGTTCATAAACGGTTGTTAAGGGGTTGAAGTCTGTCACAAACGAAACTGTTTTAAATCTATGTCTGGTTGGAATATAGCATCTCCGCTTTAATCGCTTTAATGATTAATTCGATTTGTAAATCAATCTTTTTTTTCTTTTTTTTACAATGGCGATCCGTAAATAACAAAAAAGTAAGAGTAAAAAGTCTTTTTTTTTTGTTTTTGTTTTTTTCTTTTTAAGAGATGAAGAGAATGTGTTTTGTTTTCATGGGGGTATGAAACGAAAAAACTAATCAAACTGTATGAATACGCGAAGCGGATTTACACATAAGTGTGATAAGTTTTTTCGTTTCATACCTCTATAAAAACAAAAAAAAAATGTTCTCATAATTTCTTATAATTTAATTACATCAAGCGAATATATATCAAATTTTTAATTATTTTTTTGATACTTTCTTTTTGGAACTTTATTGTGCGCAGGCATACAAAATACCAGCGTGCTCAAAATTTTGTCCATGGGGTTATGAATAACTTTTTCGACCAATAAGGAACGCTCGTTTTTGATAGACGAAACTAAAAATCAATCATTTTAAATAACACTTCGACAGGTTTGCCTGGATAACGGATTGTATATAAAAGACAAAAAGAATTCATACTCATTAACTTTATTTTACGTAAAATTAGACCCATAGATCATGTTACAGCAATTAATCTTAATAAGACAAAAAAGGTCAATATTATAAAGAAACGGAATGACATCAGAAACAAACAAACATGCACAAAACATCAAAGAAAACAAGTAATTCGTGACTGAATTTACCCTTTATACCCTAAAACCCATTACCAGACAATAATGCTGTTTGACGCCCCTCAAGAAAAACATGTAGGAAAACATTGTGGAAAATGAAGAAATTGCTTGTGACAAGCAATTTCTTCATTTTCCACAATGTTTTCTACCATGAAAGTTGAACAAATTAAACTTTTATAAACTTGAAATTGTCGTACTCAATTCCTTTCAATCTGTATAAGTCTGAATTATTTCCGTCTTGTTATGGGTTAAGTCAGGTTTCAATGAATTCTATCATACTATATAATGTTCGGGTCCAAAGATCGATCGGCTTATTCTGGTTCTGTTCGATATTAAGGTCACCATACGATATTCTAGGAACGCAAATATCGTCTTGGCCTCGTAGGTGCGACCAAAAAGTTGTTACTATAACATATCTTAGCTGTAGTTACGTTGTATTGGTAACCCATCGATGAAAATGTTGGTAGGAGTAGGTACCACACTCGGACCTGTGTAAATATTAATATATTTCATCCCGATCGTTTAAATACTCGTATAGATGGACAAGTTATAGTGAATGATCAAAGGTCATTTTTTTCTATACAGGTATAGACAAAAATAACCTTTGATCATTCACTATAACTTGTTCATCTATACCTTCAATCACTTCAGAAATAGAAACAATAATAAATATATATAAACTAACATTTTAAACAATTAGCAGCACTTTTGTGGTTTAACTGTACAAATTTGTGTCCGTGGATTGATTTGTGTTCGTTCCTCGTGCGCAAAAGGAGCAGTGTTGCAATAACTATTTGAAAAGAAAAGTCTTATCCCCAGTTAGTTAGCGTAATCTGCTCATCCTGGTTAGGGTTTATAATTTCGTTAGCTCCGAGTCACTTTCTTCTGTTAGTCGGGTAACAATAAAACACAGCTATATTTTGAAAATAGCCCTGAAATATCAAATGTGACCCCCTTACGCGAAAAGGGACGCCAAAGGAAACCCGTAATATAAATTTATATATAGAAACGGATTGGAAAAAGCAGACATCAACCAGAGGTCGCATTTTAAAAATCAATAAGGTAGAATGTTCAGTTTACAATTATAAAGTCCGCTTCAAGCAAAAAGTTTTCAACACCGCTCAGCCTGCGAGATTCGCGCAGGCTGACCGGGGTCGACCCTTTTCGCATTTCCCACGGGGCCCCGTTTTCGTTTTACGGATAAAAATTACTTCACTCGTCGATTAAAAACCTCTTCAAATTCTAATATATTCCGACCATTAACCCATTACTAGACGATAAAATTTTAGACTGTTCCAAATCCAACGAAGTCGAAGAAGAGAGACTTTAATTGATGAAATTTTAAAAGTGATTGTATTCTTTACATAGAAAACATTGTGAATAATGAAGGAATTGCTTGTCACAAAGCATTTTCCCGCGGGGCGTAAAAAGCGGGACTGGGTTAAATTGATAGCTAAACAGCCTGCCATCAAGGAAAGTTTTAGTAAATGATCTGTTCTGAAATAGATAATATTCTACGCGAATGTAGTATGTATCGGCGAAAGCTGATCGAGTTCTATACACATAAAAATAGAAAAAGAGAACAAAAATTGAATTACGAAATTGGTTAATTAATCCTTCTAAAATATCATTGCGACAACTTGAATAAATTCTAACTGTAGTAACGACGTTTTAGAAGACAGGTTTTGGAGGGATGAACTAGTATAAAAGAGACAGACTTCCTCCCAGAATAAAATAATAATAATAAAACAATCATTAGAACGAACATTTTTTTAAGAGCAAGATAATGGCCTACCCTGTAGCAATGGGATATTTCTTTTGACACATTACCACACAACAAAATTTTAGACTAGTCCATTTTCAAAGAAGTTGCAGACAGCAATTTCGTGTTCTTGGAATTTCTCAACATTTTGTCTTATACGGTAGAAAACTGGTGGAAATGGTGAAATTGTTTGTTACAAAAACAATTTCTTCGTTACAAAAACAATTTCTTCATTTTCCACAATGTTTTCCTGAGCTTTTTTCATGAGGGAGGTTAAAAATCGGGATTGTGTGTACATGTGTTAATTTTTCGTTTTACCTGTACGTGACATTACAAATAATTTCACGTGTACGTGAAGCTCAGGCCTTGAGCTGCCTGAACAACCACCTCGTCGTTGGGCGTGGAAAATGTCGTAACTAAAGCTTGAATAAAGCTTAATATGGTGCATGTAATGTATTTGGTGGTCTTCTGAAGAAACTGGGGTCGATAGCCTATCCCGGGGAAAAAGTTTGTTTGTTTATTTGTTTCTTTAAGGGTTGAATTATTTTATTTTAGGACCAAAGGGTTATAACACTTACACAATTTGGAAAGGATTATCAAATATTTGATAAAAGAAATGAAAGGTAAAAAAATCATATTCTCTCAGAAAACCTCTGGACATTAATGGTGTAATTTCTGTCAGCCTAACAGACTTCATATAAAATATTGCACCGACAGAGGTCGCTGTCGACACAAATGTGACAAATAACTACAAATAAAATATCACATTAATGTCCAATTAACAGGTCAATTAAAAATCTAGCTGAGATATTTTAAATTGTCTGTGTTTGAATTCTATCCGACTTGTCTATTTGTTTTCTTATACTCAATCTTGAAGTGAAGCAATACCGATTTTATGATATTCAAGGAATATAAAAGCTTATTCATATTATAAAATAATTTTTAATAGCAAATCTTTCAACGAAATATATTAAGATTTGGTTTTTAAAGTTTTGCTTTCGAATTTGATAAACATTGTATTTTAACAGATATTTGATACGTTTTGACATAAAATAAGTAAAGACAACATTCAAATTGAAAGGATGATATGAATACCATTTACTTAAAATCATCTCTCATCTATTTAAAAAATCAACGAAATTGTAAAGGTTCAAATTTGCTTCACCTATATCCACCGAATGACGCTTCTTGGCGCCCTTCAAGAAAAATAATTAGAAAAACATTGTGTAACAACAAGAAAATGCTTTCTTCCCAGAAAGCGGAAAAAATCTAAAATTTCACGAACTTTAAATTGTCGTCTGCAACTCATTTCAATATGGACCAGTCTATTTTTTTGTCATCTGGTATTGGGTTAAATTCCTGAGTGAAATCCATTACACCACCAAATCCAGTGAGTCAGTGATGGGGCTTTTAACTGTCATGACTTTTGTTGAAATTTACATGAAATCTGACAAGAAGAGCGCCATGACAGTTTTTCCCGCCGTAAGATGTATAACGGTCGTAATATTTACCCAGCCCCTCAATCAAAAATAGGCCCTCTTGGAACGAACTCTGTAGAAAAGTATATCTTAACATTTCCCCACACAATCAAAAAATCACGTTTGTAGATGAACGTCACACATTAAAACTCTTGGAAAACATTGTTGAAAATGAAGAAATTGCTTGTTCCAAGCAATTTCTTCATTATCCACAATGTTTTCGATCCCAAGAGACAAAGATTTATATGAATTCATTAACTTATAATTGTCGTCTGCAACTTCTTTGAATTTTAACAAGTCTAAAATATTTTCGTCTAGTGATGGGTTAAAAATCTATTAAAAGCACAATGAATTTCATCAAGAATTACACGCATTATCTGGAAAATTCACATAAAATATTTAAAAAAAAATAAATAAAAAAAGTATATCCAAAACTTTTGAATTCTCAAATATTTCCTTTCATTTTCGAAATTGAATGTAATTGTGTCGTGTCAAGAAAACTAACAATTTGTTGTTCAAATTCTCTTTGAGAAAATCAAAAGAATACAAAATCAAAACAGAATGCCCTTGATGACGTAGCCAAAAACAAAAATGCTGCAACAAAATTCCGTTTTACGGTCATCAAGAAAAAAATCTGGAAAACAATGTAGAAAGTGGAGAAATTGCCTGTGACATACAATCTTTTTTTGTCACATATGTTTTTTTTTTTTTTTGTTTGGTTTTTTTTTTTTTGTCACATATGTTTTTTTTTCAACCCAGAAGGACAGAGGTATAAAAAGATATCAATACGAAATTGTCATCCACAACATCTTTGAATTTTGTCGTCTTGTAATAGATTGATTAACCCATTCCCACATAATTATAGTTTTTGATTCCCTCAAGAAAAAAGTTTTGGCAAACATTTTACATAAAAAACAAATAATTCTAAAAAATTCTATAACATGAAATTTTCGTCTACAACTACTTTCAATCTGGACTAGTCGTTAATTTCTTTGTATGGTAATTGGTTGGTTAATCGAAGTTGACTCAGTTACTGCTGGTTTATTCTACTATGCTCCTTTTAGTATGATTCGATTAATTAATTGTCAAACTGGCTATGACTACGAGAAATTTTTATTTGTTTTTGTGTTTGTAAACGATATACTATTGGTTGATATGAAATACTTAACCTATGAATCAAAACTGTGGCCGACCCACAAGAAAATGACAACCAATTAACCAAGAAAATTCATACAATGTCACCTCAGGATCTTTTGAAGACAAGAAAGTCATGTGTCGAGGTGTTTTTATGAAAATACGATCTTAATATAAGACAAATCGTTATCATCGTACGACAAAAAAAAAGACCTCACGGGAAACTTCGAAACTACAGAGTATTCAAGTCGTAGTTACGATGATCAAGTCACCACCTTTTTGTTTTATGTCTTGCCTCTTGAAATGGCCATTCATTTTGCAAAATGACGCCGTTTTAGAGTTTGAAAAGAAATTGTACCTATGTTTCTTTCCTTGGTCTTTGCTTTAACCAACTTCAAGACGACAAAATTTAAGACTGGTCCAAACAAAAAGAAGTTACAGATGGCATTGTAACTTAGGTTAGGTTGGACGATAAATGTGATATCGTTACAAGCAATCATTATGGGACAAGAAGATGTTGCTCTCTGTATGCAGTTTCCTCTTCCCCTCGATGTATTTTACCATTTAGATGAAGGTTTCTTTTTTTTATACAGTTATTTTCAATCACTTATCAATTTGCTAGATTTTTTTTCGTCGGGAAATCGGTTAAGGGATCGAACACCTCCTGGTTACAAAGCGGATGCTTTTAATTCAGTGTCCAACAGATCAAAATCAAATATATACCAAAACCCCTTTTTACCCGGGCATTTTTGATAGATTGGTGTCAGTTTTTATAAACTTCTCACTTAATTGTTTCATCCTGCTAATCTGTATTTAGCTGTTGAGCAAGTAAAATACCATAACTGTTAGTTCAATATAGCTGCAGTTACGACAGTTTGGTCGCAAACTAAGGATATGCTCATTATCATACAAAATATTGAAGTCGTATTGAATTTGAGTGAGAGGGTCATCAAGCAGATATTGTTATTCTTTTCATCATGAACAGTACCGTAAAATGACAGAATAAATTCTCAAAACGAGACTGCACAGATTAGATAAACTGACCAAGGTATCTTCTTCCTAGCTTCAAGTCTAAATGATTTCATTGGTAGACTGATTATTTGATTAACAGACGCTATTGGTCAATTAATAACGTAATACGGGAATTGTTTTTCGTAGCGATTGCAGTGATCGATCATTTATAAGCAGTTAGATGTCAAATATCCAACTTACAAGTACTAGTATAGAAGGTGCTATTTTCCGGAACCATGGTTCAATGGTTAAATAATTTGAACAATGTTTTTGGCGCTTACATATATATGTACACTTATTCCAGCTGTAGTTAACCCATTATCAGACGGCAAAATTTGAGACTGGCCCAAATTCAAAGAAGTTGCAGACGACAATTAAAGTTTATGAAATTTTGGTCTTTTTTTCAAATTTCTGGACAAAAACAATTTGGAAAATGAAGACATTGCTTATTATAAGCAATTTCTTCATTTTCCACAATGTTTTTCAAAGCTTTTTTCCCTTTGGGGGCGTCTAAAAGTATCACTGAGTGAAAATGGGTTAAGGCGATAAAACCAATCATTTTTTTATTACATGATACAGGCCATAAGTTTTGCAAAGTAACGCCGTTTAACCCTTGTCATGCTGAACCCGGAATATTCCGTTTTTAGCAAAAGGTACAGACAAAGATCAGACTGCACATGAGTGCAGTCTGATCTTAGTCTTAACCTTCTGTCTGTCCTTTTGAAACCAGAGTTGTTTATTAAATGGATTTTCAAAAGAAGTATTGACAACTGAATAACCACTGAATAAGAACCACTAGTGCTTTCAGCCCTTTGATTTTAATACAATTCTGAAAAGGATTTTAATCTGCATGACAAGGGTTAATATCGGAACTTTTTTTTCGAAGCTCAGAGGAAGGGGCCAGTAGTCCGTCGAACGAATAAAACTAAAAAGAACGTGCAAATTATCACGATCGACGATCGCTTGAACAGATCAAAATAGAATAGCCAGAGGTACTGATAGAGGGCGTAATTTGGAGTTTAGATTTAAATATTTCAACAATAATGAGATTAATTTTATGTTGTGGGTACTCATTTGAATCGTCTCATCGAGACGATTCAAATGAGTACTCACAACATAGGGTTTTGATTGAGAAGTAAGGTTTTAAATGCTGTTACGACTTCTTATCTAGAGCTCTGAATTAGCCATATCGATATCTCCTACAAAATGAAATTATTTTGACAAATTTACTTTACTTTCATTTCAAATTGAAAATGATTATGATAGAAATAAAAAAATGTCAAGAGAACATTCCTTGATAACTATAAAAAAATTATTCAAATTTGAACTGCAGTATAAAGAAAGAATAGGTGGTCTAGTATTAAAACGACGTAAGTACTATATATATTTGATTAGACTTGCGATATTTTAACATTGGATCTCTAATCATTACGATTTGCACAAACAAAATCTAAAATATAACATTGGTTTAGTTTATGTGTAGTAACATTTAAGAATCTTATATATTAAAAAAGGGAAAGAAAATCCCGTTTATTTGCACACCTCAAGAAAAGATATTTGAAAAAAAATGTGGAAATGAAGAATTTGCTTGTTTTAAGCAATTTCTTCATTAACAACAGTGTTTTCTACCCCAAAAGTAAAAAACAAAAATCAAATTTCATCAACTTTAAATTGACGTCTGTATTTTTTTCAATTTGGACAAGTCTAAAATTTTGTTGTGTGGTAATGGGTTATAAATAAACGTTTTCAATCGCTGTTTGAGTTAACTACTGTTATTTTTCCTAATATATTATGATAACTTGAACATGCTACAAAATAAATACACAAAATATAGTTTTACACCTCAGTTTTTTGTAAGTTCATTTTTCACATGGCATTCACGTTGTTTAATATAACCTAGATGTTCTTTTACATACACAAATACACTACTCAAGACCAAAAGTTGAACTCTTCCAGCCGGAAAGTATCTTGGTGAAGTTTCGATTTGTAACTAACTGTTATCACTGACACGTGATCAAAACAGCAGTCTGTGTTTTATGATAACGGAAGCTCCAATCACCAGACAATGAAACTGGGCTGAACCCCTTTTGCTGTGGTCCATTTTCACTAACATCCGTCACACAGACTTTGCTTATTTCACAATTGACGGATTGCTGCTGTCAATCAAAAATTCGTTTAACTTATTAAAACATTCATTCGGGCTGGAGATTAGCGGTTGAACTCCGACATTTTCGTTAAGGTCGCCAACCAACCATTTCATTTTCTGTTACATGTTACTGACCTAAAGTTTTATAAAATATCACCGTTTGATATTTAACTCGAACTTCCTGTCGGAGGTCAGTGGCCGTTGTTAGTGATCCGACATCTATTTTGTAGTTTATGGACTTGATTTTTATCAAGTTATCTCTACTGTTTTGTAGTTTTGACTATTATGAAATTTTGGCTCTTATTGTCCTCCATACTCACTCTTTGGGAAAAAAAAAAAAAAAAAATGGTTAACTCCTTAAATCAGGCATTGTGTCTATACTTCTGGGTTTGGTAAGGTCTCTGACTGGGGTGTATAAAGAAGAGAGACTAGGGTAAGGTCTCGAAAGCGGCGGTGAAGACAGTCCATTGAGACTATTGAGACTCTGACTAACCATACTTGACGGAGACTCTCGCGGTCTCTGTGTACCCAGTGTGCTGTAAGTCCCCGACATTTGGGAGAATAGTGACGATCCAACGTTGTAGGAAGTATCGAACCAGGGTCGCATCGAGTTACCTGTCGATGAGTAATTTGGCGAGACCATTGAAGACATTGATGACATGGCGTTTGGGCTTGGCTTTAACTGTGTGAGGTTTGCGTTTTGATCTTTCTGTTCCAGTCCTTGTGGCATGAGACCTTGCGTTCCGCCAGCGGTTGACGTCGCGACGTGCGCCAGAGACCAAATTCTTGGCCGCATGGGGTCGTTGTGATCAGATGCTCCCGACCCATTTGTCGACATTGATCCGTTTATATCGCTAAGTCCCGAGTCACTACTGTTAGAACAGGGTGATCCGAGTCGCTTTAGATCGTTTCCGAGGTTGATATCTGGCACTAGGGTTGCCTGTGGTTTCAGGGGAGGTGGGGTAAGAGACAGACCAGTATCTAGTTTGTCAAGACATAGTCTGTCCTCTGGTGGACTTGTGAAAGGTCCTTTAGCTGTTTTAAGATCTTTTAGTGGGTGAAACGTCGGTTCGCTGTTAACTGTGAATAAAAAGAAAAAGAAAACTTCAATAATTACTTTTAATGTTTGTTTTTATTTCTCTCTTTCTGAGTTATTGTGTTTTGAAATATCAGAATATACATGTAACATAAGAAAAATAAAGTAAAATTACCATTTAAACTGCGTTGAAAATGTTTAAATTGCAGAGCTATACAGATATCATGGTACTAAGTACCCATTCTAACGTGTTGTCCTCCTATACTTATAATACATATTTTATTTTGGAAATTCTTTGCTTGTTTTCGGTAGAAACAGCGGATGTATTTACAAACAATTCTTATGAAAATTTCTGTTACAAAGACTTTCATACGGTGGGATGTTTATCTCGACCAATCAAAGTCCGCGTAATGAAATTAGTTTCAGTTTCAGTTTTAGAAATATTACTTTAGACTTAAAAATGTAGTCCGGTTAACTAGTTTTCGGCGTATATCGGGGGATATGAGGTTGTCGGCATTTTGTAAACAGTCCAGGTTCAAAGATATTTATTGTAAAAATGGAAGTTACAAGGATTTCGAGGTGGGTTTTCGAGGATAGTCAAGACCACAGACAATTAAACTTGGATACCATATCAATGGGTTGGCACAAAAAATAGGTTGATTGTTAACAAACTTGTTCTCCTTTGATTAGACAACATAAATATTTGACCTAATGCCTGGAAACGTAATTATTTTGGCAGAGGCTTCTTTTGAGAGTAGAAACTGCTTGTGCAAAGAATCTAACTGAAGTGAAATCCAAGCTATATAATTAAAAAGCCGTCCAATTTCAAAATATCAAATATGTATTTCATGACGAAATCATAAAAGTTTTATCTCGTCTTTAAATTCAAGCAAGTTATATCGCAATTAGTCCATTACCAGACGACAATTTTTAGACTGGTCCAAATTAGAAGAGTTACGGACGACAATTTTAAATTTATAAAATTTTCAGTTTTTTCAACTTTATGGGTAGAAAACATTGTGGAATATGAAGAAATTGCTTGTTTCAAGCAATTTCTTTATTTTACAGAATGTTTTCACAATTGTTTTCTACTTAGGGGTGATTGTGTGGGAACGAGTTAAGGATATGCACGATATTTGTCGAAAAACTTCCCGTTTTCATGAGCTGTACGAGATAGGCGTTGTCAGTGATATGTTTGATTCCTATGAATTACACCGAAAAGTGTTCAAAAATCTTGTTTAGTCTTTGCATTAAAAAGTAAGTCGAAGCAATGGTAAATTTCTGTTTGTCTTTGAACGATCTTTTGAAATAGCAGTTAAACTATCTATTAGTATCTGTTGTCTATTGAAAGTAGAGTTAGTATCTGTTGTCTATTGAAAGTAGAATTAAAAACATTGAAAGAGTCAAAAGTAAAACTGTTTAACCCATTCCCACACAACAAATTTTTAGACTGGTCCAAATTGAAAGAAGCTGCAGACGACAATATCAAGTTGATGGTCTTTTTGGATAGAAAACATTGTGGATAATGAAGAAATTACAATGTTTTCTAAAGCCCCTTTCTTGGGGGGCGTAAAAAGGGGGGCTTGTGTTGGAATGGGTTAAAGAATTAACACAAAAAATCTGCAATCTACTGCATTACTTTTGTTCAAAGGAGCAGGTCTTAAAGTACACACTTCGTGCACTCTATATGTAACCGATCAGAAACTGGTGTCGTTTCTAAACATGATGTTAATGCGTTAAAAAAGAGCACAATTTCATCTTATAGCAGCATAAAACTCCATTCGTTTTATCATATCTGAACGATAAGCGCCTGCATGCTAGCTGGAATGCAGAAAAGAATGCAATGCAAATGTGGCCCGCCAGACAAAAAGGGGGGAGATTTCCTCTGTGTTGCGTTAGAAAAAACTTGAAAAGAGGATCGGACCTATAAGAGGTCAAGCAAAGGTCACACTCCAAAACTAACTATGTAGTATGGTAGTATAGTAATTCTAGATTCAGGAAATCGGCAACGTGAGTAGAGTTTCGAACCAGGTCAGCCTGCGCAGCCCGTGCAGTTTGACCAAGATCGTAAACTTTCACTCCACCTGTGCGGTCCCTTTTTGCCTGAGAAGACACAAATCTAACGGCCGTTGCAGGTGTCAGGCAATTCACAGAGTCTGTTTTTAGAATCATAATAAAATGATCCCGATTGAAAATGAGATATTTGAAGGAATCCTATAACAACAAGTTTTTTTTTTTTTGGTTTTTATTCATCGAGCTGTAGGCTTGCGTTTATCCTTTTAACACGTATAATAACATAGTAAACCTTATTGGAATTAACCCTTTCCGGTTTTTGGAAATTTTAGACTAGTCCAAATTGAAAGAGGTGGAAGACGACAATGAAAAATGGATGCCATTTGAAATGAAACCATCCTATGTGGTAGAAATATTGTGGAAAAAGGAGAAATTGCTTGTTAAAGCAATTTCTTCTTTTTCCACAATGTTTTCTTGAGTAAAAAATCACAGGAACGTAAAATTCCGTATTTGAACGGGAAAGGGAAAAGGGAATTTATCGACATGAAGTCTAATCGAGAAAGATTTTTTAGCGTAGCTCTAAATATATGATTACTGGACCACTCGTTGTTTGAAACTTTTTACCAGGCGATAAAATGTAGCCATTTTGAATGTTGATGTCAGAGAAAATAATGTTATATAGTGTTTAAATATACTGTCATTTCTGAAGAAAGCATTAGCCGAAAATTATTCAAAATAGTTAAATTGAAGATTGTTTTTTTTTAATTAATTTCCCACCGCTTGGAATACTTAGTATGATTGGATTAAATTTTAGACTGGTCGAAACTGAAAGAAGTTGTATACAAAGTTCTTTAATTTTCATTTCTAAAAGAGTCATTGTCTTTTAGGGTAGCAAACATTGTGGATAATGAAGAAATGCCTTGTTACAAGAAATTTCTTATTTTTCCACAATGTTTTCCGAAGCATTCTTCTTTAGTGGAATAAAAAAGCAGCGAGACAGTGTGGGAATGTGTTAAGCTGACGTATATTAAACATATCAACAAGCAAAATGCGCTATACTTCGACGAAGATAGAGGGGCCGCGGCCATATATCGCACTGGTAACATGTAAGACTCCTGCTCATGGGGTCACGGGTTCGATCTCCGGCCGCGACGGATATCCTTTTCGACAGTTTTCTCCCACCAACGGGAAGGTAATCGTAAACCTAATTGCAGTGAGCACCAGGGAGGACGGAAAGGATGTAGTGGTAGTACTGTTGTGTAAATACCAGGAATCCATGGTTAGGTGCTCTAGCCGCCGCGATATGACTGCAATACCGTTTAAAGTAGCATTAACCCCCACTCAATCAATCGACGGGGATAGAGTGTCATTTGTTTACAGACAAAAATCTTCAAAATCACAAAATTGGCGACTATGTTGTTCAAAACAATGAGCATCGACCTATTGGCCAGCTGGTACATTATTGCCGTTGGATTATATCATTTCATAGCTTTGTCTAACGTTACAAACATTTTTCATACAGAGAAAGTACTTCACGCCAATTTATAAACACGGGTTTCAAGACAGCTCTCGAAGAAGTCATTGACACTCTAAACATGTCAATCAGGTATCGTGACATATAAATGGAAAGAATTGAAGCAAAACTGTATGTAAACTAAAAGAATTCGTGAAAAGATTAAAACTGCTTTGCACCCGCAAGAAAATTAGCCTTGTCACTCGAAAAAGGCAATCTGCCTTCTTGTTAGGGACATCCCTTGTCTAAATATCTGTCAAATCTTCGGACGCTAGTATACTGTATAACGTCGTTGTGCTTGCAAAATGTCGTAACTACAGCTTTATAAATCCACCTACAGATGTCGAGTGTAAAAGATCGATTGCTGGTTGCTGGTTACACCCAATGAGCTCCAACAGAAAGTTCCACTAATGAAATCACTTATTTAGACCAAAAATGAGTTTTGAACTTCAACATTGACCGCCATTTTTGTTAACCTCTTCGTTGGTTTGGCGACTTAAACGTCGTAACAACAGCTTATTCAAGCTATAGTTACGACATTAAGGTCGCCAACCAACTATTTCTGCCATTTCGTTAAATGCTACTTGCCATAAATTTTACAAAATAACGCCGTTTAAAATTTAAGTGGGAGTTCCTGTCTGAGTCGATGGGCGGGTAAAGTGGAGTAAGCGGGCGGGGCCAGCGTTTGATCGATTGGAATAATCGACTAGCCTATTAGTAAGCGATAGAATGGAATGGATATTATTATTCTATATCTCTTTTACCCGTGTTTCTTTTTGGCGCATTTATTTAACTGTATTTACATATTTATTTGTGTATTCGTATATTTATTCATTTCTTAATTTCTTTCTATACTTAATTACTAGTTTATAGTCAAATGTCCACCTCTCGCATTTATATTTGACCTATCTAGCAAGATTAATTAGCAATCAAAGTACTGAAAAGTATTGTAAGCTAGCAAAGTGTTGTTTTGTTCAGAAATCTACTTTGTCAAACGTTATTAGTTAGCCCATTCACCAACAATCCCCCTTTTTCGCCTCTCAAGAAAATAGTTGTGGAAAATAATGTGGAAAATGAAGAAATTGCTTGTTATAAGCTTCATTTTCTACATTGTTTTCGACCTAAAGAGATAAATATTTTAGAATTTTCAACAATTTGAAATTGTCTTCGGCAACTTCATTGAAGATCGATGTGCTCAAGTGAGCTAAAATACCTAGATGAACTTGCACACAGAGTTTGCAATATTCCTAAAATATATAAGAAATACTTTTATGGCGTATGCATTCAATGGATTTAGGGGTCAAGCCTCCAGTGGCAGTTTGCACTCGTTGAACTTTGAGAAGACCTCAAAATTTTGTCTGTTAACTTAAGCTATCAAAGCTTACGCTTTGCTGGCTAAAAAGAAAAGTTTAGTCTAAGAGCTGTCACCTTTATCAACGTACCGGCTCAATATACTTCACACACCAAAACATAACACTTCTTTAACTTTTCAAACGTGTCAAAAGATATAAGATTCAATTCACGGGTTTAGAAAATCATTTTCCTAGCTTATCCACTTATTTGTAAAAACAAAAGTTATCCGTAGAATGACAGGGGTCGTGACTTTTATATCTGGTGAAAATTTGCGGTTTATTTTCTTTTAAAGATTATTACTTTTTTATGTATATCTTATGATATTCCTTCGGAGAATTCTAAGAAATCCTTTCACAACAGTCTCTATAGACTAGAGGTGCAATATATAAAATCTTCATGAACATTTTATGAAATATTTTCGTTTTTTCAGCATTGCATATTTGGCCGTGTTTCCGCACGAGCTGATCCGTTGATGAATCGCGGATGTGAATCAAATAACCAGTCTACCAATAAAGTCATTCATTGAAACCAGTGAATGGGTTTTAAACTCCAACATTGACCGCTATTTTAATCAACATTTTTTTCCATTGGTTTGGGGACTTAAACATCGTAACTACAGCTAATTCAAGCTGTAGTTACGACGTTTAAGTCGCCAAACAAATCATTTACTATACTTGACTACCAACTGTAGAAAGCAACTGACTCAAATTTTCATCAATTGGACGTTCGGCCAATTGACCAATCGCTGGCCCCGCCCACTTACTCCGTTGGTCCCGCCTATTGACTCAAACAGCAAGTTCCTCCTCGATATTTAACGGCATCATTTTGCAAAATTTATGGCCATTAGCATGTAACAAAGGGGTAGAGTGGTTGGCTGTCAACCTAAACGTTGTAACTACAGCGTGAATATTCATGCTTTGGCAGGGGGTGTAGAAAAACACCGGTCTGCACATATATGCAGCCTGATCTTCGTCTACAACACTTGTTTGTTTCTTTCAAGCCAAAGCTGTTTTTAAAGAATTATATTCCAAAAGATATACTGACTCGAAACTAGAGCTTCCAGTGCTTTCAATCCTTTGATTTTAATGCAATTCTAAAAAAGGACCTTTTTCTGCATGAAAAGCGCTAAGATTCGATCCTATAGATACGAATCTTTGAAAAGCAAGCTTTTCAAACAAAGTTGCGTGGCAGCTCAATGATATTTTGAAGTTTTTTTTTCTGTTAAATCAAGGACACGGCTGCATTTGTGCATGGGTGCCTATCATTATTCGATCTTTTAAAACAATAAACTCTGGGCATTATATGCACATAATATTTTAGCGATCTACGAATTTGAGTAACAAAAACCGGATAGAATATCGGCCTAGCCGGTGATCGAACTTATCTTACGAGAAATGAAATACTGTGTCGGTGATCGAACTTATCTCACGAGAAACGAAATAACATCGTATTGAGACTGAAATGATTTACCAATATCTTTATCATTCTAAAGCATTTTGTTCGCACGTCAACTATTTACAGATAGATTTTTTTCTTTAGAAATACATATTGAAAGAGGAAATCTCAACATGTATTTTAGTCTAGGAACAAAATGTATGTTTTTTTTTTTGTTCAAAATTACGAGGATTTTATTATGAGATAAAGAGCTGAAATATGGTAGAATACGACAGAAAACATTTGAGCCTGTGCGTGACATTTCCAACAATTTCGCATGTGCGTGACTTGCACGCATTGAGCACCCTGGACAGCCATTCGGGGCAAATAGAATATTTCGCTTATTGTTTAAAGAAACTTTGGGTCAGTATCTTTCTACAGAGCGCAGAGTGAAGACTCTGATCAGACTGTGCGGATGCACAGACTGATCTGAGTCTTTACTTGGCGCACATGTGTAATGGTTGGAAATGTCACGCATGCGCTCATTTCATGATGGAGGAAAAGGCTGAAATATCGTCGAAACACTGGGGTATAATCGTCGGTAATCGAAAAACAAATACAAACATATTAACTTGACAGGTTTTATCGCAGAAAATTTGATTATCACCATTCAAAATAATTTATTTCAACGGGGCCCTATTTTGGCGTAATTGTATTTTGCGCTCGTGTGAATTGCTCGGACGAACCCCACTGGGTCTACAGAATTGATCTCTAGCACGAAAAAGACACACAAAAAAAAAAACCACTCCAAAAGAATAGAAAACGTAATGTGGTCGTACCACCGTTCAAAAAAACTCAGATACTCATGTTACAGGGGTTAGCAAAGAGGAATTTTTTCATCTTCTAACAATATTATATTCGCAAGTTTGAAATATATACTATGTACATTAAATAAAACTTTTATCACGTATGACGTAAACAACTTATGGGTGTTTTCGAAAAAAATGTTAGTGATGTTTTGATGCTTTTTCAAATGTAATAACTCATTTATATTTATAATTTTTCGTGCATTAATTTCGAAACTTTTTTTATTTCAATTTAGTTTCATTTTTTTTGTAAAGTGTTAAATTTGAATGAGAATTAATTTTCTCTCGATATTTCCATGAACACAATATTAAGCACGCACCTATTTTGTATGCTGGCGCAGTTAGTAGATCCATACATTTTCACTCTAAACAAATAAAACATTTGCTTTTTCGTCTTGATGGCATTAAATAACAATAAATGAATAGAGTGGAGTTTGTTTCACTGATGCATGAACTTAAAACCTTAACCCATTCCAACACAAGAAAATTTTAGACTGGTCCAAATTGAAAGAAGCTGCAGACGACAATTTCAAGTTGATTGAATTTTATTTTTTTTTTCTTCGTCTTTTGGGATAGAAAACATTGTGGATAATGAAGAAATTGCTTGTTACAAGCAATTTCTTCATTGTCCACAATGTTTTCCAAAGCCTTTTTCTTGTGGGGCGTAAAAAAGAGGGCTTGAGGTGGAATCGTACTAATGTATAAATCCGCTCCGAGTATTCATACAGTGTGATTAAGTTTTCAGGCTCACTCCTCATACCTAAAAGGAAACAAGAATTATTCTATTAATTTCTTAAATAATTTTCATGTGAATTACATATGTAGTAATTTGCACTTATTTCAACTTTTTGATTCTTTTTTAACGCATTGCTAGACCACAAATTTTAAGACAAATTCCAAATTGAATGAAGTTGCAGACGACAACTTTGAATCTGTGATTTTTAAAAAATCTTTGTCTTTTGGTGTTGAAAACATTGTGGCTAATGAAAATTGCTTGTAACAAACATTTTTTTCATTTTCTCTACTGTTTTCCACAGCCTTTTCCTGCGGGGCGTCAAAACGTTGGAATGGCTTGTTCAGATCCTTGAACACATCATGGGTTAAATACAGTTTGAATATCTTAAAGAATGTTTTCTTAACATTCTACCTCAATTTTATTATTCAATGAAAATAAATCTCGATAAAGAACGTCAGAAATATTCATTTACAATATACGATTCTTTTCAAGTTGATCATGGATCATGAAGCACTGTCACGCTTCCCTTACGATTCCAATACGGCGGACATAATTCCAATATGGCGGGGGTGTAGCGAGACGGTCCGTCAGCTAAAAGGATTAACTTCAAAGTTGTCAGATTATTTATCCGGAAGCATTTAGCTTTAGAATGGTAAAATCTGGCCGTTTGTAAACGGTTCTAAATCGTCGAGGCGTGAATATCGACTGCGAGAAAATCGAAAAATTACAATATTCGATTTCATTACCGTGTCAGGCGCGTGCTACAACAACACTAATATGGCGCCGGGCGCCAGAGGGACACGTGACCAAAACAATGTCACCCGATATAAAATGGAAAAGAAAAAAATGGCCCAGACAATTTGGTTCAACAACCAAAACGCCCCGATGTGTTGTAAAAATTGGTTTCCATAATTGGGGAAAACTGAACGAGCTTTGACAATGTTAAATATTCTACTGTCAAAGAAATCTACATGCGTTGTTATGACACCGTCTCGTAGACGCACGTGCCACGTCACGCGGTCACGTGACGTCATTGTTGTACAACCTGTCTTGATATTTCTGGATTAATTGTAGTATAAATCATATTAATTTATTGCTTCTGCGATTTATTGATCTAAACCAGTGTTTAAGACATTTTGTTTTTTCTAACTGTATAATGTATTAACTTACAAAAATTGAAATAAAATTAGATCTCAAAGAATACTAAAGAGAAAAGGGGTATTGAATTAGATGAACTTCTATGTAATTAGAAAAAATGCTTCAATTTAGTTTCATTTTTTATTTTTTTGGTAACTAAAATAAAAAAAGTGGTGTTCGACAAGGGATTTTCGAAAAGAAATAATTGAGCGCATGCGTGACATTTCCAACCAATACACGTGTGCGCCAAGTAAAGACTCAGATCAGCCTGTGCATCCGCACAGTCTGATCAGAGTCTTCACTCTACGCTCTGTAGATATATACTGACCAAAAACTTCTTTAATAATCAGCGAATGTTCTAATTGTCCCGAATGACTGTCCAGAGTGCTCATTGTGTGCGAGCCACTCACATGCGAAATAGTTGGAAATGTAACGCATAGGCTCATATAAAAGTAAAGTAACTAGAAGAACTAAGATGGAAGTTATTTCGATATTTGACGGATCGTTGGGCACGCCCACTTACCTCCTACAGGATGTTCGACTTAGAGAATTAAACGGTGTAATTTAAAAAAAAAAACATGCCCAGCTACTGCGTTATAGTAAATAAAATGGTTGATTGGCGACATAAGCGTCGTGACTACAGCTTGGATTATTTTCCTTTTCATCACAATGTTTTCTACCTTAGTGCTACTTATTTTCCAAATTTAACACACTTGCAGATTCTGTCTGTTTTTTCTTCCACTTTGCATCACCATTTTTTTTTGTCTGATAATGGGTTAAATAACATGTGTGTTCCATGCCCGACAAAACAAATATACGCCATGTAACGACTCGTTTGAAATGATTTCAAAAGACAATAATGTCACACAATTGCGCTTTTAGACGTCCCCTTCCCAAGATAAAACAAGAGGGAAAACAATGTGAAACGTGAAGAAATTGCTTTTAACAAGCGGTTTATTTATTTTCCACAATGTTCTCTACCCAGAAAATACCTTAAATTGTCGTCTGTAACATCTTTCAATTTGGACCAGTCTAAAATATTTCAGTCTGATAACGGGTTAATTTTTTAATGCCGCTTTTTAACAGTTTTTCAGTCATATGGCGGCGGCTGGAGCAACTTACAATTGATTCATGGTATATCTTGCACCAGTACCACCATTACATCCTGTCCTAGCCTCCAGCTGCTATCCCACTGCTATCCCACTTAGGTTTACGATTATCTACCCATTGTTGAGAGACAAATGTCGGAAAGGATGTGTATACCGCCGTCGGGGATCGAACCCATGACACCCGTTAATGGGTCAAAACAATATTATTTCAAAATCACTTGTATTGTTTTCGATAAGAAATAAATAACTTAGTGACTTTATCTCCTTTTTACCTAAGCAATCGATACTCTTGATTTTTATTTTCTTAATCAAGGGGTATAACTATCCTAATTTAGTTTACCCTCTTTCTTTAAAGAGAGAAAGACTGTTATTGCGAAAAGGTCGTACATGCCTCAACAATATAAGCTCACATACGACCATATCGTTGATGTTCTACGAATACCTCGTAACTACAGCTTTGAATAAGCTGTATTTACGAGGTTTTCGTAGAACAACGTCGATATAGCATTTGGGAGTCGAAATGCTCGTCTATCATGATCGCCGTAATGTAGGGCGATTGATGAAGAAAAAGGCCCTGTTCCCCGATTCAATTAAGAGACTAAAAAGAACGCCTATAGAAAATCTCTCGTTTATTTATTCAGTATGGGCTCACTTGATTTGTAATAGACACCTGTAATTATCTGGGTGGGGAATCAAGCCCCCTGAAGCTGTCGATATTGGTGTTATTAGCGACAGAGAACCTTTAACCCATTCCCACTCAAGCCCTCCTTTTTACGCGCCTCGATTATAGAGCTTTGGAAAACATTGTGGAAAATGAAGAAATTGCTTGTATCAAGCAATTTCTTCATTATCCACAATGTTTTCTACCTAAAAAGGCGAAAAAAAAAAATCCATCAACTTGAAATTGTCGTCTGCAACTTCTTTCAATTTGAACCAGTCTAAAAATTTGTTGTGTGGGAATGGGTTAATAGTCTTGATATCATAACTAGCTATAGTTCTGTCTAGTTTGAGCTATAAGTGGCTTTTAGAACTGTGAAAACTCGAAGGTATTCTACAAAAATCTCGTAATTACAGTTTGACATTAAGCTGTAGATACGAGGTTTTGATAGAACAGTCGAAAGTCGTATTCTTACACACGTGGCTTTCTCAACCAGGCTATTGAATGAGATGCATCTTTGAGTCAATTGAGACAAAATGACCCCCTGATATATGAACCTTGTTTATCCATTACCACACGAACCCATTGTTTTGAAGCCACGGCGAAATAAAGTTATAG
Source organism: Fragum fragum (assembly GCA_946902895.1). Classification (NCBI taxonomy): domain Eukaryota; kingdom Metazoa; phylum Mollusca; class Bivalvia; order Cardiida; family Cardiidae; genus Fragum; species Fragum fragum. The sequence goes on from OX336373.1 coordinate 26,284,773, forward strand.
AAAACCTTGCGATAATAGGAAAAATTGCTTGTTGTAAGTATTTTATCCGTTTCCAACGATGCTTCTTATCTGATTTTATACTTATTTTCAAATTTTAGAACATTTTGAAATGTTTCTTTTTCAATTAAGAACAGTCTAAAGTTTTTCGTCTGGCAATAGGTTAATTATAGAATATAAAATATCTGTGTCTTCTTGGGTACAAAATATTTTTGACAATGAAGAAATGTTTATTACAAGCAATTTCCTCAGTTTCCACAATGATGTCCAAGTGTTGTTGTTGTTGTTTGTGTGTGTGTGTGTGTGGTTTTTTTGTTTTGTTTTTTTTTTTTTCAAAATGGGCTAAGAAAGAGGGTTTGTGCGGGAAAGGATTAAGGCAGCCGTTCGTTTAATGCAGGTCTATTTATATTCATTTACTTTATTGGGGAGCCAAGTGACAACTTGCTTAATAGAGATTGCTTGCTAAATACTGAAGACCGCGAAGACAGGTTTGACTAAAATGGACTTTAATATACGGTAGTCCATATATTCGTATTTAACATGCCGTGTCCAACGTTTTGTTTTAATTAAACAAGACACTAATTACTCCAGTATGATATGAACCCCTTTCATCTCTCATGTTTTGATTTATGTTCATACAAATAATGATAATGCATTCCGCCAACATGAAATAGGTTTTTTTGTAAGCTAAGATCCGCCAGTAAGTCAAATTTTCAAATATCAAACCAACAAAACAATTACAAAGATAATCTATTACAAATAATTATTTACGCATCACATATCCTTATTTTATTTAATTTCTTAGGAAAAGGGCGGATCACAGACGCGAAATGAATTTGTACACGCGTCAACAAGAAATATGAGTTGAAGAACTGGTGATCGTTGAAATATATATGCTTGTTTTTAAATATTTGTTGGTGTTGTTGTTGTTAATAAGAGCAAAACTGCAATCGTAGGGAAACCTACCCTTTCATGTGACATGTTTGTTTCAAATAGCTTGACCTAGCATTTCAGAGTATATTACAAAATACATACAATAAGCTCCCTTATTAACGATATTGCTTACTGCGAAATATCAGAGTCGTTAAATTTTTTTTTCACTTAAGACAATTTTCGGATAAAACGATATTCTTTCGGTCCACTGAGTGCCGTTAAAACTAAAGTTAATTAAACATTGTTTAGATATTGAAAATTACGTTCTTGTATTGCAAGGACGGATGCAAAATCCAAGGAATTATGGTTTTCCGTCATTCTTATTAGGCTAAGTTTGTTTTTTTTTTGCGAGAACATTAGCAGTTAATGAAAAGTCGACAAACATGATTGACATTTGAGATAGTGTCATCGAGCAATTTCCAGGAAGTCTTTTCTACATGATCCCTCATGTCAGCACGCTTTTAACCCATTCCCACTCGAGAAGATTTTGGACTGGTCCAAATTGAAAGAAGATGCAGACGACAATTTTAGGTTGATCAAATTATAAAAATCTGTGTCTAGAGGGGTGGAAAACATCGTGGACATTGAAGAAATTGCTTGAAACAAGCAATTTCTTCTATGTCCACAATGTTTTTTCAAAAGCTTTTTTTCTCGAGGCGCGTAAAAAGGAGGGCTTGTGTGGGAACGGGTTAATCCTTTAACCAAACGTCAAAACTTTGGACCGGTCCAAATTGAAAGAAGTTTCAGACGACATTTCGAAGAATGTTTTAAAAAATTGAAAATAGCTGTCATGTTGGGTAAAAACAATGTTGTGAGAAAACGAGATTTTACTCGTAACAAGCAATTTCTTATTTTTTTAACAGCGTTTTTTCTTAAGTGTTTCATCAGGAGCGTAAAACAGGATCGTGTTGGAATGGATTGACTAGACGACAAAACTTAGAACCGGTTCACATTGAAAGAAGCTGCAGAGGACATTCGAAAGTGCTTGTAGATTGAAAAGTGTGCATTTAACACATTCCCACACAGTGACGCTTTTTGGCGCCCCATAGGAAGACAGTTTGGGAAAACATTGTGTAAAATGAAGAAATTGCTTTTAACAAGCAATTTCTTCATTTGAAACAATGTTTTCTATCCAGAAACTTGAAAAAGTCTTAAATTTCACAAATTTTAAATTGTCGTCTGCAACTCCTTTCTATTTGGACCAGTCTAAAAGTTTCTCATGCGGAAATGGGTTAAAAGAGGCAAGCATTTTACCCATTCCGACAATGTTATTTAATAGTTTTTTGTGTTTTTTTTAATTTTCTAAAGCGCGCCAAGATGAAGCAGAAAAGAGTAATTGAACGAATGTCAAATCACTGGCCACACCCACTAACATTCGATTAGGTAGTTTGGCATAGGTTACAAGCGATATTGTTTCGTAAAATATATTTATATTATGCATGATCAGGAATATGAAAAATTGTAGGTTGGCGACCGAAATGTCGTGACTGCAGGTCGCTCTGAAACGGAAATGTTTGTAATAAGTGACGGATCTAAAAAATTCATTTCCAGCCTAAATGAATGATTTGATTGGTAAATCGATTTTTTTATTGACAAGGGCGGTCGGTCAATCTGAACAAAAGCTTAATATTCTTCACTAGCTTTGCATGATTTAAAACAACCTTTAATTAACACATCAGTAATTTTTATCTTTTTTGTCATCATATTAACGAACAAGAATGTTTATAGTAGTTCGGTCACGCGAACAAATGGATGCGACATTTTCTTTTCTTTAGTTAAAGCGACTTCGTGCTTTTAATTCCTATGCAGAAGAATGAAGCAAGTGAAACAAAACCTGAGACAATAATCTATTTTATAACCAGAAATTGTACTCAATATGTTATAATCAAATATAAAATAAAAACCAGAAAAATATTTCTAATTTATTCAGAGATGCAGATAATTTTGAGAGTTAAGACAAAAACATAGTATTTGTCTTTATATCGTATAGACACATACTTTATTTTTGCTCTAAGCTTTTGATATTTGTGTATGTTTTCATTGAGGTATCATACATGTACTTAAAGGTATCACCAAGTATTGAACTGAAAAGGATTCATACGGCAATATTGTCAAGTTTTTGTTTCATTCTTTTACCAAAATACTAATATTCCTTTTATTTTTTGTGATTAAATTAAAAAAAAAAAAAAAACAACAACACATACACACACAAAGTGATTCCTATTTGGACAGGAGATATAGACAATGAACAGCCTTCAGATGTGTGCAGTCTGATCTTCGTCTACACCACCTGCTTGTCCTTTACCAGATTGGTCTATTGGTTTTTGTAAAATTGAATTCGCCTGTCCTCCAAGAAAGGGGTATAATTCCGGATCGGTATCGAATTTGTTCTTCGGAGAGATAAAGCGAGTAAACTTTTTTAGCCTACCTTTGTCGCAATCCTTGTCCAAATTATCGTTGTTAAGTTTCCCATTGTCACAATCTTTATTTTTCGTGACGTCATCATCGTCGTCATCATCGCATTTGTCGTCGTCATCATCACCACATCGGTTTCTAGGCGACCACGTCATCTTGTTCTCCTTTTTCAGTCTCCGCCTCGCGTTGGCGAACCAGGTGGACACTTGGGTCAATGTCATTTTGGTTATAATGGCGAGCATGATTTTCTCTCCCTTTGTTGGGTAGGGGTTTTTACGATGTTCGTATAACCAGGCTTTTAAAGTGTTTGTGGTCTCTCTGGTGGCATTTTTTCTTCTGGCTGCACCGTTCAGATCCATACCTCCATATCTGAAATATAAAATTTGACTCTTATTACAGGACCAATTGACTGATGCAAAATGCATGATTAATTAAAACAATGAAGCTAAATTCATCATTTCTGATTTAGATTCAATTCTTAGTTAGGTCAAACTGGACAAAGCAATTGTTGGTAATTTTCTATTGAAACCCGTGAATTAGTCAATGAGTAAGGTAGTAAACAAATAATGATTCGTTTGAATAAGGTTTAACGTCACGTTCAAGGGTATTCAGTTATATCGCAGAGGCTTGTGCAACTTAGCATTTGAAATGCTTTGTACATACTCATCAGGTGTGTATAAGTTTTATGATATGAAACCTTTTGTTTTCTCAAATATTCTGTACACTTAGGTCAAATTTCGCTGCGTTATATTCCTCGTGGATACATTATTTATTTTGAAAGATAACCTCGTCTCCTCAGAGCTCTCTAATGAATAGTTATTTTATACAGAAAGTGATACAAACGGCACCGTCTGTAGTTGGGAGAATTGATAATTAAACAATGCATTTATTATACAAACAAGTCTCATTTGTAGACGGTTATAAATACTGTCTGCATGAAAATAACATTTTTTGCCTCGAATAAATGTTGAATCGTCTGCGGTTGCATTAACTTTTCTCCTGGATGAGGTAGGTGAAAAAATTTCCAAATCGATGTTTAACTCCTATTTCAAAAGTTTTGGCTGTTTCGGTAGTACACCATATTATTCTAACATTTAACAATAAATGACAAACAGGTAGTGTAGACAAAGATCAGAGTGCTTGAATACGCATACTGACCTTAGTTTACGCTGGCTCCAAAAGCCAAGACTAAATACCAGCAGATCAAGTCATCCGGTCCAGGCCCCGGGAAGACGTTTCTTAACTTTGACTAATCGAAAGGCTATTATTACACAAAAGATGTACATGTACACTTTATACCCTATGATAAAGATCTTCATTCCGTTTTGAATATTTTCCATGTGTCTTAAAGATGAGCTTAGCATTTTGTAATACGAGTCGAGAAAAGGCTTTACATTTTGTTTCTACGCTTTTGCGTATCCAACCTACTTCATTCATTCACCGCTCGATAATCGACGTAACTGTCAGTCACAGCCCATGGCTTACAATCCTAACAGGTACCAAAATAAATGAGCAACGGTGTTAGTTTTACGCTTAGAAGAAATTTCGCTGGATACGAAGCCGAGACTTTTTCATTTTGAGTCCCGCGTTATACCACTAGACCACGATCTCAAATTGTAATTGCTGTTGCTTTTTGAAATACTGTGCCTAAACTGAAAGTGTATCATCCTGTTGGCCATGTAATACTCTGTCGTGCAACTGAAGCTGTATTGCAATTTGTTTAACGATGTTATTTAATCCATTCCCAAACTGGTCCAAATTGAAAGAAGCTGCAGACGACAATTTCAAGTGGATAGAATTTGATTTTTTTTTTCGTCTTTTTGGACAGAAAACATTTAGGATAATGACGAAATTGCTTAATACAAGCAATTTCTTCATTTTCCACAATGTTTCCCACAGCTTTTTTTCTTGATTGACGTGAAAATTAGGGCTAGTGTGGGAAAGGGAGAATGAATTAAAGATTCAATAGCATGATACTTACGTGTTTGGATAGGGATAAGCAGCCATTGCTGGGTCATAAGGGTAGCACGCTGTCGGCTGTGTTATGCCCCGCCATGCATCTGCCGCTGTACTGTCTTTTAATGTGTCGTAATGGGCGGGGTTCTGAAAATTATAAAAGTGTACTCGAGTTACCGGACGATCGAAATGGGTTCAACACTGCTACGTGTCTTAGCATGAAATAGGGATTATGAGATTAATATTAATAATCAAGATATTCAAATACTAAAAGTGATATCCATGTAACCCAATGTTCTAGTGAGTATTCATAACAAACATATACACATGTAGTTTTATCCGTACCCACTTTTAAATCACATTTTTAAGTGTAATAGGCAATTTCTTGATTATCCACTATGTTTTCTACCAGAAAAGACAAACATTTATAAAATTTCACCAGCTTTTATTGAATTGTGGCGGGCAACTTCTGTGTATTTGGACAAGTCTAGAATTTTGTCGTCATGTTTTAGGGTTAAAAGAAGAATAACAGATATAGTAAGAGAAAAGAGTTGTAAATATTTTGTTTCCAAATAGCTAAAAATCATAAAATTTTAAAGTTTTCCTTACGGACAAAAAGAAAGCATTGAATGTGTTTGAAATATGTGTGTAATTTCATTACTTTAACCCACGATCCCATCCCCACATAATGACGATTTTAGACGCCCCAGAGAAAAAAGTTGGAAAGCATTGTGGATAATGAAAACATTGCTTGTTACAAGCAATTTCTTAATTATCCATAATGTTTTCTACCCAAAAAGACAAAAACTTTTAAAATTTCTTCAACAAAAAAATGTCGTCTGCAACTTCTTTGAACTTTGACTTTGTCTAATATTTTGTCGTCTTGTAATGGTTTAAACCGTTTATTAAGTCAGTATTTTGAACACCACCATCATCATTTTGAACTTTCTCTTTGTGAATAATCAAAAATATATTAACACTTTACTTTTTGGCGCTAACGTCATCTGCATCTTAATTTGTTATCAGTTTATCAAATCAATTAATAAAAGAAATATGACGAATTAGTATTATCTATTTTGGAAAACTTAGTATCAATTTTGAATTGTTATATTGATAAACTTGATGTAATCACCTTGTTGTGTCACGACCTCAGTGTGACGACTGATGACAAATGTCGAATTTTTTTCTTTGCTTTTGAAAATTTTCTCTGCCAATTTTCAATAAAATATCGTTTTCGTGATAGTATGTATACTTGTAAATGTCATATTATTTCATCATTACAGAGACTGAAGCTTTTGCTAAAATTTCATTATATATTTTATATAAAATCATATGAGCCTATGCGTGACATTTCCAACCATTTCGCATGTGCGTGACTCGAACACATTGAGCACCCTGGACAGCCATTCGGGGCAATTAGAAAATTCGCTGATTATTTAAAGAAGCTTTGGGTCAGTATATATCTACAGATCGCAGAGTGAAGACTCTGATCAGACTGTGCGGATGCATAGGCTGATCTGAGTCTTTACTTGGCGCACATGTGTAATGGTTGGAAATGTCACGCATGCGCTCATATTTTTCTAATGTCACTTTGAAACAATGCCCTTAGAACAGAATTTACTGACACTCTGCACAAATATTATACTCCGGACAAACCAAATGGAAATACATTTTGTAAATGGGTCCGAATGAATTAACGAGGCTCGTCTCTTGATCAAGAAACCATTGCAATGAATCTTGTTAACTTACACATTTAAAAAATCTTTAAAATCGGAATTTTGTCGTCTGGTGACTGAAATCACCATGGATTAAGCGTTGAACAATTTTTGTCCATCTGTTATCTGATATCACCTTCAACACAATAAAGACAAGGCCCATTGTAACAATTGTTTCGAGCTGATAACCTATCTCTAACAAGATAATGACGCTACAAACAAGATAGGAGAAGTGGTACAGATAGTCAAGACGGGTAGCACTTTAAATTTTATTTCAGCCTGTGTTGGGCCCCCTAAACGATTGACGAATCGCGGCTGTCAATCAAACAATCAATCAGCTAATCAAATCATTCATTTAGACTGTGAGGGAACTTTCAACTCCGGCATCGGCTCACATGATAAGCATTTTTGTTGGTTTGGCGAATTAAATGTCTTAAATACAGCTTAGTTTAGTCCGCCAATCAACATTTTATTTTTTTGTTGCATGCATCTTCATACGAGCGTCACGTGCAGAAATCGAGTAGCCTTGAAATCCACATAATGCATATAGAACATTCGCTACCAGACAACAGGTTAATCCTTTTCGAGACAAAAAGACTTTTGGAATGCCCCTAGTCTGGCTAGACTGTCCCTTATAAGTTTATTGTTAATAGAGAATAAATAGGTGGTTTAGTGCAAAAGCATAATAAGTGTCTATACATTGTATAAACGCTTACGATGTTTTAGAGAAGTCGTGGATATATTTTAGTCTAACAATAAAAAATATTAACAGAAATATAAAAACGTTTCTATGGAGTTGGGTTTTTTTCTTTAACAAATATCCCGTTTTCGTTTCACATTGACCCATTACCAGACGGCAAAATTTTAGACTGATCCAAATTCAAAGGAGTTGCAGACGACCATTTAAAGTTAACGCAATTTTTAATTTTTTCAACTTTCTGATAGAAAGCCTAGTTTAAAAATGAAGACATTTCTTGTTTCAAGCAATTTCTTCATTTTAAGCAATGTTTTCCCAATTGTTTTCTTTACATGCTTCGAAAGTCGTCACTGTGTGGGAATGGGTTAAATCTTTTCTGATTATCTTTTTTTGGGGTGACTAAACCATCCGTCAGAGTGAAGACCTCACGGACAGAAGCTAACAACTTGAACTAGATGAGGAACTACAAGATTTAAATTAGACCTGTCATTATGATATTGCTCGTGACGAATGATGCTAAACATATACCTCGGAATGAGCAATGGGCCGATCCATAGATAAATCATTCTGAGAGTGTTAGAGAGAAAGCCCGTTTGTACTTCTACACGATGGAGTTTTAAATAGCCCGTTACCAAAATTTTAGATTGGTTCAAATGGAAAAGTCCCCGGCGGCGGCACATATTCTTTCCGACATTTGTCTCTCACAAATGGTGGATATTCGTAAACCTAAGTGGGATAGCCGCTTGATGCTAGGAAAAGATGTAGTGGTAGTACTGGTGTGAGAAATACCAGGAATTCATTGTTAGGTGCTCCAGCCGCCACGATATGACTTAGATATCGTTAAAAGTGGCGTTAAACCCCATTCAATCAATCAATAAAATTGAAAAGACGACAATTAAAAGTTGACGGAACCTTAGATTTTTTCTCAATATTCTAGGTAGAAAACATTGTGGAAAATGAACAAATTGCTTGTTGCAAGCAATTTCTTCATTTTACACTGTGTTTTCCCAATAGTTTTTCTAGAGGAGCGTTCAAAAGTGTCATTGTGTGGGAATGAGTTAAAGAACATATAAAGTGAATACGTTTTCTCTACGTTCTTGTACAATTACTGAGTATTTCGATATTACGGATTGTCCGCGTGCAATGAATGTACATGCACCTTTTAAGTAAAATTAATGGGTATATTATAAACAGAAATGTGTCACGCTACCTTTTCAAATGGGAAAAAGTTGTTACAACCAACTGGTGTAGTAACGATACTCCGGAGACCGAAAAATGTAAATCTTTACTTGCAAAAAGATCCCGTATGGACAATGAAACCAATTTCGTTACAAGCAATATATCGTATTTATTAATATTACTACATACAGAGCTCCTACCAAAGTATGAAGACTGCTTTTTTTCTCGTGGAAATTATTTTTGTTTTAAAAATCGCTTCCTATTTACATATATACAAAATATAGTTTTCGTCTTAGATGCTGACTTCTCTAATTATTATTTCGTCAATTACAATAGAAGCTATCAAAATTGACAACAATTTGTTTTTTGAAGCCCCCAAACTTCCAATCTCCCGCCCAGTTCAAGCTGTTAAGTACAGCCAGAATTTAATTTCGCTAATAGTCAACCACTTTGCGCTCAGTGGAAATCCGCCTGGTATTTTATTATTCCATCCGAAAAAAAACTTTACCCAGAACGCAATTTAAACGGTGATTTCTGTAAGTGTAAATTGTCGTTTTTCTCGGTTTTTGTATCGTTTAATTAAGCTTTTCATATTTTTTCAAAAATCTAGCCCAGTCCAAATTCAAAGCTTTTGCTGACGAAAATTCAATTTGGATTGAATTTGAAAAATAACCATTCAGTGGGGTAGAAAATATTGTGGTAAAAGAAGAAATTGCTTGTTTTTCTACAATATTTACTCAAAAATAAATTCACGGGAACTTTAAAACCAGGGATTAAACAGGAAAGGGTTAATAAACCGGGATCTTGAACGAATGATAAATACATGTTCGAGGAATTCATAAGTTGACAGGATCACTTAGATCGAGGATCAGTATAACAACATTTTCCGCCAGTTTCAGCAGATTCAAAAGGATTCTTAACCCTTTATTATTGAAATTAATACGATTATCGAAAGCGTTTATTCCTGTTCCGTCGTTGATTTTATGTTACATCAACTTCCAGATATGCCAACAGGAGAGTAAAGTGTAAAGGGTCGAAATACCCGCTGTGTCGAAATTTGTGAAAACGTAGCCCAGGCTAATTACAGAGCTTCTAGCTATCGCTAGAACTATCAAGCCGAGACAGCCAGACGGACTCAACTTGATTTTTATCTCATCTCTGCAAAACGGTGCTTTATCGTATACACGAACAGTTCTTCTCATTTTCTTCCTTTTCTTTTGTTTTTATTCCTTTTGTGTAATTATAAGAATGTCAGAATTAATTCGTACAATTAAGTTTCGTGCTTTTGTTAAGATTTATGCCAAATAGATGATCTTTCCGAGTTTGCTTGAAGATAGAATTTACTAAACATCTTGACATGAGAAAGAAGAGTTTCTCTGTCGGCAGCTACTGAACAATATGGACCCCCTAGGGAGAGGCAGTTATCCTCTTTGAGATTGCTAAACTCCGGCACCCGGTACTGAGGGGCCCTTCGTGCCCCGTTATATAGCAGACACCGGGATGACAGATTGGCGGTTAATGGGAGAAGCTAAAAGGGGGTTTTGATTATTATTGCTCATTTTGATAACAGTTATGAGAGATAACGAGGCCATCCCGGAGTTTTCTGAAGAACTGGAATGAGCAAAAAAGACTTTACCCTATTTCCACGATCCTCGGCGATATGGTATGCGATTTATCAAGTATCATTTATTATGTTGATTATACACAAAAAATCTAACAAATGGTCATTCTGAAATTTGTTTTCCTTTCTTTTATATCCGTTTTCATACAAATTATCATTGTCTTAAACACTTTCTTGACTGAACATATATATTGGCAAAAATGCTAAAGCTTCAGTTGAATATAACTCTTAATAGTTTAGTAAAAAGGCAAATATCTCCCACATTCACCTGATAAGCTTGTTTCCTGTATCCAACAAGTCATACTTAACGTAAAAATTGTCTTATTAACGACACAAATAAAAACATTTGGATAAGTAAGGAGAACCAAAGCCTTCCGAAAGGGAGCATTCCAGCTCCGATCTGAACCTCGTACTAATGTTATTGATATTCGTTTCCCAGAAAGGGTTTAATTGGACCCTTAAGTGTCATTTTGTTCGATGAAACACAACGATGGATGAAATGAAAAGACGATATCATTAAACATAACAATATCATAACGATATTATTACCACAAACTCTATTTAAGGGGTACAGGTCAACCTCGTTATATCTGCTAGTGACGCCAGCCTGTCATCATATTAGTTAGAACGATAACAATAAAGACTATGCAATGCTTTTTGTGTTTTAGTTGTTCCGTCTCAAGGACTCAACTTGATATAGATTGGCAGTCGAAAGTGACACTAGACTTGTACTGCCTTCGACTTTAACAAAAGCATAACTTACAAGTCGACAGTGGTAGCAGGCTACATTTGTGCCAGTATACATGTACTTAATACAACCGCTGGGTTCTTGTAAAAAGTGTGGGATGGCTTTGAGGCTTCAATACTTCTTGTCTTTAAAATGTTCTCTGAATAGTAGATACATTTCTAGTACAACTGATGGAAACGTGGTAAATATAGAGTACAGTAACTTTACCCATTTACAGACGATAACATTTTTAGACAAGTACAAATTGAAAAGAAATGCATTCGATAATTTCAAGCTAACATAATCCTGAACACCTCTTTCTACTACGTCAATTTCTATAGTTTTCAAATTCGTTTCTTTGGGGTTTGAAAATGCGGGATTGTGCGGGATGGGTAAATCATGGTCCGTATTCACAAACTAGTTTGTTACTGAATGTCAGTACCGGGGTTCTTGTTGGTTAATACATACGTCTCGTTAAATTAAAGCCCTTTTTATGACTTGTGTATTATTATTTTTCTATGTGTGTGTGTTTTTTTTTCCGATTTGAACTTGTAGGCCTACATTAGCTTGTTTTGTGAATAAGGCCCCGAAAGTAATTGTATGATGAAAACGAATACTTAGGCTTTGGATTTGTCTTTTTAGAGAAATTTGTGATGAATTAATTAAATTAAAGTAATATAGTATTTTTTGGTGCTAATTTATTATTTATTGTTATTAATTTATTCATTCATTTATGGATTAATAGAGGTTTATCCTTTATTTTATAAAAAAAAAGTAGTATTGGTAACAAATAAATAAATGGAAATCATGATAATTTATCAGACTTTATCATTTTATCATTATTTATTAATTATTAATATGTATTTGAATAAATGCGATTCCTTTCGATACAAATCATCATACTTTCATACTTTATTCTTGTTGTATTTAAGTAATTGTAACTGAAACAGTAGAAGAAATAGAGTTTCGTCTGACAAAAACAAGCGTTCCGATTGACCGGAAAATTTATTCATATCTCCAGGAACAAAATTTTGAGCACGCGGCTATTTTGTATCCTTCCGTACGAAATAGTTCAATAAAAGTGTAAATGAAAATAGTTCAATCAAAATTTGTAAAATGTATATTCTTTTTTTTCGCTTGATGTAATAAAATTATAAGAAATGAGAAGAATGATTTTTTCAATGGAGGTATGAAAAGAAAACCCTAATCACATTTATGTATTAGTACGCGAAGTGGATTCTTATATAAGTGTGATTAAATTTTCGTTTCATACCTACATGAAAACAAAAAAATAGTCCCTTCATTTCTTATAATTTATGACATCAAGCGAAAAAAGCAAATATTTTGCTACATTTTTATGGTACAATTTTGAGCGCTAGCATTCAAAATTGCTGTGTGCTACAAATTTTTCATGGAGATATGAATATTTTCGGCCAATCAGAAAGCTTGTTTTTTGATAGACGAAACAAAAATATTAAATTATTTACACGTCAAAATAGATTTTTTTACTATTATTCAACTACCAGGGATTCTTAATCAAGTTAGCTGATTTTTTTTTCTACTTTTTACATTTTACTTGTTTTAGATAATTTTCACTCTATTGACCTTATTCGAAAACGTCTTTCTGAATTGTAGCTGCACACGTACGGATTGCTTTACAAAATGGATACGTTTTAACCCATTCCCAGATGAGAAAATTTCAGAATGGTCCAAATTGAAATGAGTTGCAGACGAGAGATTAAAGTTAACGAATTTTAGGTTTTTTCAACTTTCTGAGTAGAAAGCATAGTTGAAAATGAAGAAATTGCTAGTTATAAGCAATTTCTACATTTTACACAATGTTTCCTATATCGTTTTTCGGGGGACGTCCAAAATCGTCATTTTATGGGAAATAGGCTTATTTAAGATGTTTGGGACAAATGGGTTTCTTCAGACCCCGTACTGCTGGTTTTAAAGGACGAAATCTGTTTTCTTAGAACATATGAAGGTTTTATCAATATCAAGTGCACTATATGTCTGAATTTAATCGAAAGGTATTTTCGATAGCATTATAAGTTGTATTAGTCGACCACTCACGGGACAATCAAAAAGTGGTCGCTTAACCCTTTCTTGCACAATCACTTGTTTTTACGTCCTATTGATTTTATACTTAAGAAAATATTGTGGGAAAAAGAGAAATTGCTTGTTACAAGCAATTTCTTCTTTTCCCACAATATTTTCTACCCTATAGGTCGGTTGCTTTTCAAATTACATTCACTTTTATTTATCGTCTGCAACTTCTTTCAATTTGGACTGGTGTAAAATTTTTAAAAACAGGAAAGGGTTAAGAGAAAGGTCGCTTTAAACACACTTTTGTAAAATTCGGGAAGGATTGGTTCGATTGCATGCATATATTATTACAGAATTCTTGCTAAATCTATGTTGTTGGGACTGAGACAATTCTAATGAGTTCCTATCACAGCGAATTTAGGTACGATATGTTTTTAGCAAATACGACCACTTCTTTATAAAAGCTTTTGATTTTGAAAGGATGTTTCGTCATTGGCTGCCGTTTATGACAAGAATTTTTGTTGGTTTTGCAACTTTAACGTCGTAACTAAAGCTTATCCAAGCTGTAGTTACGGAATTTAGGTCGCCAACCAACTAATTTGAATTCTTGTTACATGGTTCCGGTTACAAATTTTGCAAAATAACACCGTTTAAAAATAGAAGCGGAACTTCCTGTTGGGGTCAACGGGTGGGGGTGAGGGTAGGGGCAACGGAGTCAGTTGGCGGGGCCAGCGATTGGTCAATTATCGCGGAAGAAGACGTGGACGGCCATTCAGATTCCTCCAATTCCAGACACTAGATATAAATTTAGACTCGGAAGAATGCTTATATGACTAGATACACACTGAAAGCTTGTAGAAAAACAAGAATCAACAAAAACTGGAGACATTGTTTCGTGTAAAACACGTCGAGTCTTGTATGTTTTCCGAGATAAAGTAAATTGAATATCAGCAAAAACAAATTGCCCAAGTAGGTATAATGTAACATTCTCCTGGAAAACTGGCAGACTTTGACATTGAAATTATACACAGGTTCGGAAGGCGCTGATAAGCCCGACATCGGCTTTATCATCACGCACTCACGTCATAATTAAACCCTTTATACACGTGGGTATATGTGGTCGTGTTTAACTCTTTACTGTATAATCACTACATTTACGTCCATGTAATTTATACTTAAGAAAATATTGTGATATAAGAAGAAATTGCTTGATACAAACAATTTCTTCTTTTATCACAATATTTTCTACAACATACAATGATTTCATTTCAAATTGCACTCTCTTTTCATTGTCGTATGCAACATGTTTCAGATTGGGCCAGTCTAAAAATTCGAGAAACAGGAAAGGGTTAATACAAAAGAGTGTGTGATAAAATGTTGAGATGTGAAAGCAGTTGAACTATTGTACACGACTGACCATGTAGCTAGTTTTTGTTTGTTTTTTGATAAACGGATACAACTTTTTATTCGTGTTTATACCCAATCTGGATTTTCATCTTACGAAATGTATATAAAGAAAATATAATTTAACCAAAATGTCGAAAAATTGAGTAACCATATCTATTACATACATGTAGTAACCCTATTTTTGTAGTACAACAGTCATCATGAATAGCATAGTCTTAAACATGTGTCGTACCACTCTACAAATGACGTCATTATGAATGGTGTTGTCATGCACGTGTGTAGAATCAATCTTTTAATGACGTCATTATGAATGGTGTTGTCCTGCACTTGCGACTACATTACATATTGTGAAGTATTTTTTTTTCCTGATATTCAAAGAAGATTTATGTAAAACAAGGGAATCTGTCACTCGGCCATCTTTGAGACAAACTAATTTTAACCCCTGGAAAAGGAAAGTTAGGAGGTTGCCAAGGCTCACGTGCTTATTTTTTTATTCTAGATTCGGTTAAGATCAGCTTTTCCAGGAAAAATTATTTGACAAATACGATATGTCTGCTGCAAACAACGTTTGATTGGTCTACTGAAAAAATGATTGATTGCGAAAAGTAAAAGGAACAGCAAAAACTGATTCTTAGGCATGGATTAAACACCAGCTATCGCATTTTTCATTAATATTGCGTAATTCATTGCTTGTTAGTTACTATAAGTACAACTTCCAAATTGCCTTAAAGTGAAAATGACGCAGCACGCCTACTAAATCTTAATTGCAACCACTTTGATGCTACTCGTGATGTTCAATTTCAAAGTAAGCATTAGTTTGTTGTAGCTCATTAAATCAAACAAAGATGCTTTAAAATCATCGTGGGGCGATAGGAATCTAAGCATTTTTCTTTATTCTAAAGTGCTAGTTGCACATAGGGCGGTAATTTTTATGTCAATCCTACAATATTCTAATTGAGAGTTCCAGGATAATCAAAGTACTGTAAATCATTATCTAGAATGGAACAATGTTGTTTACATGTCTGCGCCAACTGTTATCGTTGCTTTGATTTGTGATTTACTGCTCGGTTTAAGAGTAGAAGTAAAAGCGGCTACTTTGTCCTTGTCGAACGCAGTAAGATAATGACACAAAATTATCAATAACAATATGTAATATGTTCTTTTAAAATATGATATAGACTTAAAATGTATGTATGATTATTTTATATTAAAATCGAAATGATATAGTATTAAACCAGTTAGGGTTAAATACAAATATCTTTGAATAGTATAGAACGGTACAGAGTAAAAGACAAGTGCTTGTCATGTAATTCCCTCAAACGTTTTGGCAAACCATACAACCACTTGTTTGATTTTGCTACTTAAAATTCATGTTACTACAAATTACTTTAATACTCGTAAACATACAAATGTAGGTTATTCTATGGCTTATAGTGATAATAAAGATTTTATAGAGTCTTTGTGCGTGTTTTTGGTTATACTGATTCTTTTAATGCCCCTGTTTATTGACTTTTAATCTAGACGGAGCATTCAACCACAAAAGAAAATACCAATATATAAAAGGAGAAGAAAAAAAAAATGAATTAATGATTACTAGTATTTGAAATAATAACATTTTGTTCAAAGATCTTAGGAAGAAATTTTGAATACATGAAAATAAGCATTAAGTATGTGCTTAAGTTTGTGAATTTTTGTAATATTTGATTTCTATTTACACGAATAGCTTTATCTCGATTTCAATCCATCCTCAAACAATGAAGCTTTTTGACTTCCTATCAAGAAAAACAGTTGCATCAAGCAATTTATTCATTTTACACAATGTTTTCTACCAAGAAAATTGAAAAAAAAAGTTTTCATAAACTTTAAACTGTCGTATGCAACTCCTTTCAATTTGGACCAGTCTAAAGCCTTGTCGTTTTGTAATTGGTTTATTGAGAATATAGAAAAATGCTTAATAAACAAGAAAAATGATAAAATAGAGACAAGGAAAGTAAGGAAAATGATCCCATATTCGCCTTTTTATACAAACTGACGAATTAGAAAAGAACTTTCGATATTCATTAAGTTTAGTATGTTATATAGCAATATTGTTAGCTCGACAGTTTTCGGAGAAAACCCGAGGTTTTGCGATAGGTTTGGTGTCGTCGTCGTCGTGCGAAAACTTTGACATTTTATGATATCTCTGGTTCTACTAAAGGCATTCACTTGAAAATTGGCACACTTGTTCAATATAAAAAGAGCAACATAGACTATCAAGGGGGATAACTCTAGATGCATTTTGTCCACTATCCAGCACCCAACATCCGAGCGTAGGCACCCATAGGCCTAGCTCTTGTCTTTATCTGTCATAGAGTGAGTTATATGTATAGCATGCCATTTAAATTGGTAGTTTATTTTGTGACTGTAAGAAAACCACTGAATGACTTTTATTAAAACAGCAGAAGAACTTATTACCTTAAAAATAAAATTGCTCACTCGTTAAAGACATAACACCATTTGACGCTTTTTTTAAAAATGTACATTGTAGTTCCATTGGCCATGATCAAACATTGATCTTAAAATCTCCTTGTATTCGTTTCCTAAAAAGACAAAAAAATCGTTCGATTTCAACCTATATTTGAAAGGAAATAACTGAAATAGTTTCCGAATGATCCTTTATTAAAATGCCCAAAGACTTATGGGTGATGACGCAATGAATTCATGTTAAAACCATCAAAGGCTCCCCAAGACATTATGTAACAGTAAACGTGGTTTGATTCTCCCGCTTTTCATCTGCTACAAATCTTTGCGCTCATCTTGTTACATGATCTTTTAACAATACATAAATAAAACTCTGTAAAACATATGTAAAGATAGACATCTTGTGGCAAGAACACGGGGCTTGCTTGTAAAGTGGGTCTTTGTTGTCCCGTTATCGCGCTGGCTCCAAGAGTCTGTATTGCCGTCTTCTCGGCTTAATAATCTGTAGCCGACTGTTATCGTTAGGAAGAAATGTTTAGAAATTGTTTCAACGGCAAAATATGATCAACGCAATAGTATGGTTACACATTTGTCGTCTTGTTCGTTTGTTCTTTGTGATTTTATGTTTCGTACGCCGCGTGTAAAGTAGAAAAAAATCGGAGTCTAGGGTTAACAACACATTTAACTCTTTCCTGTACAAACCCCGAATTTTACTGCGATCTAATACTAGAGAAAACACTGGAAAAGAAGAAATTGTTTGTAACAAGCAATTTCTCTTTATTCCATAAAATTTTCAACCACATTGGATGGTTTCATTTGAAATTGCATCCAATTTTCATTGTCGCCTGAAACCTCTGTAAATTTCGACCTGTCTAAAATTTCAAAGAAACTTGAAGGGGTTTAATTTTAATTTTGTATCAAGGAAAATTGAAACTTGGTACATCATACTAGTACTGATTAAATCGAAAACGTTTTCAAGATACCAACAGAATCGGTTGGTCTATACCGAAAATTGTCCATGTTAAAAGAGTATAGTAATTCCGACGAATAAAATTTTGAACTCGAT
This sequence comes from Fragum fragum, assembly GCA_946902895.1. Taxonomy (NCBI): domain Eukaryota; kingdom Metazoa; phylum Mollusca; class Bivalvia; order Cardiida; family Cardiidae; genus Fragum; species Fragum fragum. Next base: position 26,302,995 of record OX336373.1, read on the forward strand.
GAATATTAAACCGACTTTAAGAGTGCTTTTCTGAGAACATCCAAGGGCATTTGGGATTTTTCTGGCCAAAAAACATGTACTTTGGTTGATTAAAATACCAGAAATATTCGACATCAACTAACATCACGCTAAAATATGTTTAAGGTATTAAACAAAACAACTTGAACACGGATATCACTTTCTTTGCATTTGCCCGAAGTTGGTGATCTGAAAGGTGGTAGAGTATAAAAATAATCAATAATTCAATGTCTAATTTTTATACGAGAAATACAGATCATCACAATAAAATTTTGCTACACAAGCACTGGAATATTAACCCTTGTCGTGCTAAACCCGGAATATTCCGGTTTCGACAGGAGGTGTAGACCAAGATCAGTCTGCACATAAGTGCAGTCTGATCTTGGTCTACACCTCCTGCTTGTACTTTTCCTGCCAGAGTTGTTTATGAAATTGATTTCTAAAAGAAATATAGATTTTTGAACAACACGTTCTATCAGTGCTTTCAGCCCTTTGATTTTACAGGAATTCAGGAAGGTAATTTATACAGCATGACAAGGGTTAAAACGTATGATGAACGACCATTTAGGTACATGTATTGTGTAAATATAGAAAGCAAGATATTCCTCATTTTTAAGATATGTTACAATTTTTTGTTTTCTTATTTGCTCTGGATTCGTTATCTATATTAGCGATATGTTATAACAGAACGTTTTGCATATTTTCTCATAATCATCTTTCGCACAAAGCAGTTATATAGACTTGTCTTGAAGACTTTTAAAGTGTTTTCTTCAAATAGCGGATTCACTAAAAGTTTTAGGTTTAAAGTCACCAGAACATTCAATGATTTGCTCTTTTACTAACGTTTTGATTGTCACGAACTTCTGGGCTAATCCGATTTTTGTGGTTTTCCAGAAAATTAGAAACGGTCATTTAACCCATTACAACTCAATCCCTCCTTTTTACGCCCCTCAAGAAAAAAGCTTATGAAAACATTGTGGAAAATGAAGAAATTGCTTGTATCAAGCAATTTCTTCATTATCCACAATGTTTTCTAACCAGAAAGATGAAAAAATTCAAAATTCCATCAACTTGAAATTGTCGTCTGCAGCTTCTTACAATTTGGACCAGTCTAAAATTCTGCTGTGTGGGAATGGGTTAAGCGGCGAAACCTGAAAAAGTCTCATTTCTGAATAATTTAATTTTAGTATTGTCTATCAAGATTCAAACGTTTTAATTGGCGATGTTTTTTTGTTGTTTTTTTTTTTTTTTGTACACCCATGAACTAAATTTGAGCATGCAACTTTTTATTTCACGCTTACTTATGAAATAAAACCATAACATTTTTGTCAAAACTGGTGAAATATTTGCCCTGTTTTGCTTGGTGGCATTAAATTATATGTATATGAAATGAAGAGAAAACTTTCTGTATTTATTAAGTTATGAACCTAAAAACTAAATCACACTTATGTATGAATCCGATTCCTTCATTTCTTAAATGGCACCTATGTATTCCTGGAGAAAGCTTTGATGACATTCTTGCTCTTTCAGAAGACAAATTCATCAAAGAGCAGATTCAATAAGATTATTAGTGCAATTTCTGGCGATCTTTATCTGTAAGGCTAGCGGTTTGATTATATCTTTCCTTTGCCCTCCGGCCATCGTGTTTGGTGTTGTTGTCTCTTCTTATTTGCAATATCGCTCTGTCTATCGTCAAGATGAGAACAAATAAGAGTACTTGATAGGACAAGATAAGATGTTTTGCTTCATATTGAAGTAAAAGAGGTCAGATTGCTTTGCTACGTTTCTGATATTTCGCGCTGTTCGGGTTTTAAAGGTTTGCTCTCCCCGAGTGCAATTTAACGGAATGCATTTTTTCGCGAGCGTGAAATATTGATATTCCTTTACAAAGTTCGTTACAAGTAGCCCTAGAATATACCGACTTAAACGTCGCAACAATCCAATGCAAAGTTGTACCACATTTGTGAGTAACGTCTTAGGCATAACAAAATTATCTATCTTATCATTACTACAAAAACGCTTGTTTAGCGTTCATTTAATCTTTTTGTCATATTTGAAAAAAAAAATACAACAACAATGTGACAACAGGAAAATATTAGTTTAACCCTTTCCTGTTTTACACAATTTAGACATGTCCAAATTCAAAGCTTTGCAGGTGACAATTGAAAGTTGATTACTATTTGAAAAATAATCATTCATAAGGGAAGAAACTGTTTTGGAAAAAGAAGAAATTGCTTGTGATAAGCATTTACTTCTTTTTCCAAAATGTTTTCTCAAGTATGAATACACAGGGACGTAAAAACCAGGGAATGAACAGTGTAAATGAATATATTTACCTCTTAATACAAAGTAATGGATTCGCTTTAAAACGGATTGATGTTAAACTTTTTTCAATCGAACAACCATCATAAATAAATGTGTCTTCTACATTATGTTGACTTACTCTTTCAACGACTTCATTTGACCGCTCATACGATCT